>JACAXG010000193.1:427426-478072 GCA_018881555.1 Amblyornis subalaris
AGATGCCCCTCTGTGTCCCTGTTCACGCTGGGACTGGAAGATGCCCCTCTGTGTCCCTGTTCACGCTGGGACTGGGAGATGCCCCTCTGTGTTCCTGTTCACGATGGCACTGGGAGATGCTGCCGTTGCTGCAGGGACTGGGCCGGGCTCGGCCGGGGCATTCCCAGCACCCGCTGGCCCTCCCGGGGCTGTGGCCGCGGGCCAAACCATCTTAAGTCGTTGTCTCAAAGCCACTTGAACAGAAGCCAAGGAAGATGGCTCATCTCCCCCGGGTGGGATGGAGGGAGGGGCCGTGCCTGCTTGTCACCGTGGCCTCAGTGGACCTGCAGGGGTCACGGGAGGTGGGCTCTCCCCTTCTCCTCAGGGACAAGCCGGACGGGGAAGGTGACGTAGGAATGTGAGAGCTCTGTGTTTTCCTTYCTGCATCTGCCAGTCTTGAGTGGGCTTTATTTATTCTCTTTTCTACTTCACTTGACTTGGACCAGTGTGGTCTGAAGGTCTGCCAGACTCCTGGGATGTCTGGACTTGATCTCAGACTTCATGGAATATCTCCAGTTGGAAGGGACCCTTAAGGATCATTGAGTCCAACTCCCTGCTCCTTGCAGGACCACCTAAAACTAAATCCCGTGACTAAGAGTGTTGTCCAGGCACCCCTTGAGCTGTGACAGGTCGTGTTGTAACTCCTAGCATATCTAAAGGGGTGACTTTGCCGTTAGGGTTTTCCTCCTTTCTTTTCCCCATTGTACAGAAATGGGAGTTCCGGTGGAAGCTCCCTCCTGCAGTCCCAGGGATCCATGTACCTCTCCACATTTGTTGTTCCATGGTTTCAGGACATGGAAACAAACCAGGTGTTTCCCACAGACTGCATTGAGCAGCTAAAGTGCTTCCTGAGGTAATTTATCCGGGAATATTTAATCCACTTTCATTGACTGCTTGGATGAATAAAGGCAGCTTCCTCCCAACATCCTCTGGGGAAGTTGGGAGAGCAGGCAGGAAGGGGGAAGCGTTGGTGGGAGTTGGGCCTGGCAGGTCATGGTTGGATGAGCTGGTTGAGGAATATTTCGGGTTCTTTATAGAACATAACCTGTTGTCTTGGGTTGTCCCTCAGGAATACCCGAGTTCTTCCTGCTTATTCCWTTGTGAGCTCTTCCAGGCAAGTACAGGGGCTTGTTTGGTCATCCCTCTTGAACTACAGACACTGACTATGATTGTGGCACCTGGATCTTCATTTGGTTATGTTGGTTCCACGTGCACAGATTAAAAATTCTCCCCACCTGCACAGGTGGGGAGAAAACACTTCTCAAAATGTTGCCTGATGGATACATTTGTATATTTTTTTAATAATGGCTCTGACTGGGAAGAAACACCCACAAACCCACATCTTCAGGGGCAGTTTTATTGGATGGGGACGCCCTGGCACAGGTTGTCCAGAGAAGCTGTGGCTGCCCCATCCCTGGAAGTGTCCAAGGCCAGGTTGGACGGGGCTTGGAGCAACCTGGGATAGTGGAAGGTGTCCCTGCCCTTGGCAGGGGTGGAATGAGATAATCCTTAAAGCCCCTTCCAACCCAAACCATTCTGGGATTTGAGGATTATGAGCCACTTTTCCATGTATGGTTTTGCTTCTTTGAAATGATCTGGGAAGAACCCACAATTTAAAATTAAAAAGTTGGGATTTTTTTCAGTACTATGCTGAGTAATTATTTATTYAGTGCCCTTTTTCCCTTTGTGGAAGAGGATTGTCTGTGTCCAAGGGTACCACAGTGTGACACTGGATGTGCAGCTGTACCTGTGATAAGAAAGTGAATCATTCTCCAAGGAAACCACCAGACCTTGCTGATAACACTGCAGAGACACCTGGAATTTCTTTTATTGCTCTTTCTTTCATGAAATCTCAGCTTTTGTTTTCTAACCCAAGCCTTGTTTTGCAGCCACCCTTGAGTGTGTTTGTTATCAGGAGCACGGAAATGTAAATACAACGGTGGTTGAACTGCAGTAGCTCCTCCCTTCCTCCCCCTGCCTTCCTGCATGCACTTGGGAAGGGGGAAACTGTTCTGCATTAATTCACTTCAGAAATTACTGCTCTTCCCCCTGGTGCCTCCCCATCAGATTTCAAAGAGAGCAAAGAGAGACAATTCTCTCCTTGAGACGGAGAATTAAGACAAGGCCTCGTGCTGTGGCTCCTCTTGGCATTTTCCCAAGCTCCTGCCTAACAGCACATCCCATTTTTTAACCAGATAAGCCACACAGAGACCATTCTAGTTGAGCTAAGTCTGCATTCTTCTGCTTGCAACATTTGAGCACATTTCCTAGAAGAAAAACTAAAAAAATTGGAACCTTCACTGACTTAAGTGTCCCAGCCTTAAGTTTGCATCTATTTTTGAGAGTTGTTGCCCAAGTGTGGTTGTGCTGGGTGTAGTTGGTCACTAGGAGCTAATGTTGGTTGATCTCTCAGTCAGCAGGAATTCTGTCATTAAAACCAGGTCAGGATAACAGAAAGGCTCAAATGTAGAATTTGTTCTTTTGCCTCGCTCGGCAGGAATTGGGCTCAGCTGTTGGATATGAGCAGCCACTTGGCCTCACTCTGTGCCTGTCATCTGCTTTTTTTACAGGGTCTGTCAGGAACTTTGTATGGCAGGAACAACTTTCCGGGCAGAGTTATTTATCTTCACTTACCCAACTCTTCCTTGCCTAAACTGCCACGGGAAATGCCGTTGATGTGTCTGTACCACACCAAGGCTGCTYCCTTGTCACTGCTGAGGAGTTCAGTGCTGCTCTTCTGGCCCTGGGCCAGCTGTGGGGCTGAACCAGCTAAAGAAAAATCCCCGGGATCCTCTCTAAGAATAAACATCACATGAGAGCAGGAGTGTTCCCCTGCTTGGGGAGAATTAACTTGTCGTGCTGGGAAGGAATAACAGCAGCAGCTTAAGGGCTGGGCTGGCATCCCTCTGGCTAAAGGGATAAGCTGCAAGGCCACAGGAGGGTCTGGCAGGGACCTTCAGCTTTCCTTGCTGCTGAGGATGACACGGTGCTTTCAGAACGTGCTGGGTTTAGAAATCAAGCATCTGATATCCCCTTATGAAGGAGATGTGGACATACCAGCTGAACCCCTGGTCTAGCAGAGTTCCCTGCAGGTGAAACACTGATGAATGTGCCATTGAGCATGTTTTCAGGCACTTCTCTGTAGCTGTATCTTTAATTTCCCTCCCCTGGGTAGCACAGGAGGTGCTGGTGTGTGGTGATGCTGCCTCAAGTGGGGCTGCTGGTGTTCTGGCTCTGAGGGACGCTGAGCTATGTCTTCCCAGGAATTCCTCACCGAGGGAGAAGGTCCTTCTCTGTGCTAACACTGGTGACAGAGCTGTGAATTGCCCCATGGTCCCCAGGACAGCCCCACTTCTCCCCTTCAGGAGGTTTGGGGTGACTCACTGGACCTTTCCCAGCCTCACACCCCATTCTGAAGCTCAGTTATGCTCCTACCTGTTCTTGTGAGCTCATTGCCACCAGGAGTGTCTCTCTTTCTTAGATCACAGGCAGGCAGTATTTGCTTTCCAGGCTTCCAGCAAATCCTTTCCTGAGCTGTTGTAGCCAAAGGCTTCAGCTCTGCTTGCAAAGGGGCCCAAGTGTGCTCAGCATTTTTAAAGCTAAAGGCTTGTACCTTGATTTAAAAGGATTTTGGAGTTTTGTCTTTCTCACGTGTGTGTAGGCACACATATCCCTACTTAGAAGTAATTCCCAGTGACATGGAATATGTTTAATCTCCATTGTATCTTCTGTGGAATTGCTCCGAGGTGAACAAAATCCGTACATTGAATTGCCAGAGGTGGTGCAGAGAGGCCCTTCCTAAGCATGTTCTAGGGACACACCCGTGTGGAAAGGCAGGTTGGGATATCCCAAATCTGTCCTTAATTAAGGAACAAGGATATCCAAGAGCTGTCCTTAACAGAGTGAGGAACAGGGATATCCATGAGCTGTCCTTAACAGAGTGAGGAACAGGGATATCCATGAGCTGTCCTTAACAGAGTGAGGAACAGGGATATCCATGAGCTGTCCTTAASAGAGTGAKGAACAGGGATATCCMWGAGCTGTYCTTAACAGAGTGAKGAACAGGGATATCCMAGAGCTRTYCTTAACAGAGTGAGGGACAGGGATATCCCAAAGATGTCCTTAGAAGAGTAAGGAACAGGCTCCACAGYTTGGAGCCCTCCAGGTGTACTCTGTTCCCACCCTAAATGTGCTTAGGGACTTCAATTTTCCATGAATTTCTGAGCACCTGAGTGGCCTCCACAGAAACAGAGGGACTGGATTTTGTTCCTGGCCTAAAAATCCCTGTGCATCAAGTGGGGAGCTGCCTGTGCCTGGTATGTGGGCACATCCCCCTTGAGCCAGTTCCCCAGCGTGGGCACAGGGTTCTGCTCCTGCACAAACCTTGGCTGGGCGCTAACAGAGCATTTGCTTTTCCTTGTTAAACATCTTCCATAAGGCTTTGTTGTGGTTTCCAGACAGCAGCCCCTGACCTCTGCACCAGTCCAACGTGTCTGTTCCATTTCGAGGTTCCTTTGTGGGCACTTCTGGGAGCTGGCAAAAGCCAAGATCCTTGGAGCCAGCTGAGGTGTCCCATAAAGTCCCTCACTTGCTGCATCAAGATCTTGCAGAATTTGCAAATGAGTGAAACTCATTTCTCAGTATAGAAATACTTTGTTTCATTCTTCCCAAGCTTTTTGACCTTCCAGCTGTGTTGGAAAGCTGGAAAGTGTTGTTTTCTCTTGACAAATCCCCTTGCAAAAGCATTGCCACGTTTGCTGTTCCACTCCTCTGGAACATCATGAGTTGTGAGGGATGAAAAGTTCTCCAGTCAACTTTCTCATGTGGAAGCTTCCAGCCCTGTGTCCTGATGGGCAGGTTCTGGCGCGCTGTAATTACGTTGTCAAGAGAAGAGCTTCTTTTAATTAAAAGTGAAGTAGCTGCTCTAATACAGTCACTGACACAACTGGAATTATTCCGTGCAGGTAAAGGAGTAGAGCCTGTGTGGAAGCAGAGTTGCTGGAAGCAGAGATGGTGTGTCCTGCTTGCCAAAGGAGCTGCTTCTCTTTCCTTGGCTGTGTCTGCTGGAGCTCCTGCTGCCCATAACCTGGGATGGTTCATGCTCCTTGCCCAGATTTTATCTTGTTTTTAAGTAGCACTGGTGAAGGTGCTCATGTGGGGCACTTCGAGTCAGTTTGCTTGCAGTGGATGGCATCCAGCCTGTCCCGTGGGCATCACAGTCATGGAATCACTGAGGTTGTAAAACACCTCCAAGATTGAGTCCAACCTGTGCCTGATCCCCAACTTAATTTCAGAATTCGTCCTCTGTGGCCTTGCTTTCTCTCCTACGCTCTCAGATGTGCATATACACACATTTCTATATTATTATATACACACACATATATATATATATTATTATATAGACATAAGGCAAGACTTTGAGTTGATGAAGGCATCGAGGGCCTGCACAGTGGTATTAAAACTATAATTAGGCTGGACTAAACTGCTGATTTTTTTCTGACTGCAGGACTTGAACTYGTTCTCATCTCTGGGTTTGTCATTCCAGTGTTTGTGCTGTACAGTTTTCATCCCATCTTAGAAATTAATGCCCAAATTCTCACGTGAGAACAAAATCCATTATTCTGGGTGCTATGTACATAGGACAAACATGGAATAGGATGAATTTAGAAGAGCTGGCATGAAGGCTGAGGGACTGAGTGTAGTGAAACTTGTCCCTTTTTGTGCACTCATGTCGTGTGCAGGCCACGGCATTGAGATGATGTTGCAGGAAGAAGAATGAGGAGGTAAAGATGAGAATTGTTGGGTGATCCACTGTATTAGTGATGTGCCATCCTCTCCTTCATTGCAGGAGAAGGAGCTCTCTGGGCAGAGCCAGGCAGCCCTGGTGGTGTGGGTTTGCTCTCRGGAGGTGGGATCCATGCTCCGCCCTGGGCCGGGTGCTATTAAAGGAAAGCAGCTGACGGGAGCAGCTGCCTGGGCTGGGGCTCAGCCCAACATCCTCCGGAGAAAGTGCTTTGCTTTCCTACCCTGCCCCCACTTTGTCTTTCCCTGTGCCAAGAGAAAAGAGGAGACTCTTCCCCCCATGATTAATGAAAGTCTCCTTATTTGGTGCTGCCTCTCCCGGGAAGCAGCGCACGAAATCCCGTCTGCTGCGAGGCGGTTGGAAACCAGGAGCCAAGCTGGGCTCTGGGGAGCTGGGTTTTTAAAGCCGTTAAAGAATAGGTCCTTTTGGAGCTAAAACTTCCAGGTCTGGGCAGAAGGTGGGCAGACTCTTCTTTATTCCTTAGATAAATATTTATGCTTTTTGGAGTCCTTTTTAGGTCTCTTACTTCAGTGCTCGTAGGCCTGTGCAGAGCTTGACACTTGAAAGTCCCTCACAGTTATTATCTCTGAACTCATCTTCCATGTGGCTTTTTTGAAAGCCAGCCAAGAGCATTAATCCCCACCTTCTAGAGTCCCTAATCCCTGCTGGGGCTTAGAGGAAAGTTATTCTTGTCCTCCCAGTGAAGCTGCTCTGGCAGAGCATCTCTCTCTGTAACTTAAGGCAAGTTTATTAATGTGACTTTTTATCAGCTTGGAAAGGGTACAACTCCGGATGGAGCAATCCAACTTGGACACTCTTACCCCATCCTGCTGAGTGCTTAATGGCACTGAAATTGCCCAAAGGGAAGGAATCATGCAGGAGGTTGGTGTGCTCTTATCTCATCTCAGGCATAATTAACAATAGTAAAACTCTTTGCAGGCACGAGTACGTGCCACGTATCTTTTTTGGGAACGGGTGCAGCTGAAGTGAAGTCAGGGCTGGCAGTGGGCTGCTGGGGGGATTCTTTGCAGTTGTATCACTCTTCTTCTTCTTCTCAGCCTGACATTCCTAAAGCCTCCCAGCTCTGGTTTTTGTTCAGTTGTGGCTGGGCTGGCGTCGGGCCCTGTCCCTACGTGAGCCTCCCCCCTCCCCACCACCCTTCCTTACTCAAAGACTTTGCTTTGGTGCCAAGAGCGATTCTCCAAACGCTCCGGACTGGTTCAGGTGGGCTTCCTTCCATTTGTTGTCCTTGTGGGGATTTGGACAGGAGGGAAGTTGCAACAATTTTGCCTTCAGTTCACTCTTGTCAATTTGGTGGCATTGGGCAGCTCTGATGATGAGTCTGGTGTCAGGTGAAGGGTTTAGGAGGTGGCTCAGGCCCTGTCACAGGGAGCTGCGCTGCCTCTCTGGCACTGCCTTGCACAGGGAAATTGCAAAACACCCCTCAGGCTTTTGGACAAGTGCGGAGCAATTTCAGCGTAATTCCCAGGAATGCAGTCGAGTTACTCTTCTGGGTGTCTGGAGTTTTCTGTCTCCAAGTTCTGAGACCAGAATGGGGTTCTTCAAAGCCTGATAGCAGCAGGAGCTGCTGTTGAGTGCTGTGATAAAACAGGCTCGTGCTTCGTGCCGGGAGTTGCCAGCAGCTCCTTCTGGAGCCTGTGCCTGTCGTTACCTCCTCGAGTGGAGAAGTTCTACAGAACTTAACTCCTCACCCTGAGCACAGGAGAGCCTGAAGTAAGGCAGAAGGGGATGGAACTGATGGAAAACCTGCAGGTGAGACTGAAATGGGAGTTTGCAGAGTGCTCAGGGCAGCTGTCCATGCACATGGGGCTGAACTGAAATCACACGGGAGAATCTGTGCTGTGGAAAAACCAGTTCCAGAGACATGGCTGGGAGCTGCTGGGAGGGGGATGAGGCTCTGGCACAGAGTGCCCAGAGAAGCTGTGGCTGCCCCTGGATCCCTGGAAGTGTCCAAGGCCGGGCTGGGTGGGGCTTGGAGCAACCTGGGCTAGTGGAAGGTGTCCCTGCCCATGGCAGGGAGGGTTGGAAAGAGATGATCTTTAAGATCCCTCCAACCCAAACCATCCTGTGATACCATTCTGGGGTATCAGGCACCTGCACACGTGCGTGTGTGTGTATTTAGACACGCTCAAACAGGAATTCTCGCTTGTTCTCTTTCATTTGGATATTCCGTCTGCCTTGATCTTTGGCAGAGATCTGGCTCCAGCTAATTAGTTTTATTTTGCATAAGTGCAGAATGTGGACTTTATTTTCAAACTGCTTACACTTAGTTGAAAATAATGTTAATAAGCGACATACAATATTCATGTTACCCGCCACTGGAATTCCTTGAAGTCCTGAAGTACCAGTATTTATTTATCTGTTCCTTTTCCTCTGCTAGTAGCAGCCCTGGCCACAGTGATCCATTCGTGTAGGGATTTGGAACCTTCCATAATACCTGGGAATAACAGCATCAATCCTCTCCAGGCAACTTGGCTGTGGGAGAGGGAGATGTTTAGTGGAACATGATGGCATCTGCAGGAGAGTTCCTGCCTGTGCAGGTGATTCCTCACCGGAATCTCGGCTGTGTGGGGGCCGTGCTCCAGGTGTTTGGAAGTGAGTGCTTAGTGGGATGCATTGACAGCAAGATGGGAAGCAGAAAATGGCAGAGCCTTTGGCTGCTGGGAGGTTTTGGCCTGTGCCATGCACTGGATCACCAGAGACCTCTTTCTGTTGAAATCTGTGGTGAGATCGATTCCTGTGTGGAATTACAGCCAAGTTAGATGTTGGAGTGCCCCAACTCCCTCCTGGACCACACTCCCTGTAAAATATGTTCTGGCTGGGGCAGAGGTTGTATTTGGAGTGAGCAGTGCAGAGCATTGAACTCCTCTTTGAAGAGCTCCTTGTAGGTGCAGGTGCAAAGCTGGAGAGGCTGCGTGGGACATCGATCCATCCTTGCTGGCATAAGGCTGAATTCCTTGGAAAGCGTCTTCTGGACCAGGATGTGCCCTAGGGCAGCCGTGTCGTCGCATGGTTGTTCCAGCTGTAAATGTGCATTGTCCTTTCAGGGTTCGGTGTTGCCATAGTTCCTGCAATAGTCCTCCAGCTCCAGGGCAGCTTTTTTTGGTGTTGGGAGCTTTTCCTGTGTGGTGCATGGATTGTGTGACATTCCTCAGATGCACTCCACAGTTTCACAGAATGTTTAAGGTTGAAAAAGACATCCAAGATCATCGAGTCCAACCTTTGACCAGCATCCCCATATCAACTAAACCACAGTTTAACTCAAGCAGCCTTGAGTCCTTGTTGCTGTTGCCTCCCCTGGATGCCCTTCTAGTCCTGCAGTTTCCTTTGAAGTCCCTTACAGAAAAAATACTTCTTTTTTAGTTTAATCAAAGGCAGATAATTTTAATATTAGTGAATATCCACACCTAAAAAGAGCAGGTGGGAACTGCTATAGTAAAGCTGGGAAGTGCTGGCCTGGCAGCCTGCAGGCCAACTTCAGTTATGGCTTTTGAGTTGACGGTGAGTAGGAGCTCCACACGTGGAGAGAGGAGCTTGTTTTACAGCTTGCCTTTGGGTACTGTGGGATTTCTGCCTGTTGCCCTTGGAGACTTTATCATTCCAGGAAGTGTAAGCTCTCCAAGCCACGAGTGGCTGCAAGGCAGGAAGAAAGTAGAAGTTGCCTCAAATCTCCAGAAATTGAGAGAATCTTTTTAACATTCCCAAGGAGACGGGAATGCTGGGAGACTGTCTGCTGCCTGGCTGTGCTAATTCACATGGCATCTGAATAATTGATGATGGGGAAGGCACGGCTCATTGGCTTTCAGTGCTTTCCTAAGGGAAGTGGAGTTGATGAAAATGTTTCTGCTTATGGAGCAGAAATTGTCATTCAGGACTCGGACACAGCAAGTTGGGTTTATTTGCAGTACCAATAACAGCAAAAATAATGCCTGCAACAGAGAAATGGCTTGTTCCCTAAGTAATGGAACCCTACAAATTGATGGAGATCCTTGGAAATCCTGGATAAACCCCAGAATTACGGAGTATCTTACAAGATACGATGAAATTCAACAAACTGCACTTTAAGCCATTGACTTTGAAATTGTAAAGTTGTAAGTCAGAAAGTGGAAGAAATGGCCTGAAAAAAGAACTGGCCTTGGCCAGCCGGAGCCCAGTTTGTTCCAGTGACTTTCCCTGTCACATTCCCACTGTGGATGTTCCTGTTCCGCTCCGACAGTTGCTCTTGGTTTATTGAAGATCTGACATKGCCATGGCAGTGAATTCAGTCGCCCAGCCCCAGCACCTTCTGCACTCTCCCTTGAGGGAGCCTCAGATTTCCCCACTCTGTAGTGCAGGTTCCAGTCAGGCTGTAACTGCTTCCCAGTTTGTCTTTTGGGCACTGCCTGGAGGAGTTCGTGGTCCCACTTGGAAGAGCCGTGCTGGTTTCCCTCCTGTCCCTGCGTGGATCAGCAGCTTCCACGTCTCAAAGCGGGAAGGTGACCAACAAGTGCACCTGCACATCATGGAGTCTTTGGGGAACTGATTCCTGAATATAATTCTGGAATTCAGGACACCCGTTTYGAGGTTTTTCCAGCAGTTGAGCTGAGCATGAATTCAAGTGTTGCTGGAAAAATTTTATTTAAGGTCCCTTGCCCTCCATCTCTTTACCTCTAAAAAGCTTCTGGTGATTTTGAGGGGTTTTCCTGTGACTTGGAACAGCCACAAGAATAGAGCAGAGCTCTTGCTGTGTTTAACTTTAAAACAATAAATAAATGACTCCCATTGGTTTAGACTGTGCCAAAAAAATTATAAAAAATTAAATTGGATCATAGATTTGTTGTGCCCAGCCATGGAATGTGAGGAACGTCAGCAACTCGATTCATTGCTATGTCCTCTCCTTTGGAAGGATGGATGCAGAAATCCTTTCCATGGATTCCAGGACTGGGAAGGAAGATGACTTAGCAGATCTCTGCTCTCCTTTTTCCTCACGCCTCAGCAGCCACGGCCGAGTGCTCCCGACAGCCCTGGCTAAGAAAAGCAACTTGACTTACCCAGGAGAAATGGGAATTATGACCGAGCTGTCCCTGTTTCTTCCAGCCAGGCATTTTGTTCTCTATGTAGTTAGGAGCTAATTTTAAAGGAGCAAATGGATCTGATGGAATAATGGATGTGCTTCTCATAAATGTGGCTATCAGAGTCTCCTTTAAACCAACAAAAGTGAGGGAGCGTTACTTTGTTATTCCTCTTGGATGGGAGCAGATATCTCTTCTCTCTCTGGCGGGAAGGTTGCTCGGACAGAGGCCGAGTGGAGCTGGTTTGGAGCAGGATGGAGCAGTGGATTCCCGCCGGGAGCCTGGCAGGGCTCTGGAGCAGGCTCAAGTGCTGTGTCACTGTCGCCGCAGGGCTGAGGCAGCGACGCTGCCCCGTGGAGCTGGTACCTGGGTGTGCTCCTCTGGGAAAAACCATCACTCCCTCTGCCAAAAATCCCGGGGAAGTCAGTCAGCATCTCAGGCCGAGTAYGATTCTGTTCAGACAGTTTACAGGCTTTCAAGTTTTGGGGTTTTTTTGGCAGCATCCCTTTCCCCCTCCGTGCCCGCTCTCCTTTCTCTGTCTTCAGACAAGACGCACAGAATCKGGGTCAGACTGATCATAACTTGAAATTCCAAGCCTGTCCGTGCCTGAAGGCAGGAACACAACAGAGCAGTCAGGGAAGCTGCAAAATGGAAGTACAAAGTTCAGGAAATAAATTCCACTCTTCCCTGGATGGGAAGCTGGAGGCTGTGGCCCATGCAAGTGTTGTTTGATTTGCCTCCCTTTCCACAGGGTGGCTGGGTGGGATGATGGTTCTGGGAAGTGGTTCCAGAGGTCACTTACAGTAAAACGTGGGCAAGAAAGTTGCTGAAGAGAAGTTYTTGACACCCTGAGGAGTTGTGGCTGCCCCATCCCTGGAAGTGCCCAAGGCCAGGTTGGACAGGGCTTGGAGCAGCCTGGGATAGTGGAAGGTATCCCTGCCCATGGCAGGGGATGGGCTTTAAGGTCCCTTCCAACCCAGACCATTCTGGGACACTTCCAGGGATGTGGCAGCCACAACTAAAAGCCAGTGAATAGTAGGAACTCTCTGGAACAAGATACCAGGATAGGGGGTCTGTGATGTGGGTAAGGGATTAAAGTAACTCTGCTGAATCTTTCAGATTATCTGAGAATGGATGGATTTTATTTATCCCAGCAAACAGGTTACTCACTGAGTACACAGAGATTGTGAGCATGAAAAAGAACAGATGGGGCAAACCCTGAGTGTAACAGATCAGCTGTGCCTGGAACATGGAGAGATCTAAACAATCCTCCTGTATAAAAATAATGTGTGAATTAAAGGAACATGATTGATTTGCTTTGGGATAATTTGAAGATTTCCTGGAATGTGTAGCTACAGGAAAACCCTTTTCCTTGTCTGTAGTGCAGCTGTCACTGTGGCACTGGTAGGGCTATTTTGTGCTCCTTCTACACCTTTCYTCGGAGCAAAATCCTCCTGTTGGCATTGTCAGGGAAGGCGGGGCTGTCCTTGGAGGCTGTTCCCAGGATACAGACCTGGAGTCAGGCAGGTTGGTGTCACCCCATGGCTGCTCCACTCCCTCTGCTGATCTCACAACTGCAAGGACCTCGGCAGCTGTTTCACAGCTGAAGAGCTGTATAGACTCCCAGAATCACTGAGGTTGGAAAAGCTCTCCCAGACCACCGAGTCCAACCTGTGACTGATCCCCACTAGAGCACTGAGTGCCATGTCCTGTCCTTCCTTGGACGCCTCCAGGCATGGGGACTCCCAACCTCCCTGGGCAGTTCCATTGCTTGACCACCCTTTTCCTGAAGGATTTCAGTGCACTTTTAAACCTCTGCCCTTGGAAGCCTCAGGCACTCCTCAGTTTTGCCCTTTCATCCTAAAGTTACTGTCAGAGTTCATCTTCCCTGTGCTCTGCCAATGCCTGATTCCCAGAGTTGTGGAAGCAGGGGATTAAGGTGCATCTTGCTGAGGATTCTTTAATGCTTSCCAGCCAGCTCTGTTCCATATGAATGGAAATGGGGTAGGAAGCATCTGTCTCTCTAAGCTGCTCAACACATGAATGTGCTCTGGGATTTGCTTTCTACCCTTGGGCAGAATCCCTGCAATATCCTCATTTTCCTTTTGTCTTCGTTAGCTCCACAAGCCCTGGGAGTCTGGGAATTGGTGTAGTTTGGCTGCTCTAACACAGGAGATGGAAAGGGAGAAATTCCCAGGGGTGTTGTGGCTGTCTTTGGAGCCCACCTGGGCTGTGGAGGGATTCCTGCAGCTTTTGGGTGAGGGCAATTTGTACCAGGTACTCCTGCGTGGCTGAGACACAAATCTGTGTTTGAAGTGGCTTTTTTTGGTTACACTGATTTATTTTTACGCACAGTTTCTACATTGCCTATTTAGCTAAATGTGGGCAAGGAAATGTCCTGCTGATAAGGCTGCATAACCTCATTATTATTTTTCCCCAGAAAGTAGATCACTTCAGTGTCCCAGTTCCTATGTAGGTCTGAAATAGCAGCACTGTCAATGCCATAAAAACCCCCAAAATGCCATGTATTTCATGGCAGCTATTCCATGGAGGGCAGCTGACTCCATGTCGGGCTCTGCTTTCAGGGATCAGGGACAGGATGAGAGGAAATGGCCTCAGGCTGTGCCCGGGAGGTTCAGGTTGGATATTGGGAAAACTGCTCTTGGAAAGGGCTGTCCAGCCCTGGCACAGCTGCCCAGGGCAGGGGTGGAGTCCCCATCCCTGGAGGGATTTAAAAGCCATGTGGGTGCGGCGCTTGGGGTCAGTGGTGGCCTTGGCAGTGCTGGGGGACAGTTGGACTCGATGGACACAAAGACCTTTTCCCCTTCAGTCACTCTGTGCTCGTGATGCAGCTTATTGGGATATTTAAATATTGTTTTCCTTTCTGATGCTAAATGACATTTTTCAGAAGAAAATGATTAAATGTTCATYGCTCCACATTGAGGCTCACTGACCTAAAGCCATCAGTTCACTTGCAAGTTGAAAGCAAAGGAGGAACTGGCTGAAAAATTGGCTCTTTCTGAGCCCCATTTGTTCCTTTGTGGAGATTGGCAGTGCAGGGATAAAACTCCTGGAAGTGACTCCCCTGGCTGATGCTCTGCATGGGGTAATGCAGCAGTTGTGTGCACTTCTGGATGGTGGTTTGTCTTAAAATAGTCAAGAACTCTGAAAGAAACCTTTTTGATAAGACTCTTCCACTTACAAGTATAAAAATAAGGTTTTTTACTAACTGTAATTCATTCAACTGTGACCCTGCACAGGGGGTGTGAAGAGCTCCAAACTTTTCACCTCTGGATTTCCAAGTGGTGATTCAGGGCCTTTATCTAAACCAGCAAGAGCTGCAGTTGCTGCCTCAAGTGTGGTCTGGCTGCAAGTCTGACCTTTTATTGTTCAAAGAATGAAAAAGAAGAGCTTTAACAGAATTAGTTTCCATAATATACTTGCCTGGAATGACAGAAACACCACTATCAGTGGGATACCATTGTTCCTAAGGAATGTGCAGCATTGCCTTCCAGAGGCTGGAGCCTGTAGGTATGTGGTGGCCCTGGAGTGCTGACACAGAATTTCCTGGAGTTCAAGGAGTAGGAGCCTTTGTTTTTTGGGAACAAGGGGATCTGTGTTCTGCCGTCCCRTGGAAGGCAGCGACCCTGGGCTGCTGCACAGTGGCCACTTGGGTCACCCCTCATTACCAGCACACACAAGTGTCCCTTGTGTTCCTTGGGCTGGGCTGCAGTTCTGTGTCAGCAGCTCCAGATTTTCCTAAGGAGAGGCTGGAGCCCCTCTGCTCTGGAGCCAGGCTGGGAGAGCTGGGGGTGTTCAGCTGGAGAAGAGAAGGCTCCAGGGAGACCTCAGAGCCCCTTCCAGGGCCTAAAGGGGCTCCAGGAGAGCTRGACAGGGACTTGGGACAAGGGGTGGATAGACAGGACACAGGGAATGGCTTCCCCCTGCCAGAGGGCAGGGATAGATGGGATATTGGGAAGGAATTCTTGGCTGTGAGGGTGGGGAGGCCCTGGCACAGGTTGCCCAGAGAAGCTGTGGCTGCCTCTGGATCCCTGGAAGTGTCCAAGGCCAGGSTGGATGGGGCTTGGGTCAACCTGGGCTAGTGGAAGGTGTCCCTGCCCGTGGCAGGGATGGAATGGGATGATCCTTAAGGTCCCCTTCAATCCAAACCCTTCAGGAATTYTAACGCAGCTTGATGGTTCTTGTCCAGTATAGTAAGAATTGGATGTAAAATGCTGAATCACTTTCCCTGAGCTCCTTCTTATCTTTTCTGTTTGGATGAATTTGCTGGTGGCACTCTAAACTTCATTTCCCTGTACTTGTTCTCTTATAATTCTCAGCCAGGCACTGCTGCACTGGTTTGTTGGCTCCAAAGGGAGAGTGAATCATTCCAGAGAGAGTTCCTGCACGGTTTGTGCATCTCCAGGTGTGATACAGAGCAGCATCAAATCACTTTGTGCTTCCAGACATCCACCAAAATTCCAGGAAGCTGAACTCTGCAGCAGGAGTTGTAAGCACACCAGTTTGGATCCTGTTGGCTGTTTCTGGTTTGGTTTTTCCAGTTTGCACCAGGGAATTTCTGTGGCTGGAGCTGTCCATAGCTTTGCTGTTCAATAGTGTTGATCACTCAGAGCTCTCACTGACTCTGCTCTGAGATAAGGTGTCAAAATGGGCCTTGTCTCACTCAGGAACTTCGGATTTGCTCCCTTACAGAGCTTTCTGTACATTCCCAGCAGTTTTTGTTGACTGTTCTGCCCAAGAATAACTTCTAAAGACTGAAATGCGAAAAAATAAAGAACTGGTGATGGGTGTGTGTTGTGCCAGCCCGAAGGTTTGAGATGAGTCAGTTCAGGTGCATTTTCTGCTTAGTGCCAGGAATTAAATTGAACACAGAGATGCAAATCAGGGAGGGAGAACTGGTGATTATTTCCCCTTCRTTTCCAATTCATAGCTGTGGATATAATGCCTACGTGTGCACTTTGCTGTATTTTTTCATGTAAACATTATTAAAACGTCACTTTCTATCCCAAATCCCAGGGCYGGAGGGGGTTTGTTGGGATTAGCAAGGTTTGCTGAGGACATGAACACGCTGCGGGACCCTCTGGGAGGGATCAGGAGCAGCACTGAAGTATACATCAGAGATTATGTAAAATCCTAATCTCCATAGGGGAGGCAGGGTGGAGTCAAGCCCAGCACTAAATTCCCTTGCGTCATTTGTCTTTGTGCTGCTGARGGGTGTCATTAACTCCAGATCTGGGGCAGGAGGCAATGTCACACCGTGTTTACCCTGCCCAGGTACTGGGGGGTTATTTTTCACATTTTTCTATTTAAGGTTCTGACAAAACATCCCATGAAATGTAACATCCACGAGCTAAACCCGATTTAGATGATCCCGGTTTATTTCTGTTCTGTTGGGGGAGGGGGTTAGAAACATCTGGGAATTACCGAGCACTAAACAAACGTTTCTCATGGTGTAAAGGCCCAGGGGACACGCGGTGGTCAGCACCAAAGGTCTCTCATTAAAATGTTCCTTCCTCTCTGTCCCTCCCCACGGGGTCCCCAGGTGCAGAGGCGCTCAGGCATGGCTGACCTGGACCACAACCTCAGCCTGGCGGATGCTCTCACGGAGCCGCCGCACGACATCGAGGAGGAGGTGAAGAGAGACTTCATTGCCACGCTGGAGGCAGAGAAATTCGATGATGTGGTTGGAGAAACAGTAGATAAGACAGACTACGTGCCACTGCTGGATGACGAGGACGAGGCAAAACCTGGGAGCCAGGAGCCCAAAAGCAAAGCCCACGCGGACGGAATTGCCGTGGAACGTAAGTGTCCAAAGCACCGGGCCAAGAACTCCATGGCTTAAACATCAGGGAGCACTCCTGCTCACTGGGATGTTGCTGAGACAGGGCTTGGTCCGGTGCTGGCTTTGGTCTGAACAATATATTCAAAAGCAAAGATGGAGATCAAACACAGTTTTTTGCTTTCTGCGCTTCAGTCCCTCAGTCTGTAAAATAACCTCTCACTGCTGGGCCACAGCAAACGCTGTGGTTTGTATTAATATTTTGGGGCTGGATTGCTTTGGGGTTCTCACTGACCAAATTTTGTGACTGCCACGCTCCACAAACACAGTGTCCCGGAATATCAGAGCTGAGCAAGATGCCAGCACTCTGGGGGATGGCAAATCCAATAAAGGTGGATGATGAGCTGTTGCTGGAGAGGCTGGCAGATGGGAATCTTCATCATCTGTTTGGGAGCTTCACTCCCAAATGTCTAACAGCTAAATCCCATATTTCTGATCCAGGGCTTTATTTACTTGGATTTCTTGCTGCATGGATGTGCTGGTTATGTGCATGGATACCAAAACGTTCTGCTGTCTCTGCTGGTTCTGAACATTTTCTAGCCCAGCTGATATTTAGAATAATGGAATCATTAAGGTTGGAAAAGATCTTTGGGAATATCAAATCCAGCTGTTCCCCCAGCACTGCGAAGGCTACCACTGCCCATGTCCCCAAGTGTCACATCCACATGGCTTTTAAATCCCTCCGGGGATGGGGACTCCACCCCTGCCCTGGGCAGCTGTGCCAGGGTTGTACAACCTTTCCATGAAGGAATTTTCTCAATTTCAGGTCCAACCTGACCCTCCCCTGGCACTGCCTGAGGCTGTTTCCTCTCATCCTGTCCCTTGTTCCCTGGGAGCAGAGCCTGACCCCCCCTGGCTGCCCCCTCCTGTCAGGGAGTTGTGGAGAGCCAGAAGGTCCCCCCTGAGCCTCCTCTTCTCCAGGCTGAGCCCCTCCAGCTTTCTCAGGAGTTCTCCAGCCCCTTCCCAGCTCCGTTCCCTTCTCTGGACGTGCTCCAGCCCGTCGGTGTCTGTCATGGACCTGGGGATCCCAGAACTGYCCCCGGACTGGAGGTGGAACCTCACCAATTTATTAGTGTTAATATCTTTATCAGAAATTCCTTCGGAAAAAGAGAGTTTTAAACAGGTACTTCCCTACCTAAGGGAAAAGAGTAAGGTTTGGGAGTCATCCAATAAGTTTCTTTCCCAGTGAGCAATTTAAATTGTTTCTCTCTTTGCCTGTGTGCTGTTCCCTCTCCAGCCAAGTGGGAATTGCCACCTGGGACSAGGAGTGCCTTGATGATTTTATTTGTTTTGTGACCTTGATCTGTGCTGTGTGGAAGAAAACCTTTGGTAACCTGGTGACTTCCTTCAGAAAAAAGTTTTCTTTTTTTTTTTTGCCTTAATCCTGCTGCTCATTAGTGTTGAGGAAGGTGGGATGTGATTCCTCAAAGCAAATAGAACCTCCAGGACCACAGAAGGGGGAATTCTGGTCTCTTTAAGGCATTTATTTGCATTGTTTGGAAGTGCCTTGAAATAAATACAGAAAATGAAACTTTGAATTTTCCATTCTGACACGGTTATTAAACGGTAACAAACAAGCAGGAAGGATGTGAATGGGCAGAGAGACTATCATAAACCTTGGAACTTCGGTCAGTTCAGATGAGTATTATTTATTTCATTATAGGTGGTTTATATTTTAGCATTGCAGATGTGGCTGAAGCAGAGAAACATGAAGACTTGTTAACATTTTTTATATGATTTAAGGATATTTTAAAGTAATCCTTTGTTGTAGAAGCTGCAGATTCTAAACCATCTCAGCACCAGGATTTCTGAGTGCTAAAATCATTACACAACATTGGTTTAAAATATTTGTCCCCTAAGTGTGTCCTCCCAGACAAGTATCCTTGGACACTGCTATCCCATCTCATTATTTCACATAACCTGAGGATCTTGGAGTGGGTGTAACAAGGCCTTTTGGGTTTGCKTAGTAATTAAAAGTCCCTCTGAGAGAACTGCCGGGCCCTGTGTGCAGAGCTCAGAAATATTGTGGGGGGAAGAAGTCAGAAGTAGAATGTCAGGAGGAATTTCTCCATGGAAAGGGTGGTCAGGCCTTGGAAGGGGCTGCCCAGGGAGGTTTGGAGTCCCTGTCCCTGGAGGTGTCCAGGGAAGGCCTGGAGGTGGCACTCAGTGCTCTGGGCTGGGGACTGGGTGGGGATTAGTCACAGATTGGACTCATTGGCCTTGGAGGTCTTTTCCAACCTCAATAAATCAGGGATTCTGGGATCTCTTGGCTTTTTCACCCCCTCTCCCCTCCCTGCACACGCTGTTGTTGGGCTGTTTGAGCAGAACTTGTTTCCCTCCTGCGTGGCAAGGGGAGGATGCAATTTCTTACTTTTGCTTTGGAGATTGGTTTTTCCTTTTTTGGGATAGCTGGAGAGCAGTCAGGAGCATTATCTAAATCTTTGGCAAGATGCAGACAAGACCCTATGTGAAGAAATGGAGAAGTTGCCCTGAGTGGAGTTTTTCAGCTTTCCCACCCTTTTACCAGGAGGAGAAGGACTGAAGCCTAAGGCAGGGTCAGTTTGCCACAGACCCGCCTTGGGATTTGACCCTGGAATGTGTTCATTTGTCTTACTTGTTTTTCSCTGGAGTGCTGAGGATTTCCATTTCTTCCATGAGTTTTAGTCAATGTTTGGAACTGTTTAAAAGATAGGAAAGCTGAATGTGCTTTATTTATTGAGGGTCCAGAATAAATGAGCCCTGTGTGAGATTTACAGGGTCCTAAGGGGGTCTTGGTGTTGGAGTGCCATGTTTGAGCATAACACCAAGTTTTTGGGGAACAGCAGCAAGAGTTCCATGGCCCTGGCTCTAAACCAGCCTGGTTTTCCTGAGGGAGAGGAGCAGCCTGCACAGCTCAGGCTTTTCAGCCTCCACTTGTTCATTTATTTATGTTAAAAGGCACAAATGTGTTCTGACATCACGGTCTGTGCTCCTGAGATTGTCTCTCCCCAGTCAGAAGAGGTTTAATCCTCCATCCTGTCAGGCTTTAGCTGGTCCAGCTCTGCTCCAGGGTTTTCTTTCACTTCTTTCCTAAACCCAGGAGCCGGATAAGGTGAGTTTAACACTGAGCTGGGCCCCACCATGGGTGAGTATAGAGGAGTGGAGAAGAGGAGGAATATGTGATGAGCAGTCATTTGGTCACCTACAAATCTGTCCTAGAATAAAGCTTTAATAACAGTTAACTTATAAAATACCAGGGAGAAAGGAGTTTACTCTTCCTCGCACCTGGCTGGACATGGTAATTTGGCAAATTCTGGGATAATCCTCTTGTGACCTCGTGGGCCTTACATAACACCAAAGGATCGCTTGGGGGTGTGCTGCCTGCTTCCAGCTGGCTTTCCTTAGCAATGCCAAGGCTCCAAGGGGTTCAGGATACTCTGGAGCTCCCAGCTGAAGTCCTGGAGGCTGCAGCAGCAGTTCCATGAGGATGCTGGTGTGATGGGATACGCAGGTGTGAGGGAGGAGGTGTTTGGGTGGGAGCATGTTCCGAGGGAAARGAGAACACTGGGGTTTAATGAGTTGCAGCAGAGCTCCTGAGGAATATTTCAGTTGAAGTGAGGACCAGTATTGTCTCTGAAGTGATTGTTACTGGTGAGGAATTGTGAACAAGGGCAGGTCTGTGCTGACAGTCCATGGCTTTGTGCTCAGTCCCTGTGTTTTGCATTCTTGCACTCGCTCTCTTCACAAACTGTTGGTGAGTTTTAACCTTGAATACAGTTTTTTGTAGGGAATTGTCCTGATATGGGCTGGAATGGAATTAATTTCCTCCTTAGTGCCTGGGACATGCTGTGTTTGGAATTCAGTGAGAAAATGGTGTTGATAACACATGGATGGTTTGGTTGTTCCCAAGTCCTGCCCACTCTGGATCAAGGACTTTTCGGTTTCCCAGGATCTGCCAGGGAGCAGGTATCATGAGGGTAGGGGGCATGGCCAGGAGAGCTGATCCCACCTGGCCAGAGGGATATCCCACAGCACAAAACATGCCCAGTATAAACTGGGGAGAGTTGGCTGGGAGCTGCCAATCACTGCTGGGGGACAGGCTGGACATCGGTCAGTGCGTGGTGACCCAGGGGATTGGGCATCACTGGTTTCTCTTGGGTTTCATTCACAAAATCCCAGAATTGTTGAGGTTGGAAAAGCCCTCTGAGTCCATCAGGTCGAACTGTCCCCCAGCACTGCCAAGGCCACCACTGACCCACGTCCCCAGTGCCACATCCACACAGCTTTTAAATCCCTCCAGGGATGGGGACTGCACCACGGGACAGCCTGTGTCAGGCCTGGACAGCCCTTTCCAAAAGGAATATTCCCACTATCCAACCTGACCCTCCCCTGGCACAGCTTGAGGCTGTTTCCTCTCATCCTGTCCCTGTTCCCTGGGAGCAGAGCTCGACCCCCCCTGGCTGCCCCCTCCTATCAGGGAGTTGTGCAGAGCCAGAAGGTCCCCCCTGAGCCTCCTTTTCTCCAGGCTAAACAATTCCCCTCTCTCCTTTTCACTGTTATAATTCTGTTATTTTATTTTGTTCATTYATTAACTGTCCTTGAGCCATGGTGTTTATTCCCCCAATTCCCCTCCCCACGGGGCCGGGGCGGTGAGCGAGTGGCTCCGTGGTGCCTCGTTCCCACTGGGATTGAGCCGGGGCCGGACACAGACCCTGCCCGGGCGGGAGTGCCGGGGCGGCTTTCATCGAATCGTGCAGGCAGGGGCTGYGGGGCCGTGGGGAGCGCAGCTGTCGCCACGAGATGGCTCTGCTGGCGCTGCGGCCGCGGCCGGACGCTGCTGCCCACCCTCCCTCAGCTCCGCGCCTGAAACCCGAGGCCAAACCACGTTTCCTTTTGCTTTTCCCTCCCTTTCCACATGAGGAGTAAGTGCCTTTCTTGCAGCGGGATTTGCTTTTGTAAAACGGATTGTAGACGCTTGGTCACGTATAAAAGTGGAGATGGAGAATGTTCCATGTGCCCCAAGGTTTCAGAGGGATTGAAGATAAATCAGCAAATAATGATATTTGCATTTTTGTCTTGGARGATGCATTAAATCTTTTCCCTCTCAAAGACTGTCCAGCCCCATTTCTGCCCCACAGTTGTAAAAATATAGAATCACAGAGTGGTTTGGGTTGGAAGGGACCTTAAGGATGATCCCATTYCACCCCTGCCATGGGCAGGGACACCTTCCACTAGCCCAGGTTGCTCCAACCCCTATCCACCCTGGCCTTGGACACTTGCAGGGATCCAGGGGCAGCCACAGCTTCCCTGGGCAACCTGTGCCGGGTCCTCACCACCCTCACAGGGAAGAATTCCTTCCCAATATCTCATCTATCCCTGCCCTCTACCAGTGGGAAGCCATTCCCTGTGTCCTGTCCCTCCATCCCTTGTCCCAAGTCCCTCTCCAGCTCTCCTGGAGCCCCTTTAGGCCCTGGCAGGGACTCTCAGGTCTCCTCAGATCCTCCAGCTGTCCCCGCCTGGCTCCAGAGCAGAGGGGCTCCAGCCCTGGGAGCAACTCCATGGCCTCCTCTGGGCTCTCTCCAGCAGCTCCATGTCCTCCTGCTGTTGGAGCCCCAGGGCTGGAGGCAGCTCTGCAGGTGATTTTGACTCAGAATATTTAAATGAATGAATGGAAATAGATGAAGCTCCTTGTTTAAAAACCACCAGCTGGTTTGGACTCTGTTTATCAGTATTTTTGTTCACATTTTTCTCTCGAATGTCAATGTTTGACTGAGTCTGTTCCCACCAAGGTGTGCTGGGCTGATAAAACCTGCTCAGGGACTCCTGTCCCCCACCCAGCCCAGCTGGGCTGCCCAGAGCCCTTTTAGCCCTGCTCAGGTGTCCCAGCCCTGCTCTGGGGCAGGCTGCAGGTGCCGTGGTGGGGACGTGCTCGGGGTGGTGGTGTCCCCTGGGCGCTGTCCCGGTCCCTCTGGGATTAGGGGGTCATGTTGGCACTGCCCACTCGCTCAGATTATCGGTTTAGCGAATGCTGCCTTAAATTTGTTTATATAAAAACAATCCTTTGATCCACGAGCCAGATGCAAATACTATCTTGTGATTCTGATGAGGATTAGGTAGTTACAACATCTTGACATGTTTTCGGGTTTATGCAATTTAGAATATGAGGGGAGGAGAGCTGGCCCTGGGCAGGTTGCTGGGTGCTTTCACACTGGGACTGCAGCAAGCTGAAATCAGATTGATTTGCTCCAAAGGCACTGACCTTCAGAGACTTAAAAATAACAACCACTCGTGCTGGCTGGAGTTGGTGTGATTTGACCTGATTTTTCTGGAAGCTTGTCTTCCCAAAAAGCTAAAACTGTAAAGGGAACCATTTTACCTGCTCTTCGTCCTTGCTAAGGAGGGCCCAAGGAGAGCCATGGCATTTCTGATCCGTCTCTTCCTTTGGGAACCTACTTTGGAGGTGTTCAGACAGATTGGTGGTCGAGTCCTGGTTTAATCCATCAGTAATAGTGATGGCATCAGAATCATGGAATCACTGAGCTTGGAAAAGGTCTCCAAGGCCATCGAGTCCAGCCTGTGCCCGATCCCCACCAGAGCACTGGGTGCCACATCCAGGCATTCCTTGGACACCTCCAGGAATGGGGACTCCAAACCTCCCTGGGCAGCCCCTTCCAATGCCTGACCACCCTTTCCAGGAAAAAAGTCTTCCTGATGTCCTGGACATCAGGATCAGACTGTGAAAGATCCGAGCAGCTCTATTGCCTGGGCAAGGTGTCAGGATCAGCTCTGAATGAACTGAAAGCAGAATGTGATCAGGGAGGGAATCTTGGGGTTGTCCTGTGCAGGGTTAGGAGCTGGACTTCGATGATCCATGAGGATTCCTTCCCATTCAGGAGATTCCGTGATTCTATGGGAATTAAGAAAACCTGTGGCTCCTGCACCTGGGCTGAGCTCCCTCGCTGTTAGGTGGGAGGTTCAGCAGGACCTGTGCAGCTCCTCCATGGAATTCCTCAGGGATCCCATTGCAAGGCCCTGTTACTCCTCGTGTACCTTTAGGCAGCTGTGACCCAGTGTTGTATAAACCACAGTGTGACCCCGATTTCTGCCTTCCTGAACTGCTCAGTGAATCCAGGGACTGCCAGTGCCTCTCCCAGTTACTGCTGGAGACCATTCCACTGTTCCAGTAAACACCAGCCCTTGCCAAGCCTGGCAGCAGGAGCTGGTGTGTGGAACTGCTGAGGAACAGGTCCAGGGATCCCTTGTAGTATTTCCAGCTCCTCCAGGAGGAGGTAGGTGTGTGTTTTTCTATAAACTGGCAAGTTCATGTGGAATTTTTGTAAAACAGCAGGATGAGCTACGGATGTAGCAGGAAAGACTCTTCCTTTTGCTTCACTGAGGGCTGGGTTCAGCCCTGAAGTGCTGTGTCTAAGGGACACTGGTAATGTGGCTTTGTTATAAAACTGGAACTCAGGGAGGGCCAGCAGCAGCTCCAGGTGACTGAATGTGTCTCTCTTCGGGAGAGACTTTTATTATTTATAAAATGAGCGTTTCCTCACTGTCAGCAGAACTGAGGGCCCGGGGAGGAGCTGCTGTCAGAGCTGGTGCTGCTTGTTCTGCTTCACTGAAACTGCTCGGGGTTGTAAAGTCACAGAGTCCCAGGATGGTTTGGGTTGGAAGGGATCTTAAACTCATCCAGTTCCACCTCTGCCACGGGCAGGGACACCTTCCACTCTCCCAGGTTGCTCCAAGCCCCRTCCAGGGTGGATCCCTTCCTGGGATGGGACAGCCACAGCTTCTCTGGGCAACCTGTGCCAAAGCCTCGCCACCCTCACTGTAGAAAACTTCTTCCTTTTATCTAATCTAAATGGACCCTCCTTCAGCTTCAAACCATTCCCACTTGTCCAGTGCTGCCAAGTTTTCCAATTTCAGTGTGTAAATCCTGGTGCTGGTTAAAGTTTTATCTGATAGTGTCAGAACAAGATGGACTAAATCCACCAAGAAGTGGTATTTTCTGTGCTGGTTTTTGGAATTGGTGATCTTCCACCCTGACTACCCTCCTCTGAATCTCCCCTGGTCTGTGCTTTAGCAGTGTTTCATGTCTCACRAGGAATTTCTTCATGGAAAGGGTGGTCAGGCATTGGAAGGGGCTACCCTGGGAGGTTTGGAGTCTCCATCCCTGGGGGTGTCCAAGGAAAGCCTGGAGGTGACACTCAGTGCTCTGGGCTGGGGACGAGGTGGGAATTGGGCACAGCTTGGACTCCTATCTTGGAGACCTTTTCCAACCCTAATGATTCTACCATTTCCCAGGGTTGTTTTTAAGTTCTGGATTAAGATTAATTCCATGCAGTGTTAACCCTTCCTGTGGTTTCTTGCAGATTCCTCAGCCTCTGGGCCGACGGTGGTGGAGAACGGCGACCACGGGCTGGAGGATCATCGCACAGGTACGTCCCTGTGTCAGGGAGCTCTGCACTGCCCTGCCTGGCTCTGAGCAGTAAAGCTGCTCCGGGGCCGAATACATCTGCTTTGGGAGTCCTCATTCCTCCCAGGGGGTGGGTTTGGGTTTAATGRTATTTTCAAAGAATTTGCAACAAAATAGAGCTTCTTTTTCTTTGGAGTTGGAAACGACTTCTTCGGATAGAGCCTTGAGACGTTGTGTTCTCTATCCATGGTCAGTGTTGGGAAGGCAACTGATAGAAATGGCTTTGCAGTGAGTCCATAATATCCATAGTGAACTCTCTCCTGTCCCCTGACTTCTCCTGTTCCCTGAGCCCCACAGTGGTGTTTTCCCAAGTTCCCCATCCTTTGGTGCAGTTTTTATTCACTGCCATGACCCGGCTGCGTCCTTCCCCCAGCCTCCCCTTCCATGGATGTGTCCCCACACCTCCTCCAGYAGTGGCACAGGTCACATCAAGCCCTTCTGAATCTTTTTCTGTAGCATTAGGATGGGTTTGACTGCCAGAAGCTTGTGATGTAACTGAATCAACATTTCAGTCTTGTGCAGAACCTGGAAGATAATTGATCTTTCCAATCAGCCTGAAGTGCTGAGGTTGGTCTTCTCCCAGTTACAGTTAGTGATAAACACTGCTTCCCCTTGAGGCTTTTTGGAATTGGGAACTGGGGTTCCTACCAAATTCCAACCCCTCTGTTCGCTTCTGTCGTGAGGACTTTGACTGTGGGACCTCTCTTTTCTTGAGGATAAAATATTCCAGAGGCAATTGGCACCCTGGCATGGGTAGGAGTGATTTATTTGGTGTCCCTTGTGATGATCTCCAGCTGAGCTTTAGCAGTGCAGATCATTGCTAAGATTGTTTGGAGCTCCCAGCTTTACCATCCCTCCTAATCCATCGGTGCAACCCCAAGGAGAAAAACAATTCAGGGAATAATGCTGAATGTTTGGGAGATGGGGATGAATAAAACACCTCTTTGCTGTAATTCTCTTTAGGATATTAGAGTTTGATTTAGAGTGTGAGTTTCGTGTTCTTATTGAGGATGGGAATAGAAAAATTGATCTTTGTGCTTCATTTGCCATTGGAAATCTGGTCAAAAGGAAGTTGTGCATCTTTTATAATTTAGTATAAACTGAAATTAAGAACACTTCTGAACCTTCCTCAGGATACTTCCTCCCTCTTTTTTAATACTTATAACTAAAGGAGATAGAAATAAAACCAGATTTATGGTCTGAATAATTAAATAGATCAGGATTTTTGTATTGAACTTCTGACTTGTGCTTAAAAAATTCTTTGTTGTTTGCTTCGCTCTTGCTTTGTGGAGGTTTAACTCTTCACAGTAAATGTTAACAACTTTGATCAAAGATACTTTTATGTGTCTGAGGCTTTTTAATTTATTAATACGTTCCCTCTTTGTGAGGTAGAGTTGGATTTTTTTTTTCTTGTTAAAGTCTGTCTAAAAGCAACATCAAAGTGGCAGGAGCAGCGTGTCAGAGGATGAGGAGTCGTGGCCATCAAGTTAATTAGGTTTGTCAGGGTAACAGAAGATTTATATGACACAATTCCTTCACAGCCACTTCTCCCTACCCCCTTCTTTGTGGAACACTTGCAATATCCCTGGTTCTCCGTTGGAGAGAAGGGAGAAATGCTGAATTTCCATCAGGCAGTGGAGGGCTTTTCAGAACTAGTGCTCTGTGGGAACGCCTGGACCAGGGGATGGCCTTGAGCGGTGCCTGGGTCTACATTTAATAGGTGGTGCTGCCTAAAGCCTGGAGTCGCTGGCTCTAAACCACCTCCCGGTTTTGGGTTATCTCTCTCCAGCTGGATCCATTCCCCAACCTGTGCCTGACAGCTGAAATGACTTCTAGGGAGGTGGAATGTGAGCCCAGTCACAGGTGGGAAATGGAACGGCCAAGAGAGAACTAAGGAAGGAGATGCCCAAGGAAACCAGCTTTTTGCTACAAAACCAGTGCTAAAAGCTAGAGAGAGCTTTAAAAAGCAAATTGGGTTTCAGTTGGATTCTGAAACAGACTCCAAAGTAGAGGGGTAGTTCAGCTATTTGCAAATCCAAATGTGGATCTCCCTGGGCTGGAGCACAGGAAGCCTTGCTGGATGGTTTTCTTCACTAATCACATAAAACAAGGTGATGAGTTGATCTTGTTTGATTACATGCAACATTATCTGCAGCCGTGTGGGGTGTGTCTGCAGAGGTTGGGATTAGTCAGGCTGAAATCCTGGCACTCCTTGCAGCCTGTGCAGCGCTCCCCGCTCCGAAACACCCTGAGTGTAGCAGATGGCAGGAACCCAGAACTGCTCCAGCTCGGGGGCAGACCCTCCTTCAACTGTTGAATTCTCTTTATTCTGGCAGTGCTGTGTTTAACCACTGCTGCAGGGTGTGTTTAGTCCAGGATTTTGGGAAGGGAGGCACCAGCAGCTCCTCCAAAGGGTTCAGTTCTTGGCAGCGCTGAGCCCGACGTGACCATCGCTGCTTGGGCTTTGTTTTTTGGGAATTTGAGAGCTGCAGAGTGGGAGCTCTGGCTTTGGGTGCTCGGAGTATCAACTGAAACCCTCGCTGTTAATCCTGTTCTTCCTTATAAGGATAAATGGAGCGGTTGGAGCAGCATTCCCAGGGATGCAGGGCCGGTGCAGCTCGGTGAGTCAGCCAGGGGCCCAGGAATTCAGTGGTGGTTTGTAATCCCTGCTGGGATGAGATGCTGAGGGGGAGAACTCGCTGCTCACCTTCACGAGGCAAAGGTTAGGGAGGGCTTAGTCAAACCAACAGCAGGTTTAAACCAACAAATATATGTGTAATTTTCAATTTGCAACTCCTTATTGCAGGATATTTGCCTAGAGTTCAAAGGAATTATATATTTAAAAATAAAAACCAACCAAATTTCTGGAGAGAAATCCACCAAGGATGATCACATGGTTTGGTCTGGATGCCTCTTGTCCAAGATGCTGTTCATGCTCTTGCTGGCAGGTGAGAAGTTCCCTAGGGAAGTATCCCCACTGGATGCTCATACTTCCCCTAGCCGGGCTTTCCCTCCAGCCAGCCTGCTGGGAATTCTGTCACCCAGCACCGGGTCACAGAAATGCTTTGTTTTCAGTGCAAATTGTGCTTGTGAGCAGCATCCTGAGGTGCTGCTCCCCTGTGCCTGCCTATCACTGATGGTGACCTGGCCCGGCCGACTGCTGCACGTGGCTCCATGTGACCAGTGACAGATTTTCAGACACTTCTAAAAGCAGAATTCCTGTGTCTGCTCTAACGTGGCTTTTGGCAAATCTCCTGGCTGCACTAAATGAAGTGTTGCTTGTTGTGCAGTGCTGCCTCAATGTTGATGTTTACTAATGACTTGCGCTTTCTTGCCCCTTTCCYCATCCCCTTTCCCTCTCCTACTTCTTTTCCTCTCTTCTATTTTCTCCTCCTAGAAGCCTAGACTGTCTCCTGACACTGGGGCTGCCACTGACACAAGACCAGTGTCCTTTTCTACCTGCCATTACACTTCTAAAATCTTCAGCATTTTACAGAGCTCTTGCTTTACCTCCTTGGACTTGGCTGTAGAAGAAGCCAAAGGGTGGCTCCATCCTGCTCCTCCTCCCTGTGCTCTGCAGTGCTTGTTGAAACCTTCCTCTCTCTGTGTAAGCACAAAAGTGCACCCTGGTTTTGAACTGCACTGTGCCGCTGGTTTGAAATCACAACCACAGCTCCATTTTCAGTTGGATCACCTTTAAATTTAATTTCTCTCTGTTTTCATGGTGCTCAGTAGCAGAAGGTTTGAAATTTCGAGTTGTGCTTCCATAGTGGATGGGTCCACCATGACTGCAGTTCCTTCTTCCCTTCTCCCCATACTCACCACAGCCTTTTAGAGTACCTGCCTTGATCCTTGCTGCTTTGAAACCCTCTCACGTGAGGTTTTGGTCTGTAACAATGTTGTTTTCTTCCAAACGGGTGTTTTCTAATAATTTCAGCACTTTATAGATTTGAGAAACAGATTAGGGAAAGCCATGTTTCCTGAGGTGCAGGTGGATTGTCCCTGGTGTCTGAGGGGTGGATTTTGGGGTCCATCAACTGGAAGTATAAAGGAAAACAACCAGCCCCAAATTCCTGCCTTAGGGAGCGGTTTTGCTGTCATGTTCCTTCCCAAAAGCCTTGGAAGTAAGAAAGGAAATTGCCTTTTTTAACTTCACACCTCTGACTTCCTTTGGGAATGACAGCCTTGGATGGAATTCCACCTACCATGAGAAATAATCTGTCCCTGCTAAAACTGAGAGGAACAAAAGGACTAAATTGTGAAATTGTACTGAAATAATCCTGACAATTTCCAGCAACACTGTAAGGAATGGGCCTATTTTAACCTAAACCAGAGGTCAGCACATCCAGTGGGATTCCTRCTGGCTCCAGAGAGGTGCAGAGCTTTCCAAACACAAAAGTGCTCATTTTTCCCATCAATAAATGAAACACTGGAGATACTTAGAGAGACAATGCAGTATTTTACCTGAGACAGGTTCAGCCTGGGCTTTTGGAGGTGAGGGAATGTTTTGGGTGAGGATAACTGTGTTGTGTAGCTCAGGGTAGTTGGCCTGCAGCACCTGATAGAAAGGATTTAGTTGAGCCCAAATCCAGGCTGAGGTTGGACCTGGTTCTCCAAAGTGCCCCAAACAAGCCTACTAAGACCTTCACTTGCCTAAAAATGGTATTTCCTTGTGGTGAAGGGAGTAGCTTGCACCTGCTAGCCCTAGTACCCTGCTAGTACCCATTGCTACGTCCCAGTACTGCTGTACTCAGGATTTATGGGAGGAGGATCCCACCTGGAGTGAACTCTGCTGTTAATGCTGTGCTAATGCCACCAGAGGGTTTGCTTTGAGCATCTCCCTCAGAGTGACCCAGCCAGCCTTGCTTTATTATTCATTCCCAAGTGAGACCTCACATGCTCCCCACCCAGGGTGGCCGTGCCCAGAGCTGAGCCATGGCCCTGGTCAGTGATGTGCATCAGGACTTGGCACTTCTCTCCTCCAGTTTGGTGCCAGTTTATCTCTTTGTGCCCCTCCCGAGGCCTCGTTAGTGGCTGACATCCTTCTGGTACCAATTCCCAAAACGTGGCACCGGTGGCTTCTCCTCCCAGGTCCATAGTTGTTGTTTCTGGGAAAAATCCATCTCCTGGAGGCTCCCAACTCCCCAAACTGGGCTCTTCCTGTCCAGTGCCATGTGCCGACCTGGCTGAGCCACCGTGCAGTTCACAGGATCATTTAGGCTGGAAAAGACCTCCAAGACCCAGTCCAACCTGTGAGTCCTTCATGTTGTGCTTTCCCCTTGGGGGATTTTTGGTGTTTGTGGCCATAAAAGGAGGTTCTTGTATTTTTGGCTTTATTTTCAAAGACTTTTTCATAGCTTTTTTTTTTTTGAGATGTGATTTTGAAGCAAGGCAGCATCACTTTAACTTGGCTCCTCAACCATTCTTTCTCACCTTTTGCCTTAAGTGGGCTTAACTCTTTGTGCCCTAGAACTAGAGAATAAATAATACATGACTGAGAGATGGAATTATGGAAGGTTTCAGGTTACCTGAATGTGGGACTCTGCCCGCTCCCACAGATGCTTTATTTTATTGAAATGCAACAATGCTTCAAAGTCTGGGCTAGAGGGACTTGTAGCAGGAGGGTGCAAAGTGAGGTGGGCAGTGAAGTTTGGGAACAACTGCCCATCCCGGGATCCCCAGTCGGTGGGATGGGGCTGGATGGGGCTCACCAGGCCCAGCAGAGCCTCGAGCAGAGCAAGAGCAGCTCCTCCAGCCCCAGGGTTTCACTGTCGCAGCTGCAAACACGGATCATTCATCCCATTACACCTCCATGTTTTTCACCCCATGTTCGTACCCCTGTTTCTTGGAATGCCATCGGGTTCACTGCTGTGGAGGAGGGCTGTGGACAGAGGGAGAGCTGTTGTTCTGTGGGTCTGAGGTGGTTGTTCCCCGCAGGACTCAGCGGAGCTCTGCGATGGGGCGGGAGCGGGAGGAGCCTGTCCCGGGGCTGGATGCCAGCGGGGATGTAGGGAACGGGGGGAGGTCTGTGCAGGGTGTTGGATCTTTTGTCACTCCTGGAAAAGTTGTGTCCATGTATCCCACTGAGAACTGGGTGCAGTTACAGCGTGCGAGGGGATGTGTCCGTGTGCAGTTCCCATGTGTGGAAAGCCAGGGAGCCACCAGGAGTGTTCTCTGTTCAGATTTCCTGTTGTCCATACTTTTCTCCGGCCCCTGGAGATGATGCTATACCTTTACTATGCTCTAACATCCTTGTGCTTCCACGCCTGTCTGTTGTCACTCCTGATGCTGAATTATTAATTCCAGTGCTTTGTATGATGTGAAGCTGTAACTGCTGTGGAATAAATCTCCCTAATAAACATCTCAAACTAACCCCTCCCGAGTTGTTCTGTGGTGAGAATCTCCAGGGTCCTGCTGCCTGTCCATGGCTGATTCCTGCAGGGAATGTGCTGGATCCGCTGCTGAAGGAGGGAAATGGCTGGAACTGGAATCATTTGCTGCCTGGACGGAGGTTGGCAAACCTGTCCCTGAAGGACAAGGGTGCTGTGCAGTGTTTGACTCTGAGCCACACAACAGCCTTGTCTCTAAACTGGGCAGACAGGGATTGATGGAGGGAGCACTCGATGGATAAGGAAGGGGCTGGATGGTCACAGTCAGAGCTGTGGTCACTGCTCAATGTCCGAGTGCAGACCAGTGACCAGTGGGGGGGTCAGGGGTCAGGGGTGGGACCAGCACTGTCCAACTCCCTGGGCAGTGACAGGGGCAGTGGGACTGAGCACCCTGGGCAGTTTGCTGGTGACACTGAGCTCTGGGTGCCATCACAGCCGGAGGGAAGGGATGGGACATCCACAGGGACCTGGACAGGCTGGAGAAGTGGGAATGTGCCAACCTCATGAGGTCCAGCAAGGCCGAGGGCAAGGTCCTGCACCTGGGCTGGGACAATCCCAAGCACAAACAGGCTGGGGATGAAGGGATGGAGAGCCCTGAGGGGAAGGATTTGGGGTGAAAAAAGCATCAAAAAAACCCCCAACCCAAACAAAAAAACCCAACAAAACCCCTCAAAAATTTGTTTWTTCTATGTAGCATTTTGTAAATARGACATTTACACGTGTACTCTTCTAATTTAAGCTTTTCTCCTTAAAATAGTTTTTCCTCTTTTACCTGCCTGTGTATTTCCCTCTTGGTGCATGGTTTTACTTACAGAGGCTTTTATCCTTTCTGGGCTTCAGGCAGAGCTTTTTAGGCTCCTCGGAGCGGGGCTGCATGCAGCCATGTTCAGTACCGAAGACTTCACGTTTCCYGTGGCTCCAGTCTAAAATAAGCAGCCAAATGAATAATTCAGCAGCTTTGCTGAGTTCCTCCGTGACTCAGAGGGTTTGTGTGAGTCTCCCTGAGCTTTGGGGTGATTGTTTTTGGGGACAGGTGCATGGGAAAGGTGCTGGTGGGTGTCTGAAGGATGGGGATGCAACAGCTGGGGGGTCTCTGCTCCCTGGCCCTGGTGAGGATCCTGGAGGGGGGGACAGAGGCCCTTCCAGGGAATGTGGAGCTTTTGCCTGGCTCCTGGAGGGTGAGTGGGGGGGATGAGGGGTTTTCTCTGCAGGTCCTGGTGTTCTTTCAAATGAGGAATTTGTGGCTTCCTTCGGCTCAGGAGCTGAGCAGCTGCACAATCTCAGCTCCTGAGCTACTCGCCAGCAGTTCAGAGGGCTTAAACAAACTTCCCAGGTGTTGAGGTGCTGATAAACACTGGGAATGTAACAGAGAGGCTGCCCAGAGAAGCTGTGGAACCGCAGTCCTGGAAGTGTCCAAGGCCAGGTTGGACAGGGCTTGGAGCAGCCTGGGATGGTGGATGAGCTTTAAGGTCCCTTCCAACCCAACCTCTTCCGTGAATTCATGGTTCAGTGTTCCTGCTGCCTGAGGGAAAGGCAGTGTAAATCAGATGAACCCTGGGCTGGCTGGCTGGGAACGTTGGTTCCATCCCAAAGTTCATCCTGCTGTGCTGGGAACCACTCCGCTGCTTTTCCATATGTTAAAGGACAGGCTCAAGGAGCTTTTCTCCTGGGCCTTAGTCCTGTTTGTGTCAAAGCAGCTTAAGCTGTTGTGTAACGAGCTGTTACTGGAAGAAAGCGGAGCCCCACTGGAAGTGCTGCAGGGAATTCTCTGTGTCCCTGGGGACAATGGGACTCTGTCCTGCAGCTCCTGCCAGGCTGAGGACTCCAGTATTGAATGGGAAGTTTGGATGGCCAGGTTGGATGGGGCTTGCAGCAACCTGGGATAGTGGAAAGTGTCCCTGCCCATGGCAGGGGTGGAATGCGATGAGCTTTAAGGTTCCTTCCAACCCAGACCATCCTGGAATTCTGTGATCTTGGTGGCCTTGTGATGGGGGGAGACAGAGCTCTGGGATGAGGATGGGAAGAGTTGGGAATCAGGATGTAGGTTTTTCAGGAAGCCAGCACTGCTCTGTCCCCAGTGTCACGCTGGGTCCCCAAAGGCTGTGCTGCAGGACAGACGGTGGGTGTTGGARCTGCTGCAGCTCTGGGAATGCTCTGGGAGCTCCTCTGACGGCTACAGGAAAAGAAGGGACACATTTACACACTTTTCTGTGTAAAAAATGCTGTTTTCATGGCTGTGTCTCTCTCAAATGCTGCTTTCCCACCAACCTGCTGTTTGGCTTTTCACTTTGTGTTTCAGACTTTGCTTCAAAGGTGGGATGTTCCTGACTTGAGTCGTTGAGTGGGAAATTAAAACGATTATAATGAAGTCATACATACGTTGAGAAGTCTATTAAAAGCTTAACAGGGAGGCTTAGTGAGGTTTAAAAACTGGGAATACAAACTCTTTCTGTTTTGCAGCGTGTTCAGGAGTTGTTCTAGCAAGGATCTGACAGCTGGGTGAATTAATGGGGTCCTTCAAGGCTTGAATTTCCTGAGCAAGTAGCTGGGACTTAAAATATTCAAGCCATGAACTTTGGAGCTTATACCTTGAATTTAATGTGTCATTAGTGCACTTACACCTCCTGATTTGGGAGGGTGCTGCAGAACTGTGCAGGCTCAGATCTACTGGGAAATGTGAACCCTTCTCTCTGTCCRCACCTCAAGCTTGTCAGCCCTTACACAAAATCACCTTGTCATTTCTCAGAACTGTGTTTCTGTGGAACTGGGATGTTTCTGGATACATAATGAGGCAGCCTCTTTAAACTCTTGGTGTTTCCAAGGGTTTTTGAGGCAGGTAGGAGAGAGACAGAGTCTCATTGCTGCAAATAAGTAGCACTGACTGACCAGTCACTCACTGCTCATCATCCAAAGTCCTGCTGTTATCCTGCATTACATTACCCAATTTGCCTTTAATTTGTCTCTCTGGAACTTAACTGCAGCTTAAAAAGATACTTTTTTTTCCCCTTCTTCAGTGCTTAAAACAACATCATGTTTATTCCCTTGCTTATTCCAATAGCTCGTACAGAGTCTTTGCAGTGATCCTTCAGATTAAATGCAGGGAATTTCAGTGAGAGGCTTGTCAAAGGAAAATAAACAACAGCACTGTAAAAGACACAAAAAATTAAGCTTAATCTAAACACTTTATCATCACCTTTTTGCTGGATGGGGTTCATTGCTTGGCTTCACAGTAAGAATTAATCTTTGCCATTGGATCAGTTGGGTAAATATTTGCCTTGGAGTTGTAGTGGGGCCAAGCCCCAGGGATCAGCTCCTAGGCTGACAGCAAAAAGCAGCAGGGAGTGAACTCTGCAGTGGTTCAGTCATCTCCATCTGCAGGGATGGGGAGGAGGGTTTGGGAGCTGCTGGCTCCCATTCCCAGAGGGAGCTCCATCGGATCTGCTCTGCAGCAGGAAAGGTGGGTCTGGGTGGAACACCCTGCTCCAGGCTGGGCTCTCCTCCCCACCAGGCTCTCCCTTTTAAGCTTCCCCACCTTTTATGCCTGTTCTAAACCTGGGGGTTCTGCTTGTAGAAGGGGATTTAATGGGGGTTTATCCTGCTTACAAAACCTTTGGGAAGAGTGGTGTGCTGGGATGGCAGAGTGGCTTTGAGAGGTCGTGTGACACAGGCTAAATCTGAACCTGGGGGATAGGAAACTTCCCTAATCCTGGCTCTGCTTGTGGCTCCCTYGGAGGCCTGAGCTCTTTAATCTTCTTCAGTTCAGTCCCATCACTGCAAATAGGGTAAGGCTGATTATATTGTGCATTTTATCTTTTCTAGCTGCACCCCAGCTGTTGTGATCGAGCGTTCTCGTTTCAGGGTGGGTTGGTACCGGGGTAATCTTGGATTAATCAGACCTTTTTTAGGAARAAGAAAATTTTATAGTTAAGGAACGTATTGGATACAGTGAGGCTGCTCAGGAGCTCTTTGGTGGTTGGGAGTGAGAGCAGATCTATACCTCAGAGCAAGTGCAGCTTTYAAGTGGCTGAGCAAAGGGAAACTCTGAAATGCTGAGCAAGGCTGCGGTGTCTCCTTGTTAAACCCCACAGAACTGCTCTCCCTGGGAATGGCTTTGAACAAATTCAGCTCTCTTAGTCCTGCATGAGCAGTTCCCTGAAAAATAAAGAAATTATAGATATGCTCAGCAGCAATCTTCCTTTTTGCTGCTATTTTGGTGCAATTTCTGCAGCTGATTTCCAGCTCTGACCCATTAAATACCGAGTACGCTTCTCTGGAGTTTGTGTTTCTGAAACACTCTGGATTTTGGCAAGTGTGGCATAAAAATTCCTGAATTCCTGCTGAATGAGTGTTAGAACAGGAAAGCTTTGCTGCTCCCTGGAGTTATAAAACTCAGGCAAGGTGTGAGGGATGCTCAGGATCCTTGTGCTCGTCAGGCCCAGGAAGCTCTGCCTGGTCCCCTTGGAAGAATCTCCTCTCCCTTTGGATAATGCTGCAAGCCAGGCTCACCCTGCCTTTGGAAAGGGTGCAAAATGCCCTGTTGGATCATTTATTCAAGTATGTGCTGCTCCTTTTTCCATTTGATGGGTTAAAGCTCACCTGGGTATGGCAGAGCTGGTCCCTCCTCACCTGGAGTTGCACTGGTTGGGGTGGGATTAGGATTTTGCGTGTTTGAGCATGAGGCTCTTCCCATAAACCTGGCCCTTCGTTTTAGCAGTGAAAGGCAAAAGAAGCTGCTTCCTGGAGGTGACCAGGCAGGATCCCTGTTTCGGCTGGCATTAATCAATGCCTGCTAAACGGTGCAGGATTAACAGCTCCCTTCGGAGCGGTCATGGAACTTTAGGACTGTGGATGTTTCTGTAGACAGCTGATGCTGGAGGCACCTCTGGAATTAGAAATGACTTGGCAAGGGACAAAAGTGACAGGAGACTGCAGGACATGAGCAAAACACAGTTCACCACCCCCCAAAAAAATACCTGGGAGGGATGCTTGATTTTGTGCTGTCATGTAACTTATGATGCTATTTAACCTTCTTCCTTCCAGTGAGAGCACACTGGATTTCACTGAATCATGGAATYGTTCAGGTTGGAAAAGAGCTCCAAAGTCAGTGAGTCCAACCTGTGACCAATCCCCACCTTATCACCAGCCCGGAGCAGTGAGTGCCACGTCCAGGCCTTCCTTGGACACTTCCAGGGATGGGGACTCCACCACCTCCCTGGGCAGCCCCTTCCAATGCCTGACCACCCTTTCCATGGAGAAATTCCTCCTGATGTCCAACCTGACCCTCCCCTGGCGCAGCTTGAGGCCGTTCCCTCATATCCTGTCCCTGTTCCCTGGGAGCAGAGCCCGACCCCCCCCGGCTGCCCTGTCAGGGAGTTGTGGAGTTGTAGAGGTTTGATCTGTCTCTTCTCAAGGAGAATTTCCTGTAGTTCTCTGTGACAACTTCAGCCTGTGCAGGGCCAGGAGCTGGACTTTGATGACCCTTGTGAATTTGTGTTTTCCATGCCCTCAGGTTGGTCTCACTTCCTGAAAAACCAGAGTCTGGTCAAACTCACTTTTCCCTCTGTTGTTCCTGGACTGCTGGGGATTTAGCAGTGACTTGCATTTCAGAGGGTTGAGAGTTCYCTCAGAGATGACTAAAGGACTGAAAAACAACATTTTTTTCTTCTGGAGTCCTTTTTTACCTGTGCAGATTAAAGCTTACCACGTTAGATGGCTATTTCCCAGCTCCAAGGGGAAAACTGGCAGTTCATGGTGCTGCCACATGGTGAGTTAGTGGGAAGGCTGGGAGGAGAACTCAGCTTTCCTGAGCCAGCCATTCAAGTTGTTGCTTCCCAACCTGACAGTGTGTCCGTGTTTGCCAGCAGGACACTCGTGGGTCTCATCCTGGGGCTGTAATAGCTGTGTGACATTCCCTGGTAATGGGATTTGGCAGAGGAGAAGGGATGGAGGTGTCTGGCTCTTGATAGGATGCCACGAATTCTGCCTTAATTGGGGCCCATCTTTTTGTGCTTCCAAATCTCCTGTCCCAGGGCCAGGCTGAGATGTGAGGCTGGGGAAGGACATTTGCCAGGAGAAATCACAGAATATCCTGGAATGGAAGGGAAACCCAGGGATCATCGAATTTTGGGGTGTTTCTGGTCACTGGGAAGCAGCATCTGATCCAMCTCCAACACATGCAGATAACAGAAACTGGGCTACTCAGCTGAGTCCTGAGATGATCACTAAGSTCAGCCCAGTTTCTCTTTGAACTCCTTGTTTATGGCACAAATCCTGTTAATTCACTGGTTTGGTCCTTGTGTGACTTGGAATTTCATGATGTCAAACTTCGTCTCATTGTGATGCTCAAAACCACTGAATTTGTCCTGGATGGCATCTGGTTTACTCAGATTCATTCACTGATTTATCTTTTAACTTCATTTCAGAACTTTTTGATTTCTGAGATTAAAAATGAGCACATTAAGCCAGAGTTATTTTGGATTCTTGATCTTCATACTCTAATAACTGGTTATGTTCCTCCAGGAAGAGAATTCCCCTTTTGACATTGCCTTGCCACTTGTCACTTAGCCAACTCTTTATTTACCTTCRTGTCATTTCCTTGTGTCTCCACTTTCCCTAACATTTCCCCTGGCTACAGATAAAAATACTTTGCTTTCAGCTACGTCAAGTCTTCCATGCTTTGTCTGGAAAATGTGTGATATTCCATCTCCTGCGTTAACGCTCTCCTGTTTCCCAGTGGTGCAAACAGCTGATCTTTCAAAATGTCACTCACAGGCAGTTTTGCATCCATGTCTCAATCTTACAACCAAAATTACTGATTCTGCTTAAAAAAAAGAGAGAGAAATCTGCATTTTTCTGTCTATCACTGGAAGTTTCAGGTAGTTTAGTGCAGCACTGTATTGTACCAAAGACAGTCTTGGATTCAGTATTAATGGGAACCAGATAATCATGGAAAGATCCAAATTAGACTTGCCCCATTTTGTGGCTGAGAGTTGAGGAAGGTGAGATTTACCTGGCCAGACTTCCAGCTAAAAAGAAACAAACATATATATAAAGGAGCTGATGAATGGTTGCAACTGCCAGGTGTGTTTCTTGTGTTGATTTTAGAATTACTGGTCACAGRGGCTACATCAGTTTTTGACCTCCTGAATCTTATGCTGCTTTTGTGTCTCAGGAGTGTCTCCAGTCCTGCCAAGGTCGCTGCCTTAGGAGGTTTCAGCATGGAACCTCAGTGAATTGAAAAGAACCAGAGCAAGAGCAGGTTTAGCTGTGCCTAAAGGGGCTCCAGGGGAGCTGGAGAGGGACTTGGAACACGGGATGGAGGGACAGGACACAGGGAATGGCTTCCCACTGCCAGAGGGCAGGGATAGATGGGATATTGGGAAAAAAATTCTTCCYCAGGGTGGAGAGGCCCTGGCACAGGTTGCCCAGAGAAGCTGTGGCTGCCTCGTCCCTGGAAGTGTCCAAGGCCAGGYTGGACAGGGCTTGGGTCAACCTGGGTTAGTGGAAGGTGTCCCTGCCCATGGCAGGGGTGGCACTGGATGATCTTAAAGTCCCTTCCCACTCAAACCATTCTGGAATTCTATTTTAACACATCTCAGTGCGCATCTTTTTGGTGGTGAATTCCAATTTCATGCCATACCCCCAAAGGACTTGGAGAGCAGGAATTGAGGATTTTTTCCCTTGTTGATGTACTTTGGAGTCACCTACAGCTGACCTGTGCCGAGACCCTCTCCTGCAGCCTCCCTTTCCCACCGGTGTCGGTGGCAGCTTCTCCCCCCTCCCTGGGCCGCGGGGCAGGGCCCGGCTGGGTCTCAAGGTCACGCTTTGTGTGCRCTGTCGTGTTTTTCCCAAACCCAGAACAAGCCAGGAGCCTCGTCTGGGCTGGCTGCAGCCGTGCCCTGCAGTGTGCTCGGCACAGCTCCGAGGTGGCTGGAGCTGCACAGGCCGGGAACGTCTCCCCATAACCCTGGAAACGTCGGCTCGCGTCTCCGTCAAACCCGGGGCCCGGCCCCAGCCCCCTCTGCCAGCTCCATCGAGGTGAGACGGTTCAATACCAGAGCTCGGAGCTGAGGAATAATTCATGGATTCTTCCTGGCGTCCCGGCTCCGTGGTGTTTGGGTGGGAGCTGCCACGGAAGAGCCGTGCTTGGAGGGGAGCTGCTCCCTCAGGTGCCAGGTTCAATCTCTCAGGGCTTGTCCACGGGAATAAAGGTGCTTTATTTGTCCGTTTTTCCAGAGGAAAATAGAATTGGCAGGGTTTATTTCAGAACATCAGAAAGTCCTTAGTGAGGAATTAAGAAATTCCTAGAAAACTGGCTGCCTCTGCAAGGCTGTAAATTAGAATGATTTCGAAAGAGCACAGACAGCGTGTCATCTTCCTCATTCTCAAGCAGAAGCTGCCTGAATAAACAGTGATAGAATTGTAGATTCTTCTGGTATTATGTAAATGGCTTCATGCTTTGATGTCCCTCGTGTCATTAGTTTGACACTAGCTGGAATTAATGGCCATAAAACTCTATTACAAACGTGGCAGAGAGATTTCTCTTGACTGCTTCTGATTCCTCCTGTGAGCTCGCTGCCTCTGCCACGGGATTGGGAAAGCTGAAAGTAGGTCAGGGGATGTGTGTGAACATGGGCTGCTGGAATCGCAGCCACAAACAAACAGCACTCGAGTGCTGAAGGGAAATTTGCTATTTTAAGCCCTTATTTCCATTATCACCATCTCATTCTGCACAACAAGCATATGGGGGGGGCTTTGTGGCCGTGCACCCACAGATGGGATTCAGGAAGCGGGAGAAAATATATATATGAGTATATACAGACATATATACGTGTGTGTATTTATATGTTTCAGGGGTGACAGTAAATATTGTCACTCCTGAATGGCTCCTCTCCATCTCATGTGAAGCACAGTGAAAGTGCCAAAATATGTAGGTCAAAAGAATTGAAGCATTTTGCATCCAAGCAGCAATCAAACGCTGCCATTCTGGGCTGGAATTGCTGATACTGTGTGGTGGAACGTGGAGCAGGGATACAGGGATGTTTTCCAGAGTTCCCACACTCCTTGCATATTTATAATTCATTCCTAGTCCTCGGAGTGGCTTCCTGACTAACAGCTCTTAGGAACAAGTGTTGGCTCACAAGCTGAAATTAATAGCTGGGATGTTTTTCAGCAGGAGAAGGGTTAATCATGGAACTGGTGCATGGTTTTCCTTAGGAGAGCTGGATGAGACAAGGTGGGAAGCAAGGAATATGATAGAATTAGCTATTTTTAGGCAACTAAAAATATGAGCAGGAGGGAGAAAAGGTTAAAAAATTTAAACTTGGCAGTCAGGGATCTCAGGAGTTAAATGTGTTGGGAATATGAAGTGCTAAAACACTTATGGAGGGAGGTGATTTGTATGGATAGGAAGGACATTCACAGACCATATCCAACGTGACTGTGTCAAATGCTTTTAAGAGTCTGGGAAAAAAAGAGGAAATTCATAAAAATGGAAGGCAGGACTTAGAGCTCGAGAGATTTAAGAACTCCCCAGATCGTGGTGCACAGTGATTTACAAGCACTGAAGCGCAGGAGTCAAAAAGAAGAGGTTTTCTAATTTATTGGACGTAAGAGAAGGTTGGGAGAAAACTGTTAAATGGAGATGAAGGAGAAAGTGATGCACAAAAGGCTACAGGATTCAGACCCTTGTCTGCTTTAGTTCTGGTTTTTATCATTTGATAAGGGCTGGAGCAYAGGCTCCATCCAGGCCGGGGACCAGCACCTGGGACCCACTGGAGCTCCTGGGGATGGGGATGGGTGTTCCCAGGTGATGGAGAGGGCAAGCACCTCCCCTGGGCTAGGGGTGTGAAGCATTATTAATTTGTAACCTATTTCATTAAAGGGAATTAGAACAAGTGATAACCAGAAAGAAGCAGCTGCAGTGATAAAGTCTGTTTGAGGAGGCAGCAGACGAGGTGTAGCTGCAACATGGTGCAGTGAGGATGTTTTCTTAATGTATTTTATTTGCTGTAAGTTTAGAGAAGAGTCAGAGTTTTGTGCCCTCCTCAGCCAGAGAAACAGCTCTTGAAAAGTGCTGTGAGTGGATCAGGTGGTTGGTTGGCTGAGCAGTTCACAAATGGTGGTGCGTGGACCTTGTTCTTCTTTGTGGTTCTGTAAATATTGACTCTCAAAGGAACACACTTGGAGCTCGTGATCCCCAGCAGAGACTGTAAGTGCTGCTCTTATTTATTTTTGTTTTATTCTCCGGCCCTGATTGCATTTAAAAAAGAAGAATTCAGCTCTTGGAGGCTGTCAGGGGAGGATTTGGGGTTTGCAGCAGCTCGGAGCTGAACTGGCTCAGCCCAGGGAGTGTTGGCTGTGTGCTGCCCGAGTGATGGATGTGGGAGCTGGGGCACTTATTCTGCTCCAGTTGCTCCTGGGATGGCCTGGCTGGGCAGCTCTGCCCAGGGTCTGCCGGGCAGGCACATGGGAAACAGTCTGGGGACATGGGGAACCTGTGGTGTCTGCCTGACCCTTGGAAAGACAGCTCAGATCTCAAACTTCCCACGGAGAGAACAGAAATGGGTCGGTGTGTCTGGTGTGGGCATGGCATGAGGAGAAATCCTGTGCTGCCTTAGGATCTTGAAGATAAAGAAACACTCTGTTCAGCTGAAGAGAAATCTGCAGGTTTCTTTTCATGGTAGTTTGGGTAAATGTGGTCTGGTCTCAGGAGGATAAAGCTTAGGGAAGGTTGGAGTTCCTCAACAGGAGGTACCAAATCATCATCAATGGGAGGTAGGGGACATTTTCTTTTTAGAATTTTGCTGGCTTTTTATACCTCAGGTATTTTTTTTAATCCACTCCATGGCTCTTGGATTTATTTCCTGGGAGTGGGGCGCACTTTGCAAGTCCCAGTGCTGAGTGCAGACTGGCAGCAGATGGTGGTTTAGCTGCTCCTCTGTGTTTGTGGTGTCCTGAGCCCTCTGCAGGGGTTGGCATCAGCCCAGGCTGCGGCTCAGGGTTCCCTGGATTGTGTCTGGTACCAGCCCAAAATCCTGGCTGGACTGGAGGGTATTCCTGGGCCTCTTGCTGCTGAGCAAGAGTAGAATCACAGAATCCTGGAATGGTTTGGGTGGGAAGGGGTCTTAAAGCCCTGCCAGGGGCAGGGACACCTTCCACTATCCCAGGTTGATCCCAGCCCTGTCCATCCTGGCCTGGGACACTTCCAGGGATTGGGATCCACAACCTGTCTCAGCAGCCTGTGCCAGTCCTCTGGTCCTCATCCCGAGGGAGTCACTGCACATCTGGGAGGTACCTGGAGCAGTTTTCCAGGTCACAGCTCCATTGCAGCTGGTCCTGCACATGTAGATCCTGCTCACTCTCCAAACTCCTGGGGTGCATGCCTGGGGTCTGGTGTGTCTCTGGTAATGTCTGCGCATCCTTCCCGCCATCTCCAGAGGCTGAGGGGGGACCTGCGTCCCTGTTCTAGAGACTGCTTCAATTTTCCTGGAGGAAAAGAACTTCCAAACCTGCCTTCCTTGAAAACCAGAGGTCTTACACCCCTCCAGGGTGGCAATTCCTGTCTCCCTATATCCTGTTTGAAAGGTTTGAGCACCAAGCTGAGCTCTGACCTTTGCTGGACGCATCTTTACACTGGTTCCTTTCTGCTGCCTCTGCTCCTCTCCAGGGCTTCTGCTCTGAAGTATCCTGCACTTCTCTTGACCCTGGATTAATGTGCAGCACGGTCACTCTCAGCGTGTGCAAGTGCCACGGCTGAGATCTGCTCCAGCCTCTGCCCCACTGAAGAACTCATAATGGAACATTTGAACCRGAGCATTCCCTGAATCAGGATAAAGCCGTTTAAATTTGGTAACAGCCCTTTCAGGGGAAATAGCCTTCTCCTGCTGGGAACGAGGGCTGACAGCGCTGCGGGTCACAGCTGGCTCTGCAGACTGCAGTGTCACTGCTCCGTGGAGCAGCACAGGGGACACACTGTCCCTGTCTGGGGTGGCACCGGCCACAGACGGGCTGTAGTTCCCCTCAAAACTCCTGGGGGTTCCTTCCAGGCTGCTCTGGAAGTCAGGAGGCTTCTGTAGGGCATTCAAGCCACTCGGTGGGAGATTTTATGGAGGGGCAGGTGATCCTTACTTTACACAAAAGTTCKGTCACTTGGGATCGTTGTCACATCACTCCCAGACCTGTGTGTTCAAGGCTGTGACATCTCCGTGCTCAGGAGCTGTGGCCAGGCTGGCACAGGGAGGAGGAGAGACTCTAGCTGGTCCTCACAGCCCAGCCTGAAGAAAAGGAGGCTCAGGGGGGACCTTCTGGCTCTGCACAACTCCCTGACAGGAGGGGACAGCCGGAGGGGGTCGGGCTCTGCTCCCAGGGAATGAGGGACAAGACAAGGGGAAACGGCCTCAAGCTGTGCCAAGGGAGGGCCAGGAGGAATTTCTTCCTGGAAAGGGTGGTCAGGCATTGGAAGGGGCTGCCCAGGGAGGTTTGGAGTCCCCATCCCTGGAGATGTCCAAGGAATGCCTGGACGTGGCACTCAGTGCTCTGGGCTGGTGATAAGGTGGGGATTGGTCACAGGTTGGACTCAATGACCTTGGAGGACTTTTCCAACCTGGATCCAAGGTCAGGGAATGGGGGAGTGATGCAGCTGACTCAGTCCTGGTGTTCCTGCTCTGGGATTCCATATGTGCAGATGTTCCCTGTATCACCTGCACCTCGTGTTGGGCCTGCTGAACAGGTTTGTGGGGTTTTTGCCTGGCTGTGGACTGAAATAGTCCCTGCCAAGGACATGCAGAAGGCTCGTGGCTTTAGGAAGGAACCCCCAGTGAAACAGGAAAACTGTCTTAGTTGTACCACTGGGCTGAGAAAAACAGGACAAAAAACCCAAGCAGGGACACCTTCCACTATCCCAGGTTGCTTCAAGCCCCGTCCAACCTGGCCTTGGACACTTCCAGGAATCCAGGGGCAGCCACAGCTTCTCTGGGAATCTGTGCCAGGGCCTCGCCACCCTCACAGGGAAGAATTCCTTCCCATTATCCCATCTAACCCTACCCTCTGGCAGGGGGAAGCCATTCCCCTTATCCTGTCCCTCTATCCCTTGTCCCAAGTCCCTCTCCATCTCCCAACACCCAGTGTATTTCCAGTGCTGTGGGAATAAGTCCTTAGCAAGTCTTCTGTTTAAAAACAGAGCTCCAGGTGCCTTTGTCGTTAAAAGCTGTGGAGTCTGTCTGGGGTGGTTCTGGGTGGGGATCTGGAGAGGTCCCTGGTGGGAGCTGCCCTGTCCCGCTGGCCGGAGTGCTCAGGGGCCTGTGGGGGTGGGATAAATCCGAGCTGTGCTAACACAGGACTYGCTTCCTGAGCAGCTGACATTCCCGGCGGGAAGCAGGAGCAGCAGAACAAACATGGAGCAATTAGAGCAGGGGTGGGAGATGGGAGCTCTGTGCACCTCCGAGGTTCCGCCTCTCATTGATGACAAAGCAATCTCTGCCGGAAAATTACCTTTGGGAAGGAGGAGTAAGGAAGGGGAAAAAAGCTGGACAAGAAACTGTAACAACTGCATTTTTTCTTCCTGGCAGATTTTTTTAAAAGGCAAAACATGAACCTTGTGTTGAACTTTGGAGTTACTGACTGTGCATCTCTGAAGTTTGGAGATACCGGTTCTGACAGTCGTACGCACGGAGCCCTTTTAGCATTCAGGATTATGTAACTGCTTGGAATTTCAGAGGGAAAGCAGTAAAATCCTTCTGGAACTGTCAGCACCCTCTGAAATGCCCTGCGGTTTCYTGAGGGCCTTTAATAGATTCCGATCATCTTCTTCCCAGCCAACTCAGTGGTGGAATTTAATTTGCTTCTCATTGCAGGGACAMRGGGAATGGCTTCCCACTGCCAGAGGGCAGGGATMGAWGGGATATTGGGAAGGAATTCCTGGCTGTGCAGGTGGGGAGGCCCTGGCACAGGTTGYCCAGAGARGCTGTGGCTGCCYCTGGRTCCCTKSAAGTGTCCAAGGCCAGGTTGGACAGGGCTTGGGGTGRCCTGGGGTAGTGGAAGATTGRAAGGAGATGATCTTTAATGTCCCTTCCAACCCAAGCCATTCTGATTTTCTGTGAAATTAAAGTATTTTGTGTGATCTCAGCCAGATTTGSGCTCAGCACTGGCTCCTGGGAGTTAAACTTAGATCTTCAGGAAGGACAGAAGTGTCTTTCTCCAAAAGCTGGATCTGCAGAGGCTMTGAAGGCTCAGGAGGCTGGAAGGAACTTCTGACATCCTAAGCCCAACACCTTTGCCCAAAGCAGGGAGAGCAGACACTGCTCGTGCYCAGGTGGGTTTGGAGTTATCCCCAGGGATGGACATTCCACAGCCTCTCTGACCAGCTTGCCCAGTGTGCACTTCCCTCAGATAYTAGTTTTAAATGAAATGGAGTTGCTGCACTTCAGTTTGACAAGAGGAAAGGGAGGGAGTAACCAGCTTTGACAGCTCTGCTCTGGGTGAGTTGTCTTCCATCAGGGCTGCCAGCTTAGTGCTTTAGATATTCATTAAATGCAAAAACTTCTTGGAATCTCGAGCTCTTATCCTCTTGGATGAAAATGTTCAACCTCCCTTTGGGTGGCTGGGTGACATCCTTTTCCATGTAGTTCCTGTCTGTGCTTATCCCTTAGATTTTGGGGATTAGTGAAGCTTGTCAGCAAAACTCACTCACAGGGATTTTCAGACCCTTCACTCTGAACTGAACTAGACAATATTTTATTTTACAAAATGATGAGACTGATAATAAAGTCTTGAGAGGAAATTCCTGCAAGATAATCCCTGTTTACTCCGAAGCCAGCAGGCACAAAGGGAGCCCTGAGCATCTTGGGGGAGGTACCCTGTCACCTTTCAAGTGAGACTTTTGCCTCCCTTGCCCAAAATAATGTCCCAGGCAAGGAAAGGAGACCCCAGAACGTCTTGGCTGCCAGTCAGGGTTTTTACCTGGTGTTCCAGGCAAATCCCATCCTGTACAACACAGTTGAGCAGCTTAGTGAAGGAGTGTGTGCCTAAAAATCAGGCAGGGCATGCAGGCAAAGGTCTCATGAATCCGAATGCTGGGAATCAGAAGTTGCTCCTGGTAGTAACTGTCCTTAGCAGCCTCCTGAGAGCAGGGAATTCCTCACACAGGAACCAACTGCTCCTAAAGCAAGTCTAAATTTCATGTAGAATCCTTAAAGCATCCAGTCTGGAGAAGGTTCCAGGGAGACCTTAGAGCCCCTTCTAGTGCSTAAGGGAGCTCCAGGAGAGCTGGAGAGGGACTTTGGACAAGGCACRGAGGGACAGGACACAGGGAATGGCTTCCCACTGCCAGAGGGCAGGGATAGATGGGATATTGGGAAGGAATTCTTGGCTGTGAGAGTGGTGAGGGACTGGAATGGATTTGCCAGAGAAGCTGTGGCTGCCCCATCCCTGGAAGTGTCCAAGGCCAGGTTGGATGGGGCTTGGAGCAACCTGGGATGGTGGAAGGTGTCCCTGCCCATGGCAGGGGTGGCACTGGATGGGCTTTCAGGTCCCTTCCAACCTGAACCATTCCATGACTGATTCTGAAGCTCCTTTTAAAGGCAGCAGATGTCAGGCCTTCTAGAGGGGGTGGAAGTGGGGACATTGATTCCCTTTGGGATTGGTGGGAATTTATTGGCGTGACTGATAAAACTGTTGCTCTTTGTGGTGATTCCAGCATGGCCAACTTTGCCTCCACGTGAGATCCTGAGTGATCTGGGCAAATTCCCTTTGAGATTCCCTGTAGGAACAAAGCTCCTAAGCCTCCCTTTTCCCGTTTTCCCTGCTGGGTGCTGGCAGGGCCCTCTCCTGGCTGCTCCCTCGTTAATTTTGAAGATCCTTAACCCCGAGCTGGGGCTGTGGTCAGTGACCTACCAAGATTAGCATCTCCTGCCGCGAAAAGGCTTTACCGTGTAATCCTCTCCTCGGAGAGCCCTGCCTGGACATTCCCCGTGGGATGTCCTGCGTGACGGCGGCTCCACGAGCTTCTCCCGCCGGAGGTCCGAGCCCAGCAGGCTGCCCACGGTGGGTGGGTGGCCAGGAGGGCACTTTTGGCTGGGTTGGCTGTGAATCGGTCGATGCGGCCGTGCTGATCTGTGCAGAGGGATGATCGAGCAAACAGTTGGACGCTGTCAGCAGCCCTGCTGAACGTTCCGCCCTCGCCCTGCCCCGGGAGCCGTGCAGGCAAGGGGCTGCTTGCATGGGATCCTTGTTTTTACTTTCAGAAGCGAGTTTGCTTTGTAAGTACGTTGTTAATGGTCTTTTTTCCTTTAAGCAAGACTTTGTAAGCTCTAATCCTACACTGGTTTATATTATCAGTGCTCGTAACCGGATTTTCAGCTATCAGCCAGCTTTAATACTTGCTAAAATTGCTTTACAGGTTTGTGAGATCTGTCAGATTTGCATTTTGTGTGGAGTGCATTATCTGCTGCCCATGCACATTCACAGGCGCTGTCAGGATTGGGCCTTGGAAGAGTTTGGCTTCTCCTTCTTGTTGCTTTTCTCTTTTGTTGGTAGGTCAGAGGCAGAACAGGTGTTTGGGGAGGGTCTGCAGGGCTGGGGTTGGAACTGAAAAATCGTCTTTTGGGAGTCCTTGGGACCCTGTGCTGGGATCATGTTTCATGTTCCAAGCTTGATAAGGAAGAATTGAATATTGGGATGGGATGGAGATGACAAATAAACTGGAAGTGTCCACTTTATGACTCTATGGCAAATAACTTGGAAGACATTTTAGGAATAACAAGGGGATTTTTACTGATGGTTATTTTGATCCACAAATCTTTGTTGTCCTGGCACTGGCAAGGGGGTGGCTGGGTTCTGGCTGGCCCAGGGAAGGGGTGGCTGATCCAGCCTTGTCCCTGCTCCTGGCCTTGCTCCGGTCTCTCGGCTCCTCCAGAGCTGCCTGGATCCCTCCTTGCACCAGGATTGCTGCTGGGAAGCAGTGTCTGGTTTGGGTTTTTAATTCACATCTGTTGTGAAAATATTGTGTGAAGAATATTCCAGTCTTTGGTTTAGATTTTGAAGGACTTGGCAGAGGCAGCTCCCAACTGCTCCTGATCCAGCTTCCAGCAGCTTTCGGGGCTTTGCTGGAGCTCAGGGCTTGCAAATACCAAGACAGTTTGGTCGACTTGGTCTCATCTGATATCACATTAAATATTTCCCATTACAATTCTTTTGTTTCCTGCTTCTCCCTCCTTCTCCAGCCCCAGGTGTGGTTCCCTCTGTATTTAAAGGCATGAGTACAACCTGGCTACTAAAAAATCCCCCAAAGTGGAGGGTTTACTTCTGGTTTACCTTTCTGACCCTAATTTTATATTCTTCCCCTGTGAAATCTTCAATCATGGCAATATACCAATATGTTTTTAGTGCTAACAAATAGATTTATTTCAAATATTTAGAGTTCAAGCAGTGTGTGCCCTACACTGATCAGCCTCAGTGTAGGTCCAACCCACAGCTCAGTTAATATCATAATATCATCTTTGAAGAAGTTCTTGAATGTTTTTAACTGCTCCCAGGCTCTTCCTCGCACTGTCAAGGACTTTTAGTGTCTTCTATTTTTTTTTTCGCTTTAAATAGTTTTATAGACACACAAATGACAGGCTCCTGTCGAGAGGAATTTACAGTGGAATCTAATTAAATCCCTTGCTGTTCTGTACCACAAATAATGGTAAATAATAATAATGTCTCTTGACACATTGCAGTGGCACTTCATCTCCAAAGCACTTTGCAAACCTAAATAAAATAAAATATTCTAAAAATTGTCATATAAAATAAAATATTAATAAAATAGTTCCTCCTTAAATTATCAGCCTTGGTAATTTAAGGGCGCGGGCAGCATTGCCCAGGCTGGATTTTCCACGGGACACAAGGGGGGTTGTTGCCTCYTCGTGTCCCCCTGTCCTTTGTCACGGGGAGGAGGCAGAGCTGGTGTAACCCCTGGCCTGGGAACTTTGTGTCTCCTCTTGCTGAAGTCAACCATGGCAAATGGAGTCATTTAGCAGAATAARAGCTAAAAGCCACTGGCAGAAAAGCAGCGTCCCCGTGCCAAACCTCGCTGCTTTCGGGGCTGCAGCAGCTGCGGGGCTGCACAGGAGGGAAGCTCCAGTCAGGGTCGGGATTGGATGTGTTCAAGGGCAGCTCTGCAGTGCTTTCTCTGGGTCGTGTTTACATGGGAGCCAAGGAGTGGAAGATCTTGTGTTTACTGGAATTATCCTTTGATTCCCAATCTCTGGCKCTCTGAGGGTGTAGAAGTGTGAAGAGTAAGTACATTTTATTTGTATTTAGTTGGGTCAACATCTTTATAGGATCTCTTCTACACTTGTGAGCTCCTGTTAGAGCGAAATGATGGAAGGTGTCCCTGCCCATGGCAGGGGCTTGGAATTGGGTGGTCTTTAATGGCCCTTCCAGCCCAAACCATTCCAGGATTCATCCATAAAATCCCTTATTTCGCCTGCCATATTCCCTCCCATAACCGGTGCCTGCCTCACTTTGGTGTGTCAGTGCCTAACCCGTAGGCAGCCTTCTCCATACTTTCTAAAGATTCCAGCAGGAAAAAARCATTTTCCCAGCGTGTTCCTGGTTGGGTTGTTGCTGTGGACACCCAAGTCCAAATGCTGGGAGAGGAGGAGGAAGAGCTCGTGCCCTGCCTCCCGCCCAGGGTGGCTCTGGGACGTGGTGCCAGCACCGCGCTGTCCCCTGAGCACATGGCCCTTCCCTCCATGTGACCCCTCAAAGGGAGCTAAAGCCCCTTAATGCTCCTGCCTTTCCTGGGATTAGCCGGGAAGGCCCTGCTGAACGGTATTGCTGCCAGCGGCCCGGAATGGGGACACAGAGCGAGTGTCACACACAGAGCGAGTGTCACACACAGAGTGAGTGTCGCACACACAGAGCAAGTGTCACACACAGAGCAAGTGTCACACACAGAGCGAGTGTCACACACAGAGCGAGTGTCACACACAGAGCGAGTGTCGCACACACAGAGCGAGTGTCACACACAGAGCGAGTGTCAC
>JACAXG010000193.1:488644-768151 GCA_018881555.1 Amblyornis subalaris
TGGATTTGGGCTTTGCTCCAGCAGCAGGTTTGGAATCCCACCATGCCGTGGATTTGGGCTTTGCTCCAGCAGCAGGTTTGGAATCCCACCATGCCGTGGATTTGGGCTTTGCCCYGGCAGCAGATGCAGAAGCTCACCATGCCTTGGATTTGGGCTTTGCCCCGGCAGCAGATAACAAACCTCAGCACGTTCTGGGGTCTGAGTTTGCCCCAGCAGCAGATGCAGAGTTTGCCCCGGGAGCAGAAGTCAACCATCACCACGCCCTGGATTCTGGGTTTGCTCCTGCAGCTCCAGCCAAGCCTGTCCCTGCCGTGGATCCCTCTGTGGAAGCCCAGCCTGGCCCTGCAGCTGCCCCCAGCATTGCTGTGTCTGGGGAGCTGCTGGCAGCTGAACCTGCTCTTCAGAAAGACAAGTCTCCTGTAGGTGAGTGTGCCCAAATTCCAGAATCCCAGAGTCACAGAGAATTCAGGTTGGAAAAGGCCTCTGAGATCATGGAGCCCAGCGTTGATTGGCTTTGCGTGAGGCACCCTGAGGAGAGCTCAGCTCTGCTCTCAGGATACACAGGAAATGCTTCATGGGGATTCTTCCCTTATAAAACAGGAAACTAGAATTTCTCCATGATTTTTTCAATTTTCATTGGGTATTCTTAGCAGTGCTGAGGTTTTAGCACAGCCATGGAGATGTGTTTGCTCATCCCTGTTCATGCTTGGTTTTGTGTCACCACCACCCTCAGCTCTCACTGAAACCTCCAAAATCCTGTAAGACTCAGAGTTTGCCAACAGAGGTTCTTGAAAACTATTTCTGGAGAGGCTGATAGGCTTTGTTGACAACTTTGGGACCTTTCCTTGGGATGACTGTAGGTGGTGAGGTGGTGGGATGGGCGTGTTTGGTTTTCCCTGTGGAGGTTTGCTGTGCTGTGTGGATCCCTCCAGGGACACCATCCCTCTGGAAAGAAAATTGCTCTCCAAAATGATATTTATTTTACATTTATATTACTAAAATACAGCAAATAGTCCAGGACAGAGGCAGCACGTGTGGATTGGTTGTGGATAGGGTTGGAGTGAGGTATTTTCTTTCTTACGTTCTTATACTCTTTGGTTTGATGATGAGGATAAATTTCAAGAGAGAAATTTTAACAAAAACAAACAAACAAACACTAAAATGTAGTAACTGAGAGGCCCAGGGTGGGTGAACGAAAGAGAAAATACAAGACAATAGAGGAAGGTAGAAAGATCCTACAAATCGGGTTTTAAAGTGAGGAAACCCTTCAGTTCCTTGTGGAATATAAAAATTAGGTGAGGGAGTGGTTTTTATATTATTTAATCTGATCTACATTTAAAAATAGAAATTTTATATTCTTTACATTCCACTTGCAGAAGCAACAACAAAGGTGGAACCAGAATGCAAAGTCCCAGAAATTTGTGTGGATCATTCAGAGAACATGAAGGACAGGAAACCCCCTCCCAGCCCCACTGAGGAGCACCTTCCCGGGAAAACCAACCACCATCCGGAGCCAGCAGGTGGGAAATGCACATCCCAGAGCAAAACTGGGCTCATCCTGTCCCACCACGGGCACTGCCCTCCTGCCCTGAGCAAAGAAAAGGCAACAAATTGGGATTTCAAGCAGGTTTTTCATGTGTGCTGACACGGGGCTGTTATTCATAGAACTTGTCTTTTCTTCCTCATCCATAGATGTCGTACCAATGTCTGTCATCATTTTCCTTTCTATTTAAAATTTAAATCAAATTAATTACAGAGAGAACTGTTCTCCCGTGTAATTATGCCTTACAAATTAACACTGGGTATAATTACGCAGAGTGAGGAATGTTGTGGTGTCTGTGTGAATGTATTGTAAGGTATAGATGAATACAAGATGATCAGCATTAGCCAGGGACTCCAGGCTGATAATGGAGTTTATTCTGGATTTGAATTCCACTAGGAAGCTGGGATAGTCTGAATTGGGTTGATTACAAAAGGGAAAAAAACCCAAACAAACCCTCACCCTGTGCTTAGGCCCTGAGACAGCCCCTGCTTCATGTCCTACCCATGGCTGCAAAACAGAAAAGTGCTGCTTACATGGGATTGGGAGGAGATGAAACAACCATGTCTTATAAACCTCATTCCTGTGAAACATAAATTATCCCTCTCCGCTTTCCAAGGGCTTGGGTTTAGCTGCAGGCTGCCTGTACTCCTGAGACCTGAAGCTTTCTGTTCCTGTCTTTCACATTCCAGTGCCAGCAGAAGCAAAAGGAGCACTAGAAAATAAAGACCTTCCAGAAAAATCTGCTCCTGCTGAGGATGGTGAGACACAAAAGGAGGAGGCTGAGCACAACCATGTCCAACACGAGGAACCTCAGGAAGGGAAAACCCTGCAGGAGCCCACAGGTAGGATACAAATCACAATAATATAAATCATAATTCCATTTTCTCCTGGTAATCTCCTCTGGGAACTCTTCACCTTCTCCTCCTGGCTGTGGGGCCACCTGGGCAAGCAGAAATGTCTCTGTGTGGCTCTCTGTGTCCTGGTGCTGGGCTCACCCTCCCCCTTGGATCCCTGCCCTCTCCAAGGCTCTTTTCCCTCCCTATTCAAACTAAAAGCCCAAATCTGCTCTTGAGTGCTTTATCACTGGGACTGGCTCACATCTGTGCTGGAGCATTGGAAAGCTCCTCATGTCTCTGCCATCAGCACTGGCTTTTATTTTGGTATTAAAAAGGACTGTTAATTCTTATGAGGATATTCCCAGTGAGGATCTCCTTCCCAATCGAGCTGTGTAATTACCAAAGGAAGATGTGATTTCTTCCTGCTCCACTGACCCAGCCTCCAGAGGAGCTGGTGCTGCTCACACCAGGTGTGGAGGAGGATTTGTGGGCCAGGGCTAAGTGACAAATGATTGCTGCTCTCCTGAAATTCAGCTGAGGGAKCCCAAGGGACACAGCAGGTGTCCTTGGGACAGAGGTTCTGCCTCCCACTGCTTCCACCCTGGGTGCTGGGAAATCTTGGCTCTCGTGCCCCCATCTCTCTTCCCATCTTCCCACTAAACTTCTGTTTTCCCACTCTGGAAGGATGCCAGCTAGAGATATAAAAAGGCTCCCTCAGATCTTGTCTTGCTGAGACAAAATGGATCCTTAATGCATTTTTAAAAAGCAGTGGCATGTCCTTACAAGAACTGGTGCTTTTTGGTGGGGTGAGAGCCTGTGTCAGGAGTTATGTTTAACTGGCATTGATGTATGGATTGGGAGTAGATTAAACAGGTGTTGGGGTAAATATYTCCCCCAGCCCTACTGGGGTGGCTTTGGTGTGGTACCAGTGCTGGGACATCCTGCACCTCTGACTCTATGGCCTAAAATCACAGACACAGGGTATTTATTATTTCTTTTATCAAGCAAATAGTGGCCTTGATGTTTGAGCAGGCTTCCTGTATTCCAGGTCTTCCCACTGCACAAGTCAGGCAAGCTCCCAAATCCAGGGACCGCGGGTTTGGCAGAGCAAAACCTGCCCCAGTGCCTCTCACAGATGTGCCAGAGGAGCATCCTGTAGGTCTCCCACAGCAGAAGAGTCCTGAGCCCCAAGCAGATCCCTGTTCCGTAGTGGATCCTGGCTGTGGTGCTGGAACATCCCCTCGCTTTAGGGTTCCACACAAAAAGGGAACCAATGTCCCCACGGAGCCTGTGGAGAGCTACAGAGATCCCCCCCGGGAAAASTGGGATTTGGAAGGTGCCGTTGTGAAGAAAAAGAAAAAGAAACCAAAACAGAAGAGAAACCAGCTGCCAAGAGGGATGGAGTTCTGGGATGAGAACGGAACGGCGTCCAGAGCTCCCAGGAGTGCTCCATTTGGTGTGGAATGGCAGAATCCAGATGTGTGTCCCGCAACGCCCAACGCTCGCAGGGAGCAGCCGGCGGCCTCAGGAAGCAGAGCTCTGGATGTGCCAAAGGATGCTCAGATAACAACTGGGAGTCATATCMTGGATGAGCAAAATGCCTTCCCAGTGCCAGCCCCAGGACAGCAGGCCCAAAAATCTGGTGTGCTGGATGCCAAACCCAGGGACACTGGGAAAACAGAAGGAATGAGAGATGACAGCTGGGTGTTGGAATCTAAAGGCAAAGGCAAAGAGATTCCCTTGGAGCAAGTGGGCAAGACTAAGGTGGGGGAATCTGTTACAGCAAAGGGCCCCCCCAAGCCCATGGAAAGGGATTCTTCTGATAAAAATGAGAAGAGGGAGGATAAGGAGTCAAAATGTGCCGACCTGACGGTCAATCTGAGCAAAGCAGAAACTCCCTTACAGACCAAACCTTCAGAACTGCCCCTTTCCCATAAAAATAAGGAGTCTAAAACCCCATCTCCTGGGCAGGAGGCACCCAGTGACTCTGTCCATCAGCCTTCCCTGGAAACAGCAGCCAAGAAAAACTGGGAGAACAGCAAAGGGATTGAAAAGGAATCCCTCAAACAGCCTCACCTGAAGGCTGCAGCCGTGGAGGACAAGCTCCCTATGGAGCCAAAGGCACCTGGAGAAACTAAAACAGGGTCAGAGGGAGGACTGAAGACCCCAGCAGGTGCTCCTGGAGCTCCTGTTCCAGCCTTGGTTTCACCAAAACCTGAGGAAGTTGCAGCTTTGCAGGACAGAAARGCCGAGGGTGTTCCCAGTGCTCCCAAACATCCCACCCCTGGTGAGGCAGTGGGCATGGGGGTGGCAGCAGATTCCCCCGATCCAAACAAAGGGAAAGGATTTATTGCTTTAGAGCAGCAGACTGGAAGAGATCCCAGTTTTACACATGGGATGGACAGGCCTAAAAAAAAGCGCAGTGAAGGGAAAGTCAAAAGAATTAAAAGCTTCTCAGAGCAGGTGATGCTCTCAGAGGATGGAGGCAAATTCACTGATGGAGGGAGGACAGATGAGGCTGGAAAAGAAACAGCTTATCCCGAGAAAGGCCGAGGTTTTCCTGCCAGGGGACACCCATCAGCCAGCACTGCACAGGCCTGTCCTGCAGACAAGCCCAAAAAACGAGGCAGTGATGGAAGGAGTAAAAAAGGGGAGAGAAGTTTTTTCCAGCAGCCTTTCCTTGAGAATAAGATGGAGCCAAGTAGTTTTCCTGAGGGAGCTGGTAAGGTTAAGGAGGTCAGTGATAAGGGCAGGGAGGGGAGCTGTGTCACTGCTGGGGGGGTGCAGGAAAATGCAGCTAAAATGCAAAGGCCAATTGAGCTGGGACCGGAGAAACCGAAAGAAAATGTTGGGAAAAGTGACATAACCGAATTGGGAGCTTTAGACCAAGCTTTGCTGCTGCAGAGCAGCAGGGAGGAAGCCAAACATCCTGCTCTGGCTGCCACCATCAGCCCAACAAAACASGTGGATTTGGCTGGGAAAGGCAGAGAGGCCGGAGCTGCTGCCGGGGAATCCGCTGGGATCAGTTTGGATGCAACAGTGGGGGCAGAGAAACCCAGGAACAGGAGCAGTGATGGGAGAAGGAAACAGCCTGAGAAAAGTCCTGGGCAGGCAGCTGTCCTGGGTGCTGGGGGGGAAACAAGCCAGGAGCAGGTGGCTGGAGGCAGGAAGGAAATGAGCTTGGATAAGGAGAAGGGGGCTGGTTTGGAAAGAGAGAATCTGGCAGGGGAGCTGGGAAAGCCCGAAATCCAGGGTGGCAGTGAAAGTCTCTCTAAGCAGCCAAATMTTTCAGGTCATGAAACAGGGACATCAGAGCCAGAAACAGGCAGTGTTAAAGAAACTTGGCCCATGAATAAAGGGAAGGAGCCAGATAGATCCCAACCTCTCCCAGAGCACAGGGCAGGGATGCACAGTCCCACCAGGGAACTGGGGATGGACAAGCCCAAGAGTAAAAGCAGAGATGGGAAAGGCAAAAAGGCTGAGAACAGTCCTGAGCTGGGGCCAGGTGACATCCCTGCAGTGGGAAGTGTTCAACAAACTCAGTCTGAGAAGGGCAAAGAGACTCGTTCCAAGACTCCAGCGGCACTGCTGGATGACCTGGCTGATCCTGCCAAAGCACAGGCTCATGCTTTGCCTCTGGAGCCACAGAAATCACACACAGGGGGTGAAGAGAAACACAAAAAGGTGGGGCCTGACCCACAGCAGCCTCTTCTGCTGGAGCATAAAGCAGGAGCAGGGACATTCCCTCCTCATGGCCTGGAGATCAGTGACAAACCTGAGGCAGAAGGTGCCAGTCCTTGCAGCAGGGATAAACCAATTCCAGAGCATCCAGCAGTGGCAGATCCCAGTCTGGCCCCAGTCACTGATAGRTCTAAAAAGAGGGGTTTTGATGGAAGCAGCAAAAAGGCTAAAAATGCCTCCAGGCAGCCTGTTCCTCTGGAGACAAAACCAGACAGGAGTGAAGCACAGCCTCCCRTGGGATCTGGGCTGGAATGTGTGATGGAAGACACAGATTTTGTAGATGAAAACAGAAATATTAAAAACTTTCCCATTGGCCCTCAAAGGCTTTGGAATAATAAAGGAAGTGACTTCAAATCCGTGGCTCAGCCCACAGTAAGTGGTCCTGGTGACGTGGGGGATGCTCCCTGTGGCTCCCCAAAGCACAGAGATGGGGGTGCAGGGACTGAGGGGCTTCCTCCTCCTCCTCCTCTGGAAGCAGTGGCAGAGAAAAGCAGCAAAGAGCCTGGATCTGGTGCTAAGAAGGAGATACAGACCCAGAAATCTTGTGAGCAACCCATCAATCTGGGACACAAAGAACCTGGAAAAGAGGTTTCCCAGAAAGATGGGAAAAGCAGAGAGGCTGGTTCCCAGGATGTTCAGTCAAAGGACCAGATTCACCTTTCTCCCGTGGCAAAGGTGGATGATAAGGAAATAAAACCCACTGATAAAAAGCACAACGGAGCCAAGGCTCCCTCAGAGCTTCCTCACGAGGTGGCAGATCCAAAACACAGAGCAGCCTCTGGAGCTGCCGGAGGAACGGGGACACCCGAGGCCACCGTGTCCTCTGGAGAGAAAGGCACAGGGGGCATATCCCCAGCCCCTGCAGGGACACCTGGGAGCGAAGCCAAGGCAGCCGTGTCCCAGGCTGTGCCAGGAGCTGGGATGGACAGGAAAGCTGGAGAGGCTGAGCTGGGCGGGGGCACAAGGAGCAAGCAGAGCTCACCCCAACACGGGGGCACTGAGGCTGAGCCTGCTGCTTCACAGGGGACAGCTGCCCAGACTACCCCAAAAACTCCTAAAGAGAACAAAAAAGGTCCCTCTCAGCCTGCAGAGGAGGGTGCTGCTCCTGGTGGGGAGGTTCTCCTGAAGGATGCTCCTCATGGTGGGGAGGCTCTCCCGAAGGATGCTCCGGTGTCAAAGTCTCAGGTAGATAAAGCTCGAGCCACAACCAAAGAAAAGGAGTCTCAGGCCAAAGCCAAGGAAGAGGAATCTCTAGACACGGGTAAAGAAAGAGAAATTGAAGAAACAACCAAAGAAAAGGAATCTCAAGAAATAACTAAAGAAAAGGAATCTCAAGACACAACCAAAGAAAAGGAAACTCAAAAAGCAACCAAAGAGAAGGAATCTCAAGAAATAACTAAAGAAAAGCAATCTCAAGATGCAGCCAAAGAAAAGGAATCTCAAGACACAACCAAAGAAGAAGAATGTGAACAAAAAGCTGTGAAGGAGACAAAGAAGGAGAGAGTGAAGGCAGCAGAGCAGCTGAAGGGCTACATGAGACCCACCAAGTCCCGGGGGGTGCCAGCCCTGCCGGCCAGGCCTGCCCCGGACAGAGCCATCCCACGGCAGCCCAGAGCGGCCGGAGCGCTGCGGCCGCGGCCGGACAAAGGTGTGTGTGTGCCCAGGGAGTCCAGCAGCAGCTCCAGGTCACCTGGGTGCGGCCCTGCTGGGTGTCCCTGCCTTGGCATGAGCCCGGAGTGGCGATTCCCGGTGTGGCATGGTGGGCGTGTGGCTGCTCTGACGAGGCTGCTGGTTCTGCTTGCCTGGCTCACAGTGCTAATTCCCAAAGCTCCAGAGCTCTGGATTGGRTTTTTATGCATTTGGATTGAGTTTTACAGATATTGTGGAATATTTAGGTAGATCAGCACTTTTGGGAGTGAAGCTGTGTTGGCTTGAGCAACACCTGAGCCTGAAAGTGGCCTTGACTTGTGGTGTGACAGTGGTCCCTGGGACCTGCACAGGGGTGCAGGATTCCAGAGGCAGGGAATGTTCTTGGGTCGCTGTCGTGTTGCAGGGTTTGGGTTTATCCTACCTCAGACCAACTGCATCCCTTTTCCTCCTGCAGTTGGTTTGGTTTAACCTTCCTGAACCACTTCATCCACAAAATGTGTCTCCTTCTAGAACAAAAAGCTTTTCTAAAGCAGATCTAACAAAACCATAGTGGGACTAATGGAAATTTTGAGACTTTATCCCTCTCTGGAGACTTTGGATGGGCTGGTCAGCACCCAGGGCTGGTCACCCTGGCTGTTCTCCAGGAAACAAGGTCCCTGTGCTCAGAGGAAATGAGATGGAATTCATTCCATGGAACTGAATGAAGTTCATAGAAATTTTGAAACGGAGGACAGAATATGGATAGAGATGACATTAAAAATATTCTTGTGCTCATTCTAAAGCTTCCTCAGAAAGAGTTGGCATCTCTGTGAATCCCACTCTGCCGAGATGGGCCGGGAAGTTTACCCCTGCCCTGAGGTGCTCTCCGTTTTTGCCTTGTCATCAGGCATGAAAGTTTGTTCCTGGTCCTGCGGAGTTTTTTGCTGCCAGTTTGCATGATGCAGCCACTAACTCACCAGACCCCGAGCTCCAGAGTGCCTTAACATGCTGCTCAGGTTTTTGAGAGGTTTTGTAATTTTAATGAGTGTTGCATAACCTGAAGTAGTTCTATTTTAGTGGAAGTGGTGTTCTCTGCATGAACTTGTGCCTGCAGAAGTGTTGCTCTTTGGTGCATGATGCAACAAAACAAAGGGAAAGCTGAAGGCAGCATCTTTTACAAACCCAACATTTCTTCAAAGCCTTTCCATTGTCTGCCAGGAATTTTTGTTTTCCTTTAACCAYTGGATTCAAGGGAGCAGGATTTTAGTGGCGTATCCATGCAAAAAAGGAAAGCTCCTCCCTAATATCTTGCATCCTTCATGCACGGATTGAAGGAGTCCTGGTTCAGAGTAGCACTGCAACCTGTAAGTTGACACCTACTTTGCACCTGGAAGTTGTCCTGACATGAGTTTACACAGGGCTTTGGTAATATTCCTCTGCTTTCATCCTTGCAACACTCTGTAGATTCAACAGKTGGTTGGTTGGGTTTTTCAAGAGGTGCTCAGAAGGACCAGCTCTGAATTCTYCCCSAGGGTGGTTGGGCACTGAACAGGCTCCTCAGGGAATGATTAYGGCCCCAAGGCTGCCAGAGCTCCAGGAGCATTTGGACAATGCTCTCAGGGATGCACAGGGTGGGATTGTTGGGAATTGTCTGTGCAGGGCCAGGGGTTGGATCAATGATCCCTGTGGGTCCCTTCCCACTCAGGACATTCCATGGCTCTATGACTGAGCTTGTTTTGGAGCTTTTGGTTGCTGTGTTCTCACAGCAGTGTAAGCTGCTGTGCCATCCACACAATCACAGGATCATTAAGGCTGCAGTCCAAGCCGTGCTCAATCCCCACCTTGTCACCAGCCCAGRGCACTGAGTGCCACGTCCAGTCCTTCCTTGGACACCTCCAGGGGCGGGGACTGCACCACCTCCCTGGGCAGCCCATTCCCAGAAATCCAGATACGTGACTGAGGCTTTGTCTCCGTTTCCATCCGTGCCCAGCCCCTCCTGGAGCAGCTGCTCCGTGAGCTGCAAACACCCACCAAGCCTGGCTGAATCCCTGGSTTGGCACAAGTGGTGTGGAAGTGCCTGGGGCTGCTCCGAGGACGGAGCAGTGAATTCRCGCTTCAGTCGCACCCAGGAATCAGTGAARGGAAAGGTGTTGAGTTTCCTGACCATGGTGWATGTGCTTGTTTACTGACGGAGAACCAGGAATTGTTCAGGTTGGAAAAGTCCAGCCGTTAACCCCAGCGCTGCCATGGCCTCYGCTAAACCACGTTCCCAATGGCCACACCCACACGTTTTTGGATCACTTCCAGGGATGGTGATTCCACCACTTCCTGGGCAGAGCTGCAGGGATCCAGGAGATCATTGTAAAAGTCCAGATGTCACATGGACTGCGTGTCCCTTCCATGTGCCTGTTTGTGCTCCTGTTATGTAACAATTGGGTGCTCAGGGGTTTTGTATTTTTAGCTGTTCCCACACYTTGTCCAACACCTTACCTGTGTTGTCAGGCAGGACTGGGAAGGTCATACTCTACACCTGATAYCCTCACAGCATCCTGGAATGGTTTGGGTTGGAGGGACCTTAAGGATCATCCCATTCCACCCCCTGCCTTGGGCAGGGGCACTTTCCACCTRTCCCAGATCGCTCTGTCCAACCTGGCCTTGGACACTTCCAGGGATCCAGGGGCAGCCACAGCTGCTGTGGGAATTCCATCCCAGCCCCTCACCACCCTCACGGGGAAGAATTCCTTTTCAATATCCCATCTAACCCTGCCCTCTGGCAGTGGGAAGCCATTCCCTGTGTCCTGTCCCTCCATCCCTTACCCACAGTCCYTCTCCATCTTTCTTGTCAGCYCCTTCAGGTACTGAAGCCATTTGTCTTTTCCCTGGTGGGCAGCCAGGGATTTACTCCCAGATTAGTGCATTTTGGGGGATCTCCTACTAACGTTCAGTAATGAAATCTCTTCAGCCAGGCTCCCGTGTCCCACCTGGGTGTTCTAGGATAACAGGATGCTTCCCTAAAAACATCAGCTCCTGTCTGTGCTGCTAAAATAGGTCCCAGTGTTGTGGTACAGCTCCCTTGGGAGTCATGGCAACTGTGATGCTGCAGATTCCTCTCCCTGACAGAAGTTGGATCCATCTCCTATAAACTGGGCCTTTTACACTTCTGTAATTCTATTTTTTTTCTATTTTTGACTGTGCAGCTTAAGAAACGTTGGCTATAAGGCTGATCATGCAGTTTGAATTTAATCCCTTATCCCTCTTTTGGGTTTATTTCAGCTTCCCATTGTTGTCATTGCCATTGGAAGAACTGCCCCAGAGTCTCCTGGAAAATTATTTTATGCCTTTTAATGTCAGGAGGCAGCTGAGCTGATAACAGAAACATCACAGGCATTATCAGCCTTTACAATGTGACTGAACCTTTGTGCTGCCTCTTRTGTGAATTAAAACTCAAATTGGGAATTATAGATGACGAGCAGGTCCTAAGTTCAGTGCTTCCAAGGAGGTGCCTTGGCTGATGCRGGGCTGGGGCTGAGGAATGGTGGAGGGGGGAAATGATGGAAGGTTTGCACTCAGCCGGGGTTGGGCTGTTTGATTCCAGTTTGCTGCCAACATCCCCCTTCCCTCTGCTCCTCAAGCTGTATTTCAAAGGGAGACTCGMAAAAGATATTTTTTACTCCAATCTGTCCTTAAAGAACAGTCGATTTTAAAAAAAGAAATTAATTTGTTTCAGCGTTTGGGGCTGTATCCTCTTATGGATTTTGATTTGCATAAGCTGTTCAGCCCGGGGCCGGCTCGGATCCGTGGCGGTGCCGGGCGCTGCGGGCAGGGAGCTCGCTGCACAACCACCCTGTGGTGCACACAGTGTGCTCCTGAGTTATTGCCCCAGATGAGGGCTGGAGGGGCCTGCTGGAGTGGTCTTCTCATGCCTGGAYCCGTCTTTCCCTCCCATCCATGCCCATCCCTGTGGCTGCCTCCCSTCCCCAGCCCAGGCCAGGCTGTTGCGCTGCCCATTGCCACAGTCACCCTGTGGGATGCAGAGCAGATTTCTCAACATTTTGTGTGCAAATAATATACATTTAAAAGCAAGAAATGCCCATCCCTGTTTAGTGGYAGGATTTGCTTTGCTTTTACAGCCACAATGAAGCTCTTGCTCTAAATATTTTCCTGCCTGGTTTTTATTATTTTAAGTGGGTTTAGCATTTGCACAGTAACCTTCCATTCATACCGTGTTTGCAGTTCTCCTGTGGGACCCCRAACTGTAATTGGGTTTGTCTGACAGGAGTTAATCAGCTGATGAACGTTGTGTTAATCAGGGCAGGGACTGAAGGATGTGTAAGTGCAGCCAGTCATCCTGAGATCATCAGCACCAATGCGGTCGTGGTGGAGGAACTCATAGTAAGAGAGGTGTTCTAATAATGCTTTTGAAATGGTYAGAGTGTTATCATATTGCAGCCTGCTCATTAATTAAAGACCTGTTAATTATCCCAGTTGGGTGTGTCAACCCCACACGATGTCACCAGCCAGTTCTCATGTCAGTGTTACACAGATTTATGAAGAGACCTTGGCCATGAGCTGCTTTCCCCTGCCCTTGGCCCTGGTGTGTGAGTTTGGTTCAGCTTTAGGAGAAGGTTTTGTGGAGGTGTTGGTTCTGTCCCTGGCTAAAAGGTGAGCTGAGCTTACAGGACCTTTTTCCAGAGGTGCAGCTCAGCAATGCTGGGTGCTCAGGGGCCTCTTTGCACCGAGCAGGATCACAGAGTGGTTTGGGTTTGAAGGGACCTTCAGGATCATCCAGTCCCACCCGCTGCCATGGGCAGGGACACCTTCCACTATCCCAGGTTGCTCCAAGCCCCATCCAGCCTGGCCTTGGACRCTTCCAGRGATCCAGGGGCAGCCACAGCTTCTCTGGGCAACCTGTGCCAGGGCCTCCYCACCCTCACAGGGAAGAATTCCTTCCCAGTATCCCATCTAAATCCACCCTCCTTGTCCTATCCCATAGCTCTGAGTATGTTCTTCTAAGAGTTGCCCAAACCAGCTGTATCCCACTGCATATGCCCATGGTTTTTCCCAGCTGCTTTCATATTGTGTTACACCAGTTCCTGGTTTCTCTCCAGCTGGATGCTCCCRTGCCCAGCTCTCCCTTCAAGCTGGCACCCACCCTCTTTGGCCAGGGCTTCCTAAGGTTTATTTCCTTCCTTCACTTTATATTCCTGCTCATCCGTGACACTCAGATKTTCAGGAAAAGCTGGGAGCGAAACAAATCCACTTCTGGCTGCAGATTCTGCCAGGCTGAGGCTGCTGACCACATTTCCTTAGTGATGCTGTTTAACTTTCAGGGGAAGTCTGAATTCCAAGCCTCTTTTCCTGGCTGATGTTGCCAGTTTGTGGCTTGTGCATCTTTCAGTGGACTTTGTGTTGCCTCTTCTCAGTTTCCACTATCAAATACTCCCACACTAMCCAAATATTGCATTGGAAACACTCCTGAGTGTATTTTATTTCTGGTTTTGGCTGATCTCTGATTTTTTAATGTAAATTCTAAAGCAAGATTTGATCTGTAAATGACCCGTCCTMTAAAACATGGGGCTGTGTTTAAGAGTGGTACAACTCCACACCTTTGCAATGTTAAGCTTGTAGGGCAGAGTTCTGATGGTCAGAACCCTCAATATTCCAGTTTTATCCTTAAGCCTGGCTTCTTGCAGCCTGTGGGAAGAACTGAAGCGTGAGTTGAGCAGGGGTGTCAGGCTGGTTCCACACGCTGAGCAGCACAACSYGTGTGTGTGTGTGTGTGTGTGTGTGTGTGTGTGTGTGTGTGTGTGTGTGTGWGAGCACACGGGGCAGGGGGGTGTAAATCACTGTCCTGGACACACAGAGCGTGTCCTCGTGGCTCTGGTTGCTCTGATTGCTGTTCTTGGTGATAACTCTTAATTAGAGACCACGCCGACGGTGCCGGCACGGAGCAGCTCATCATCCTGGAAAGTGATGTTGCCTTAGAAACCAGAGCAAGAGGCTGCACAGGAACGATTGTGTTAGATTAAAGCAAAAAAACCCAGAGCATTAGCAGGGATAAGTAATAGCTTCGGGAGTGCAGCAAAAATAGAAACACTAGGCTGATTCATCTGCTGAGGCTGGGAGGCTGCAGATTGGGCGCCGGTGCTGACGTGGGGTGTAGTGATCTCCGCCCGCTCCCGGGACTGGCGCAGCCCAGTTCCACCTGGAACAGCCCAGGGAAGGGTGCAAGCGTCCCYTGGGGATGGCTGCCCTTGGAAAAGGATCAATGGAAGCATCCCAGTAGATGTGAATGGCTGCAGAGGAGGTTAGAGCTGGGACTGAGACCTGTGCTGGGCACGCTCAGCGTCCCAGGCAGGCTGGTTTGTGTCAGCTCTACCTGCAAGGAAAGACAGGGTCTAATGTTGAAAAAACTGATGTGAACAGGCAAAATAGCCCCTTCCTCCTGGTGAACAGGCTGCTGTCTCACTGCTGGGAGACAGTGGGAAGCTTCAGGCAGTGGGAGAAGCTCCATGTCCAGAAGCTGGACCAGGACCTGATTTACAGGATCTTGTAATGATGTCACTGCTCTTAACCTGACGTGAAAGGTGGTGGAGAGCCCAAAGGAGTGGGAAACCCCAAATTTGATACCTGAACAGYGCAAAATCTTCCTGCAGGTTGAACTTGAGGGTAAAAGCAGTGGTTGGGGCTCCTTTGAGGGTGTCTGACTCTCCCTTCCAACCCAGCGCCGCTCCAGTCAGACCCTTCCTTGTCTGAGTCACCTTTAAAAATCTGCCCAACCATTTATTCTGAACATCCTCCCACCCTTTCTGGCTCATCTTCATTRAATAATTTCCCTTTCAATTCTCTAGCAAATGTAAGGTTTGTAAGAATCTAAAGGACCAACAGGGTCCAAAGCTCTGGCGTGAGGGCTGCTGCTCACGGCTTGTGAGTGGCCGTTTCTGGCCTTGCTGGAAGCGTTGCACAACCACCATGKCAGAGCTTCAGAAGCAGAATATTAATAAATTTAAATTAAAATAATTGGGTAGAAGGTAGAGGCTTGGGCACTGGAACTGGGGAGGGATCTGGGAACAGCATGCTGTGGGCAGGAGGAGGCTGTGGAAAAGCTCTCAGCATATGACCTCTGCATTACCTCCATTAATGTCCTGAGAGATTAAGTACTGGATGACTTTGGAGATTTTTCATAGCTAAGCATTCTCCTGCTTCTGAGTATCCCAGGTATTGACTATGGTTCATTTCCTGCATTAGAAAATATTATTTAATAAAGCGGCAGTGGGGGCTGTTACTGGCTGTACACTGACATTGAGTCAGGCTTTTCTTTCCAGTGATGCAAATCCCATCTGTGATCCTGGGCTCTGAAGTACCAGCCCCAAAATCAAAGAGGGTTTTCTCCTCTGTTAGAAATGGTACATGTTTGCTTTTTTTAAAAAAATGAAATAAAAAGCTCCTAGGTGGTTTCAGAGAGCTTTACAAACCTTCCCTTTCTCCTGGGGAAGTGCATTAAGGGATCTCTGATGGATTGAGATTTCCTGTAAAAAAACCTCGGTTTGGATTGAGTGAGCAATTGAGGAGTAACAGTAATTACACAGGATTAAGAGGAATTCAAGGCCTGCCAGTTTGGGGAGCACAATAAGTACTTTCAGAGTGAGCAAGTGCTTGCAAACATTAGTCCTACATCAGTGAGGAGGGAGAGCATGAGCCATGAGCTGAGAGCCCATTTCCCACAGCAAGACACCTCTGAATATTTTAAAGTAGAGAAAAATTGTTGAGGCTCTTTGAGAAGTGAAGGTTGTGGGTGGAACTATTCTGGTTAATTAGAGGCTGTCAGGAGAGATTCATATAACTTACAGTTCCTTAGTCATTGTTTTTAAATATAGCAGTGCCTTAAATCCCAAGCTTAAATACAAGCAGATAAATGTGTGGATTGTAGCATTTCTCACAGCAGGTTCAATTCAGGGGGCGTAGTGGAACTTGCAGGCTCTGGGTATAAAAATACATTTCTCTCAGTTCAACTCGAGCAGGGGAGGCCTTTTCCACGAGCTCTAAGGACATTTTCTCCGGAGTGGAGCGTGTCGATGCCCGGAATGGGCGATGTGTTGTGACCCTGGTGCGGAGAGCAACATCTGCCTCGGTCAAGGATTAAGCTGCTCCAGACTCTTAAGAATAAAAGATGAATCTGCAGTTTGGTGCTAATGCAGTCTCTGAGCAGCCTCCAGTCCAGTTTAACCAGGGTGTCCAAATCAAGACTCCCAGTTAGAGGAGCCCTGCGGAGGTGCTGGAGCAGAGGTGGCTGAGTAGGGCACGTCAGAGGTGGTGAGGATGGGTTGGGATGGATCAACACAAAGTGTGCAATGCTGGTGTAAATGAAGTGTGACAGAAAAAATCCGTCTGCAACCAGGATTTTGAGCAATGAAGTTCATATTTTGGGCAACTGGGGCACAGGTTTGGCTCAGCTGGCGAATACTGTCAAGAGGCAGCTGTTTCAAAACACAGATATGTGGGATCTTTAAATCAGCTAAAAATATTGTAAGATATGTTCACATTAAAACAAGTAATTAAAATGAATCTTGCAGTATTTAAGACTCCAGGACCTTTCCAAACATGTCGCATCCCATCCTTTTCAGCTTTGTCCTCTTGCTTACAGGAGCGATCTGGTTTGTGAATTGTGAAATCCTCATTACAGCAGGACTTGTGATCACTGTTGACTCCAAAAGAATATATTAAAATTCACGGAAAACAAAGCCCTTGTGCTGAAAGAGCTCATTCTGCACTGTGCTTTCAGGGCTGGGTTTGGGGGGGGCTGTGTTTTGGTTTTGTTTACGGGGGGAATTGCTGACCTTGGTTCCTGTGTGTTCTTGGAATGGTTCATCAGCAGGAATTAATACTGGTAAAAGCATCGATCACAGCAGAGTCTGACAGAGCAAAAGGAGAGGGCAAAATTCCCCCAAATGTGTGAGAACCCCCCAAACGCTGCTCACAGAAAAACCCTTCCCCTGAGCCGATTAAACCCACTGCAGCCCCTGCCCAGGGCCGGCCGTTTCCGTTCCCAAAGTGAATTCCTCAGGATTTTCCACAAAAGGATGAAACCTGCCGGTTTCTTTTGAACTAGCGGCTGCCTGCAGCAAATGAAGGCGACGCGCAGGGGGTGGGGAGGAAGGAGTTTTGTCATGAACACAGGGGGCACGTTGTGTCGTCACCGCCGCCGCCAGCCCGGCGCGCCGAGCGCTGCTCCCGCCGCCGGAGCCAGCGGAGCCGCCGGAGATGTCTCTCTCCAACCAGCAGCCAGCCTCCCTCTCCGAGTACAGCCAGCTGGGCAAGGGCAAGAGCGCCGAGAGCTTCTCGGGAGCCTTCCGCTGCATGGAGTCCCCGAAAGACTTCGGCAAAACCGAATTCGAGTGGCAGAGGACCGAGGGGAAGCTTAATGAGATTGGCTTGAACGTGAACTCGGGGGGACCGATTAAGGATGGGCTCGTTAAGAACGCGGGTTTCACGGACGAGGACAAGCTCTGCTTCTTCGAGGGAAAACTAGACAAAGAGCTAAAAATAGCTCAGAAAGACAAAAGAGAAATTGAGGTGCCAGGCAAGAAATACCAGGCAGCTGCAGGTCACCTTGAGAGCTGGTCCTTGATTTCGGAAACGTTTCCTTCTGCAGAAGGGAACTTCGCGAACCCTAAAACGACCGATTTTCGCGTGGGACAGGCCGGAGCTGAAAAACCCGGTCCTGGGCTGGGTAAAAATGAAGCCATCACCGACCAAGAGAAAGCCGTGGGTAAGGCTGGGACGGAGATCAAATGCCAGCCAGAGCCAAACCTGCCCCATCTATCCGTGTCGGAGAGCGATCCCAGCAAATACATGAAGGAGAAGGAAATCAGTGTCTGGAACCCCAATTTCCACCCTATCCTGCCTAGCCATTCGGGGTCTAAAGAAGCAGCCGTGAAAAAAGATGGAGCCCCCGGCTATTGTGTCATCGGGGTGGTCAATGACAACTACGGGCAGAGCGGGGTCTCTCCTCCCTCACCGGCGCCGAAAGCAGCCCCTCCGACCACCACCGTGGARCTGGCCCAGGATGACTCCAAAAGTAGCGACCTGAGCGAGAGCCCCGAGCTGCTGGAGGAGGAGATGGAGGAGCAGCTGGGCTGTGCGGGCGAGGGCAGTTTGCTGGCCAGGGCTGCCCACCAGAGGAAGGCGATGAGGCGTGCGATGTCAGAGTGCTCTCACTTGTCGGTGCCCCTAACCCTTAACCTGGCCGATAAATACCCTGAGCCGGTGCTTAGAGAAGACGTSGCCACTGGGCTGCTCTCTCCTAATAGCAGCCTGACCCAGAGCTCCAGCCCCACGGCCGGCAAGCCCAGCGCCCCGATGAAGAGGTCACTGACCGTGGCGGAGGAGCAAACATCTGCGCGCAGCCCCGCCGCCGAGCAGAGCCGCGCCGCGCCGCCCGGCCCCGGCAAGGAGCTCCCGGCCCCGCCGCCCGGGGAGCCGGCGGCCAAGAAGAGAGAGGAGTGGAACGGCGGCAGCAACTCGCTGAAGAAAGAGCTGGGCAGCCCGAGCGTGTTCCACAGCAAGCTGGAGCAAATCCCCGAGCTCGGCAGCCAGGACAAAGACAGGGAGGAGGCGGCGGGGAAGAGGGAGAAGAGAAATGCCGCCGATGGAGCGGCGGGGTTTGATGCTCCCAAAAGCAAAGGCGCCGAGATGGAACCGGGCAAGACGGCTCCTCTGGAAAGAAAAGAAATCGAGGTCAGCAATGTGCAGAGCTCCCCATCTCCCAAGCAAGGAGATTTGCCACGTGATGGTATGTTACTAATTTTTACCTCCCTGGGCAGTGAGCAGACAGGAGCCGGGAAGCAACTAAGTGACTTGAGGGACCGGAGGCGGAGGGTGGGCGGAGAGCGCACCTGGGAGACCGGCACGGTCCACGGTCAGGAGCCAGAACAAAGGATGGATTTTTACATAGATAAAAATGGGAGAAATTAATTGCCTGGCTGGTTGCACAGCATCTGGTGCGGCACCGGCTATTCGTGGCTTGTTGGGATGCTAAACTTGAGCAATGGATTTTCAAATCTGTGGCRTCCTCAGTGGTCCACACCAGTCTCCCCTGGGTACCCTCCTGCCACTCCTCCCCCGAGCGGAGGCACCGTACCCCTGATCACGAGCTGTATTGTGAGAGTGAGGGTGATATCAAAGTTCAAACCTTTCAGCCTGTGCCAGAAAAATGTGCGGATCGTGCTTTTCCCGTAAGCTTTTGGCACCTTTTGGTGTTTCTGTTTGAGGGGAGCACAAGAGTGATGGGTGGAATGATTTGTGGAGTTAAGCTCTTCCTGGTGCTGAAATTCAAAGTGGAATTTCCCCGTCACTTTCTGGAAGCTCTTTCCCAAACCCCCCGTTTTGAATGGAGCCTTTCCCATTCCAAGGGTCAATAGCAGCTTGTTGTATTCTGTGGGGTTTGTTGTTTCAATAGTGCTGTGGTGTATGAGGTCACTCTTCCCGGATTTAAAATCTGTGAGAAGAGTAGTTAATCTTTGTTCTCCCGSCTGGAACAACATCTCTGTCCCTCTTGCCAGCTCTAGCCAGCAATAAACCTGCTTTTCTCCCAGATTTTGGATGCGAAGACGGTGTTTGTGCTTTGTCTGTCGCCTGCATTAACGAGAGGAGAGAAACTGTGTCAGGGGATAAAGACAAAAGATTTGCAGAATTTTTGCATCCTTCTGTAGCCAGCTGGTTTGTCAGACCCTCCAAGGACCAATGTAAAATGGAAATTATCACATTGTCKTGAGAGGGGAGGGTAAAAAAAAGGTGTGGAGAGGGGTGAGCTCCTCAGGTAGAGCCCCAAAATGCTTCCCTTGGGTTGAAGCTGAGCTCTCCGAGCGGGGCAGGGCATTCCCTGAGCAGCTGTGCTCACGCTGCCATGGATTTGTTCTCCTCTGGGTTTGTGGTGTGTGAGTGACACCCCATGGTCACTCGGGTGGCTCCCGCTGCCCGTGCCCAGCTCTGGTCGTCGCCCTTCAGTGGGCAATGCTGTGCCTAATTAGAGCTTTGCTTTTCTCTAAGAATTTCTCTAGGATGCTTCTGTTTCCAAGTCTTGTGGTTGGTGATCTGTAGAACAAGGTTTGGGTTAGGGTTAGGGTTGGGTTAGGGTTAGGGTTAGGGTTAGTACAAACCTCCCCTCTGTGATGTGCCAACATGTCTCACCTTATCACTGAATCCCAAAATCTCAGGATGGGTTGACTTGGCAGGGACCTTAAAGCCCATCCCATTCCAYCCTCTGCCATGGCCAGGGGCACCTTCCAYTATCCCAGGTTGCTCCAAGCCCTGTCCAGCCTGGCCTTGGACACTTCCAGGGATGAGGTGGTGAGGATGGGGAGATTCTTGCCTTTCCATGCTCTCAGTGTTCCCTTGTTCCTCACAGYTGGCTCCATCGAGGGTCAGATTTTRACRCGCTCGGGCAGCCGTGAGCTGAGCTGGTGGCAGTGCTGGTGGCAGCAGGTCAGGAGTGCAGAGCTGGCTCCTCGGAGCCTGAGCAGAGCTGTCAGCTCCTGCCAGGCAGGTGGGAGCCACCAGCTCTCCAGTGGTGGTCACAGGGAGGTCCTGGCTGGAGCACAGGTTGGATGGGACACCTGGGAATGTGTTCCTTGGGCTCAGGTCAGACCCGTGTGTTCTGTGTTCACCTGGGCTCCGTTTGGTACTTAAACATGRGAGGGTCATCCGTCAATCTGGGGAACTGAGACATGGCAGGAGTAAAGTGGTGTTGGCAGCAAATGTGGAACAGAAAAAAACCAAGAATTGCTGTATTTGTGCACACCTTTCATGTCACAGAGTTCTTGGGGTGGTGGGGATTGATGACACCTTTCATGTCACAGATTTTTTGAGGTTTGCTGACATCTTTCATGTCCGAGGGGTTTTGTGGGCAAGGGGTTAATGACACCTTTCTTGTCCCGGGTTTTTGGGGGTTTGATGACACCTTTCATGTCACAGTTTCAGGGGTTTGCTGACACTTTTCACATCGCAGGTTTTTTGGTGTGGTAGAGTTTGCCATTACCTTTTATTTCACAGGTTTTTTGGGGTTTGCTGACACTTTCATGTCCCAGGTTATTTGGGGGTGGGATTTGCCAACACTTACTCTGACACTGAGGTGTAACTACAACAAGGCAAATTAGCAACAAGGTTCATATTTTGGGCAACTGAGAACCCCAGTTTGTCTTGGCTGGTGAATTCTGTCCAGCTCAAGGGGCAACTGTTTCAAAGCACAGCKCTGTAGGATCTTTAAATCAGAAAAACATTTAAAACCTCAACTGAAGTGGATTGACATGTTTTCCCCAGAGGGGCTGAGCATCAGTGATGGAAAGGTCACTGAGATGGGAGTGCTCCCAGTGTTCTGGCTGGGTTGTGTTTTGCAGATGGTTTATTCAGATTGCCAAGGGTTTTTTAGCATTTGGTTTAAAATTTTGCTCTCACCATCTTTATTTTAAAAGCTTGTTTGTTGTCCTTACCACCACAGGTCTGGGTGAGCTGCTGCAGTAATAACTCAGCTGGTGGAGCTCTCATGGGCTCTCCTGGGCGTGAATATCATAGAACTGTAACTTATTTTCTACTCTTTCTAATTTTTTACTCTTTTTAATCTCTGGATTTATCCTCTCCTGGAAGCAAACAAAGCAGTAAATGCAACTAAATGTTTTCTGTATGTGCAGTTTAGAGAGGATTTTTGGAATGTGAGAGAGACCGGACAGAAATTCTTCAGATGTTCCTGAAAAGCTTTCAAACTTTCTGTGCTGAGGCTTTTTTCCTCTCCCCTGTTAATCAGCAGAGAGGTRGTTATAGTAAAAATAACTCACCCAAGCAGGCTGTGCTGGCTGGAAGGTGGAGCTGATGCTAAATCTGTCCTTTGTGTTTCATTCACGACTCAATTCCCGTATCTTTATATCCTTACCAGCTTCCCCTGCCTCAGTCTTGGCACTCACCTTGCAGGTCTCCATCCARTCACGAGGCAATGTGTCCAGCATGGCCAATGGATCGATTTTATCTGGCAGAAAGAGGTTTTCTTGCTTTTTGTTAATTCCTCTCTTTTTCGTCCTGTTCTTTGTGTCCATCCTGAACTCAGCACTTTCATCTGGGGTAACAAATTTTGTCACTTGCACCTTTTCTCTTCGTAAAAATTCTTTTAAGAATTGATTCCAACCTGCTTGCAATCATTTGTATGGTATCTCCACTTAAAGCAGACTTCCTTTGTCCTGTCCATCAGGGTTTGTGGGATTTTTTGCTAAATATCTGCTACTCTTTTAAGAGCTTTCTTTTAAAGTGACGTAGAATTGTACCTAAAACATTCCTTCCTTGCAGACAGGTGGGTGYTGGTGTGATCACAGAATCCCAGGATGGTTTGTTTGGCTGGAAAGGACCTTAAAGCCCATYTGGTGATGGCACATTTAGTTTAATTTGAGTTGAATTTCCTTCTAAAATCTGCCCCAGAGGTGCTCCCGGTCAAACCCCTCGCGTGCCCACAGYGGGTATTTTAAGCCAGGAGATCCTGGCTGCAGATTAGTCCTGATCAGAGCTGAGCTCCAGGACCTGCCCAGCTCCCTCAGTGGCTCAGGAATCAAATCTCACTGAACAAGTGGCCGTGTTGTTCCCAGCACTAAGGACAGGTTTGATCCCTGTTCATGGTGTGAGTGTTGTGTGATTTATTGACATTCATTTGTACCCAATGTCACCTCCAGCAGTGTCACTGCCACAGGTGATGGCCTTCACCACTGCCTTCACCTTCTGCCTTCTCTCACTTCCATGCCATCTTCCTGAAATATTTTCTGCTCTGAAACACCAGGAGTTCCAGGCTCTGCTGGACCCCAGGTCTGTCACCCCAMCACCAGCTCAGTGTGTGCATCAGGAAATCATCCTGGGTTGCCAAYTCAGGCAGTATAAGAAATTATAATCCATAAGCAAAGTCCATCATAACTTCCATCTTTCCTTAAAGATTTYTTTTTTCAGCAGAACTGTGATTTAATAAATACAGAATGTGAGACTCCCAGCAGGACTGAAAGAGGCTGTGAGAGCCTCTGGCCTCAGGTTTGCGCTGATTAAAGTTAATTACGGGATTAGGAATATCAGCCCAGCTACCTCGTAAGCAACTAACACTGCAGTGATGGTGGTGGTGGGGTGGTGGTTGCTAGCAGGTTGCTCTCCACAGGAAATCRTGCTTAACAGAAGAAAAGACAGAAATGCAGCTGCTCCATGTCTGGATGGAATTGGGGGATTGTCAGGAACTTGACCTTGGATTAGTTGGATCATTAYTGACACCTTTGTGCTTAAGTGCTGGAGACCGGACTGTCCGTATTCTGCATTTTGAACAGTACGGAATAGCAGTTTTGTGTCTTCAGACGCTGAAAAGCTGGAGAGGGACTTGGGACAAGGGCCTGGAGGGACRGGACAAGGGGAATRGCTTCCCACTGCCAGAGGGCAGAGATAGATGGGATATTGGGAAGGAATTCCTGGCTGGGACGGTGGGAAGGCCCTGGCACAGGTTGCCCRGAGAAGCTGTGGCTGCCCCTGGATCCCTGRAAGTGTCCAAGGCCAGGTTGGAGGGGGCCTGGAGCAGCCTGGGATAGTGGAAGGTGTCCTTGCCCRTGACGGGGGGTGGGACTGGGTGAGCTTTCCAACCCAACCCGATCTGGGAATCTCTGAATTCTGTGTAAATACCCCRGGTATCCCCTGGCCCAGGCACTGCCCAAGCTCAAGTGGCTGCCTGGAAATTCTCTGAGGTTTCATCAGTGTTCAGACCAGCTTTGGGGACAGCCTGAAACACAAATCCAGGCCCTGTTTCTTCCCTGCTCCTCACTCAATATCCTGGCTAAGGCAGCTTCAGTTCAGTTGTGGTTTTGCTGCTGGGTTTGCTTTGATGGGGAGGTGCTACTTGAAACAGCTGTTTGGTTTCAGTTCCTGCCCTGTTGGATAAACAGGGAAAGTACTTTAGGCTGTTGTAGAAGAACAAGTTCTGATTTAGGATTTCCCTTGTCAGGGCAAAAACAGAGTCTTAACAAGCCTGGAGCCTTAGGTTTACAAATGCAGGCGAAGAGGACAGCTGGTTTAGTCTCAGTTCTTGATAACAAGGGAAAATGTACACATTGATTGAGTTGCATTTGGTGCCAAATAAAATGCTGAGCCCTCTGTATTTGGGTCAAGCAGGACAAGTTGATTTAGCCTTTTCTGGAGAGGAGGAAGTAGCTCAGGGCTGTATTTCTGCCCAAACGAAGATTTGTTGTATTTGTAGATAATTTCCTATAAGAGCCTTACACAAAAGGGCTTTATTTCAGGGTGGTTTTTGGGATGAAGCTGTTCCTTTGGGGTGGTGATGGATGAAGAGGAGGAAGCCCTTCCTTCAGGGTGGTGGTGGATGAAGGAGAAGCCGGTGCCTCTCCGTGGTTCCACATGGGCACGTTTTGTTCCAGGGGTTGTTTACGTTCAAGGGGGAGAGTAAAGACAAAGATGGTCATTGCCTTATTGCTTAATCTATTTCTCTTAATGGATTTTCAGCTGATGACTCTAATCCCGATGAGAATTATGGAGCTGTTTCATTGAATGATGTTTTAGTTCAGCTTAGCCTGCTAAATATCCCTCGCYGGGGATCTGGGGATGATGCCTGGCCTGGTTCACGTTGGGATGCAGCTGGGGTTCCCTCCTGAAGCTGCGCCTGGGGGCAAGGCAGGTGAAACACAGAGCTGTCACATGGGAGCCAGTGCCTCTCCCAGAGGGACAGGTGGGASGGGACAGCATTTAGGGGATGCAGTCTCACGTATCCATGGAAATCCTCATTTARTAAAGGAGAGAAAGGAATCATAGAGTCATGGAATGTCCCGAACTGGGAGGGACCCACAAGGATCATCCAGTCCCACCCCTGGCCCTGCACAGAYACCCCAACAATCCCACCCTGTGCATCCCTGAGAGCATTGTCCAAACACTCCTGGAGCTCTGGCAGCCTCRGGGCCGTGCCCATTCCCYGAGGAGCCTGTTCAGTGCCCCAGCACCCTCTGGATGGAAAACAAGGTCCAGCAGTCCCAAAAAGCAGTACAGAGTTACAGATCCATCCTRGTTCTTCCCTGGAGCTTTTGCCTACCACAGTGCCAGAAAACAGAAGCACCTCTGGCCTTGTGAGGTGAGCCCAAGATGTGTTCTACCAGGGTCTTCCTTCTGACATGGAGGATGGATTTTTGGGAATGCTTGTTCTTGACTAAGCTGCTGCTTGGTATGTGAGGAATAGCTGCACACAGGCTTTGCTCCTGAGCTCTGTGATTTATAAAACAGTGCAGTAACATGGTTCAACTTCAAAAAGATCCTCCTGGGTACATTTCTATAAGTGCTTTTTCCTCATTTTACTTCTTCAGGGAATACAAACAGCAAAGCTTTTCAGATTTAGTGCCTGTTTGGTTTTTTTCACACACAGTAGCAGCTTTCATGAGAGCTGTTACACAAAACTGATGGCAAAGGGCTCTGAGAGGCTGCAGGTTTGTGTTTGCTCCCTCCTGGCTTCTAGCTCAGCATAACCTCACACAAGCTGGGACTCTGATGGACTGGATTTGTAGGATGTAGATGGCACAAGGATGCTTTTGTGTGTCTTTCCTCCAGCAAGTGGAGTTGTAAGAATTCAGAARGAGGGAGAACAAAATAGAAAAAACTGTGTCAATTTATAAGTCCATAGATTTGAAAGAGGGAAGGTCAGGTTAAGATGTACAGAAGSAATTCCTGGCTGGGAGGGTGGCGAGGCCCTGGATTCTCTGGTTGCCCAGAGAAGCTGTGGCTGCCCCTGGATCCCTGGAAGTGTCCAAGGCCAGGTTGGATGGGGCTTGGAGCAACCTGGGATAGTGGAAGGTGTCCCTGCCCAGGGGGGTGGATTGCTGGATGATCTTCGAGGTCCCATCCCATTCTGGCATTCTGTGATTCCACGTGTTTGCCTTCGAGTACAATGTGTCAATCCACACATCCTCCACCTCCCAAAGGCTCTCTAGAATTAGAGGTGTGATGAATAAAACATCGTAGTGGAGGAGCTCACACTGGGAATGGCCAAAGCAGACTCTTTAGCCTGGAAGAGAGAACATGGAGAGGGAGGTGGTTGTGGTTGCTGTCTGTAAAGTCATCAATGACAAGGGAGTTGTGAACAAGAGAAGACAGCTCTGTTTTTCCAGGGTAAGAATATGGGTCAGCAAACGAAAATAGCAGCAGCAGCTGAGAGCAAACGGCGCTGGGTGAGTTGTGAGTGGTTTCAGCAAAGCTGTAAAACAGCTTCTGCCAGCAACYTGGGGACTCTGAGATTTTAGCTTTTTTTTTTTTACCATGAGGATAACCAGATATTGGAGGAGAAGTCCCAAGATGTGGAATCTTCATCCTTGGAGATGCTCAGAATATGATTGAATAAAGCCTGAGCAATCTGGTGTAATTGGAGTGGGGGATTGGGGTAAATGACCTCCCCTCATCCCTTGCATCSTACATTGTCCTGTTATTCCAACGGGAAATGACCACATGGGCTGAAAAGCTGTTGGACAGGCAGGTAGTTTCCAGACTGGAATTCASAGCATGAGGAGAGAGGGTTTTTTTCCAAGGAGTGGGATGGAGTTTTTTTCTCCTTATGGTTAGGAATGCTATTTATAGTTACTCATAATCAGGATTTGGCTTCAAGAAACCAACAGAGGAGTTGTGGGCATGGTGGGCACCCCCTGTAMAACTGTAACAGGAATCACTTAGGCTGGACTGGTTTAACCCCACCCAAAGCCTCCTGGAAGCAGAGGGGGTTGTTCCAGGGCCATGTGTGTCCCTCCCAGGTCTGGTGTCTCTGTGGATGGACACTTCAGATTCTCTCTGGGCCCCTTCCAGAGTTTGACATGTCTCTTGCAGGAGTAGCTGTTCCTGATCTTTGGGAATTGCTCTGGCCGTGGGTGTAGGCAGCTGGTCTGCTGGGACCTGCTTGGAGTGATGGGTTGGGCTGGTGACCAGCGAGGTCCTTCCAGCCCTGGCACAGCTGCCCAGGGCAGGGGTGGAGTCCCCATCCCTGGGGGGATTTAAAAGCCATGTGGATGTGGCACTTGGGGTCAGTGGTGGCCTTGGCAGTGCTGGGTAATGATTGGACTTGATATTAGAGATCTTTTCCAACCTCAACAATCCCTTGACTGACTTGCAGGATGTGCTCGAAGGCTCCTTGGGATGTTGTTCTGTTGAGCTGCATTAGAGCTGTGCAGGAACCTTTGGAGAGACTCAGTGCCCAGACAGGGAGGGTTTAAGGACATAATAGACAGACTGTTCAATGCTGAGCCTCGGGGGACACCTCGGGTCTTCCCCACAGTTGATAAAGGAGCTGTTCTACTCTCTGTTCTTTTGGGGGAAAAAAGAGACTCTTAAAACCATTGCATTGCCCRCTTGGATGGCTTTGTATCAGCTCACATCTCTTCTAAAGGTACCTCAGCTGCTGGCAGGGACACAAGTGAGAGTTGAAGGTAAGAGTCTCCTCAGAGCCCACAGTTCCCGTTGCAGGTGGCTGCCAATGCCCCAGRCCGGGCTGGGTGTCCCTGCAGGAGCTGTCCCCGCTCCATGGTCGGCCCCACGTGCTCCGTGTGCGTCACCAACTCCGGCTTGGCTCCGCGAGGCACAATTACAAATTCCCTCATTAGTGGGGTTTGATGGCTCACTCTGCTGGAACAAGACAAACCTAACAGTTATATTTTCCGTCCTTTCTCAGATCTGTAGGAAGAATGTTGTTCCCTTATAGCAGAAGGAGCTAAATCTTGCTTTTCTGGGTGTAGTTTTGGCACAGATCATCTCATTATTACTTTTTATTCTGAAAAATCAGCACTGCATATTTATTGAGTCTTGTTCCCTCTGACAATATTCCTTGTAACTAGGAAACACACCTGTCTTTAGATAAAACTCACCCCTCTTTACACAGAAGAGGCCAGTTCTGACAAAAACCAAAGACACTGACCCTGCCCWGCAAAGGGAATTGCCGTGTTTTCCTTGCCAGACTTTCTGCAGAAGGAGTTTGGCACTGATGGTGGAATCCCAGACTGGTTTGGGTGGGAAGGAAACTTAAAAAACACCCAGTGCCACCCCTTGCCATGGGCAGGGACACCTTCCACTAGCCCAGGTTGCTCCAAGCCCTGTCCAGCCTGGCCTTGGACACTTCTGGGGATGGGGCAGCCACAGCTTCTCTGGGCAACCTGTGCCAGGGCCTCACCAATGATATGAACCATTCCTTCCAGTGTCACTCTTGGAAAATTTGAAGCAGAGGTGCCTCGTGGTATTGTGAGCTGAGACATCCCAAAAAGTTTGATTTTGACCATTAAGAACACATTTAGTGAGTCAGGAATGGTGAGGAAAGGGGATGAGGATGGATGCACCGAACAGCACAGTGCTGGYGCAGTGAGTAGCAGTGGAGAGAAAATTCCTGATGGCAGGGTTATGCCTGGGAGTTATCAGTGGAAGATGCCAGATGGGAATGWCCTTCCCTGTCTCCTTGAAGCCCCTTTCCCTCAGGAATGATTCCGTTCTGGGTGCTGACTCAGCTGGGCTGAATGAGCAGCTCGAGGAGCCAGCTCGGGGCAGAGCATCTCCTGCTACAGCTCCAACAAAATGCCTTTGAAATATCTTTGAGGGRGTTGTTGCTGTGCTTGGAGGAACAAGCAAACTGAAAAGTCTCTTAAATAATTCTTGCAGACTAATGAACAAATTTGATTAAGGTTTGGCAGCTCTTCCTAATATTCCTTGTAACTAGGAAATGGTCCCAGTTCTCTGCTCTGCGAACACCCTCATAATTAAACCATGAATGAGAGCAAATGTCCTCATGAGCACATTGGGTTGGGACTTCAGTTGAAGCAAATGAATATTAAAACCCAAAACTACCCTTCTGTAATCCCTGGGGGATGGTGCAGGGTTGTGTATCCTGGAATGTCGGAGGCTGTGAGAGATGGAGCCTGAATTATGGCCYCTCAAGTAGGGAGGTTCCCTGCGCAGCTCCTCTGGATTGATCATGATCATTATTATTAATAGATGTGTTCGTAAAATCACGGAATGGTTTGGAAGGGACTTTAAAGCCCATCCAGTGCCACCCCCTGCCATGGCAGGGACACCTTCTACGATCCCAGGTTGCTCCAAGCACCATCCAACCTGGCCTTGGACACTTCCAGGGATCCAGGGGCAGCCACAGCTTCTCCGGGCAACCTGTGCCAGGGCCTCCCCACCCTCCCAGCCAGGAATTCYTTCCCAGTTATATAAACCCACCTAACCCTGCCCTCTGGCAGTGGGAAGCCATTTCCCATGTCCTGCCCTGGTTTTTATTCACCTTCTGTTCAGCAATATGAAATGACATGAAATCCATGTTGTCATTGGTTCAGAAGTGTGGAAGCTGCTGGAGATTAAATCCTTTTTGAGGAGCATTGGGCTTCCTGATCCGGGGTATTCACGGTGTGGATGCTGTGACCCCTCATCAGCCAGAGGTTTAATGTTGGTGCTGATTCAGCTGAAATAATTAATGACAGTARCTTCCAACAGATGGAAAGTCACCTTGGTGTCGGGGATATCTGAGACTGGTAGGATTCCAAATGAAGCCATTCCCAGGAGTAGGAAGAAGGGAATGGACAGGAGGTTGTTAYTCAGGAATGGGAGCTGCTGACAACAGCTGCTCGTGCTGGTACTGCTGTGGGTAGAACTGGCAGGTGAAATGAGGGAGAAGATAAAGGTTTATTGAAATGCAGGGGAGGAATCAGGCAGAGAGGAGCCAAGACAAATCAGCTGTAAAAAAAATGGGTTTTCCAGGTGAACAGGAATGATTCCTAAGAATTTTGCTTTAAAGCAAGTATTCAACCTCTGCATTTTGCTGCTTGTTTTTCTTCACAACCTTTTTTGTGTGCCTGGGATGCTCAACCCRGCACTGCAAAACTTGAAAGCCAGATGGGTAGGAAAAGGCTAAATGAATGCAGGGAAGAAAAAGCTTATCCTGAACTTATCCTGGAGTCAGAACATAAATCACAACAACCCCATCCTGCTGGTGGGAGGAAGGCATGGGTTGATTTTATTTTCCTGGTTTATACCAGGATTTAACCTCTGAGATGCTCCCATCAAGTCTGACAAGCAGGAAAATGGGAAATATAAATAGTATTTTCCAAAAGATGTGGAAAACAGGCTGTTTGCTGTTGGAGTTGTTCCCCCGTTGCCTGGTGGGCCCTGGGCCTGTCGCAGTCCATGGTGGGATTATAAAAAGCAGCGTCCAGCATGGATAACGCTGGATTTTAATCCCCCAGATGACAGGGGAGATGCAGGAATTTGTGCTGGGCTCTTGGCGCCKTATCCTTCCTGAAATTCAAGTGCCAGGGGAATTGTAGCGAAGGCAATTGCAGCCACAGCTTCTCTCACCAACCTGTGCCAGGGCCTCCCCACCCTCCCAGCCAGGAATTCTTTCCCAATATCCCATCTAACCCCACCTTCTGGCAGTGGGAACCCGTTCCCCCTTGTCCTGTCCCTCCATGCCTTGTCCCAAGTCCCTCTCCACCTCTCCTGGAGCCCCTTTAGGGCCCTGCAAGGGGCTCTGAGCTCTCCCTGGAGCCTTCTCTTCTCCAGCTGAACACCCCCAGCTCTCCCAGCCTGGCTCCAGAGCAGAGGAGCTCCAGCCCTSGGAGCAGCTCCRTGACCTCCTCTGGACTCTCCCCAGCAGCTCCACATTCCTTGGATGTTGGAGCCTCAGAGCTGGACTCTGGGAGTACATTTTCCTGTGTGACCTTTCCCATTGCTCCCTTTGGCTGCCGGGAATCCTCCCTGCTGACGGAGAGCTGCAGTTGTGRATGTGGGCAGGAGAAAGGTCAAGCAGGAACAGCCATAACAATAGGGATAGTTGGGAACAGAACCCGCTTCAGGATAAGTGTAAAACTGGAAGAGGTCAGAYAGAACTTCAGCATTAACATTCCAACAATTTATTTTAATAACTTGAAGGATGGGAAGATTTGCTGTTTAAATTAAACCACAGGTTTCCTTCATCTGCTGTCTGGCTTCTCCCTCTGGAATCATATTGGAATCTAACGGCATCTGGATGAACCTGTCCCATTACAGGGAGAATCTTTCTTCCTACAGGTATTCTGGTTTTTAGGAAATTTTCCAGAAATACCAGCCTGTACTGTTTCAGCTTTGTCTCAGCTCTGTCTCCTCCTGCTGCTGTGTTGAATAACAATAAACTAAAAAACCCCACATATTTAAAACAAAAAGCTCAAACTTACAAATCTCCCTTCTTCCTCCAGCCAAACCAGAGGAGCCCAAAGCCGCCGAGGCCGTGACTGGGAACGACATCACAGCWCCTCCCAACAAGGAGCTCCCTCCCAGCCCCGAGAAGAAGACCAAGGTAGGTCCTGGTCCATGTTCGGTGTCTCTGCTTCCATGGGTTTTATTTGCCAGCTTTTCTGCTTCCTCAGCTGTGCCAGCCCAAATTCTGTTTTCTGAGCTGCCCCTTGGGAACCCTTTTCCTGGAGCAAACCCATCCAGTTCTGGAGCTGCCAACGGCTCAGCCTGTGGCCAGTGGGACTGGAAGTGCCTTTGATAAAAGTGTGGAAAGCTTTATTTCTGTGAATTCCCTGCTTGGTGTCAGTGGTGTAGCTGTAGTAACCACGTAGTAACCACATAGTAACACCTGCGCTCACAGATACTCTGCGAGTGGTTTACAGCACATTCCTGTGCACTGCAGAGTCCTGCTCAGGGTCTGGCCTCTCTGGCTTCGGAGGGCTCAGGAGCTTCCAGCACGCAGCAAATTCCCCCCAGAGTGTCCGGGGCTTGGGGGGCTGGGGGCTCTCTCCCCTCAGGCTGTGCCCGTGTGCCTGTGGGAGCTGATCTTCTGAGGACTTGRAGCTCGCAGTCCCTGTGTGCCTGTAATTGGAAAGCTGTGGCCTGTGGATTGCATGTAGCACTGGATGCCAGRAGCACCCAATTATTAATCCCAGCTTTACCAGCCATTCCTTCTGTTGCTTTCGATGCTGCTGGAGTAAATCCCACTGGGTTGGAATTGAATGGCAGAACCCCCCCGGCTCCAGAGGCTGCTGCCTTTCGGTCTTTGTTGCGCTCAGAAAACAGAAAGCTGATTATTATTATTMTTMTTATTATTATATTATTATTATTATTATTATTTGTTTCCTTTAAAATATCACTTTTCTGTTGTTGCAGCTCAATGTTTTGGTTTACAATGCGCTATTTTTTGTTGTATTTCTTTGGTTTTATCCTGGATTTTGCTTTTTGGCCCAACCCTAAAGCCTGCTGCATCCGCATCCTCTCCAAAGCCGGCAGCAGCGAAAGCCAAGCCCTTGGCCACCACCAGCCCCAAGCGGCCGAGCTCGGCCACCCCGGGCACAAACAAAAAGCCCACGAGCCCAACTGCAGGTCCTACTCCAGGCACCACTTCCAAACGCCCCGGCACCAGCACCACCCGTCCCTCCACCTTAACTCCAAAAGAGACTAAACCAAAGGTAAGAACCGCCTGGCTTTGGGGGCAGCTCCCAGGGCTCATTTACACGGGGAATTCCCAGCTCTTACCCAGGAGTCAAAACAGAATTCCTGTGCTAATCAGGGGAAGATAAGATCAGGAATGGGATTCGGTGTGTTGGGAGCTGCAGGGTTCTTGGGAGCAGCCTCCATTAACCCACGGATGGCATCGGGTCCCAGGCACTGAATTGTGTCACCACAGAGGAGAATTAAACCTGAGTGTGTTACTGTGATTTTTCTTATGAACTGCCATGAATCAGGGAATTCCAGACTGGGTTGGGTCAGGAGGAACCTAAAGACCATTTGATTCCACCCCCTGCCATGGGCAGGGACACCTTCCACTATCCCAGGTTGCTCCAAGGCCCGTCCAACATGGCCTTGGACACTGCCAGGGATGAGGCAGCCACAGCTTCTCTGGGGAACCTGTGCCAGGGCCTCACCACCCTCACAGGGAACAATTCCTTCCATATATAACTCCTAAATCCAGACAAGAACATGGGAAAACTGATTGGAGACCTTTGATATTGATATGGAAGGGAAACAAATCCGTTTGAACTCTCCATGTTTCCCATCGATTGTCATTTTATGATGTCTGGTTTCTGTAAAACTGCACAGAGAACTGAGAACACTTGTGTGGCTAGAAATTGTTGGAGCTTCACAATTCCCCAATAAGAGCAGATTCATGGACAGTTCTTAGTGTTGCATCTTCCAGATAAGTACGGAATCCACGTGTTAGGAATGGGAGGTGTCTCTTGGATCTTCCCTGTGTTAACTTGTGATCTTGTACAGTAGAGGAATTCAAATTCAAAAGGGAATGTCAAAATCTCTTTCAGAAGCTTTCGTTGATGCCTAAACACCACCACTCCTGCTATATTAAGCTCAAATAACTGCATTTGAGTGTCTTTTAGAGCTAACTAAAAATAACAGAAAGAATATGAGAGCCCAGACGTAAATCTCTTCTTTTCTCTGAGCCAGCAACTTCGGTTTGGTTTAAGTTTTTTTCTCATTCTGGACCCCTTTTCGATAAAATCAGATTTGTTCCTGTGCATTAACTCAGTATTTTCATACTTCAGGGATCAAGCAGTTGACAAACAAGTGACTTACCAGGGACAGGCAGGGAAGAGTTTTCCAAGTGAAGGATGAGCCATGGACACCCAATGCTCATGTCCCCAGTGTTTATATAAATTCCAGCCTAAGAAGCATTCCTGCTCCTGGAGGATGGGAGTCTCTCTCAGGAGCATTGCTGGTGGACTGATGGTTCCATTTTATCCAGAAATCAGAACCTCCTTCCCAGCTGGAGTGGCCTGCACACAGCCGTGCTGAGCCAGCCCTGGGTGGAACCTGCCCCTCCGCAGGGTCCGTGCTCCGTGTCCTGCCCTCCACACCATCACTCGCTTCTGCACCTCTGAATTATATTTTAATTGCTTTATAACCTTTCAGCAGTGCCAGGCTTAAGAATGTAAACAATTTCTGTTCATTTCAGCCTTTTTGGGCACTTTTCACTCACGTTGAACTCGATGCTCTGTCGGTGACGTTCCAGCTCTGACGCCGCCTGCTCCGTTTCAGGTCGCGGATGCGAAGCCCACGGAGAAGAGAACCTCCCTCTCCAAGGCTCCATCCTCCACCACTCCTAAAGCTGCCCCCAGGAGCTCCTCCGCTGCTCCCCGGACCACGGCGGCGTCGCCGGTGACGGCAGCGGCTGCTGCCAAAACCACGGCGGCGTCTCCTCCCAAGAGGCCCACGTGTGAGTGCTCCTGTGTTTTCCTTCGGGAATCTGTGGCAGGTTCCTGTTTGAGCAGCACCAGTTGCTCTCCACAACTCCCTGACAGGAGGGGGCAGCCAGGGAGGGTCGGGCTCTGCTCCCAGGGAACAAGGGACAGGATGAGAGGGAACAGCCTCAGGCTGTGCCAGGGGAGGTTCAGGTTGGATATTGGGAAAATTCTGTCATGGACAGGGGTGTCCAGCCCTGGCACAGCTGCCCAGGGCAGGGATGGAGTCCCCATCCCTGGAAGTGTTCAAAAGCCACTCCATCATTGTGTGGATTCTGACAGTAGCTCAAACTGCTTTCTCTCCGGGGCTTCCTCTTCCAAATTACCTTCAAGGCCAACCTGGATCAGCTCTGTGTGATCCAGAGTTAATACAGTTACTGAACACACTTGATTTAAGAGTAAGGATCCTTCTGTATTTTGCCATAGGAACAGAATAAATAAACACTAAAACCAATTAAAAGCTTGGGAAAGCAAATCTTGAAACACCCAAACTGGTGACTGTGAAAACCACAAAGGGTTGAGCAGAGGTGGAGGTTTTTGATGAGTGCACAAAGACTTTGGAGCTGAAATCACGTCAGCTTCATCCAAAAACTGTGTCCCGCTCCTACTGGTGCTAAAGAGGGGACTTCTCATGAGTTCAGTGTGAAACCTGAGCAGTGTTTTAGATAAACTAACAGTGTTCTCACTCATTTTAATGGAGCTCGAGAGATTGAACATCAGATAAAGTTACAGTTACACCTAAGTGTTCTTAGGTCTTTTCAAGTGACTGGACCTCAGTGGCAAAATTTGCCAATAAACCTGTCAAATGATATGTATTGGTTTGAATCCCAAAGCATGGATTCATAGCCCAGCTTTCCCAAAGGAATAGTAAGGTTTTAACTATGTTGAGATCTTAGGCTTCCCAGACTTTATGCTCTGGGGGAAAATCTTGATTAATAGAGATGTTACACTTTCCAAGAGCCATGTATCCTCTCTGATCCCCTGGACATCCTGGTAAAATTCATTTTGTGTGGTCTTGGAGGCAAACTGGAGCCCAGGAATGCAGGATCTGTTCTAATGAGTTGGGTTAATTCCTCCTTCCCAAACCGAGCCACAAACAAAGSAGTGTTTGCTGGTGACATTTGAAAGGAGACGGAGGCAGCGATGCAGAGCTGCAGGAAGGTTGTTCCAGGAGGCAGGATGTGCAGAGGGAAGAGGCTGTGGCACTGCTGGGACCCTGCCAAAGCACAAGGAGAGCGGGGTGGGCGAGGGAGAGATGAGGTCAGCTGGAGGGACTCCATCGGGAGCAAAGCCAGCTTGTCTGCATCAGGAAATGCATGGAGGAGGCAGGAATGGGAAGAGAAGGGGGTCCTGCTCTGGGTGGAGTGGGAGCAGGGGTGGGACAGAGGGTGGACAGTGCCCTGGGGCCTCAAGGGAACCACGACAAGCCCAACTCCAAGGGCTCGGTTTGGGCGAGGTGTGGGTGGGGAGACCTGAAACTCTGATCAACTCCCTGACAGGAGGGAGCAGCCAGGGGGAGTCAGGCTCTGCTCCCAGGGAACAGGGACAGGATGAGAGGAAATGGCCTCAAGCTGTGCCAGGGGAGGTCAGGTTGGATATTGGGAAAATTCCTTCACGGAAAGGGTGGTCAGGCATTGGCAGTGGCTGCCCAGGGAGGTTTGGAGTCCCCATCCCTGGAGGGATGTAACATCCCTGTGGATGTGGCACCTGGGGGCTTGGGTCAGTGGTGGGGAGCAGTTGGACTGGATGGTCTTGCAGGGCTTTTCCAACTGTAGTGATTCCATGAATTTAGTTTTTCAGGACGTAATGTTGAGCCAGAGAATAAGTCTGGGGCTAAGGATGGTGTTTGTGGCTGGAGATGCTCTTTCAGAACATCTGCTCGTGCTTTTCCTGTGTCAGGARACAGGCACTCAGTGCCTTGAGCTGCCATCAAGTTTTAATCATTTCCATCATACAAACTATGTGTGTAAAGGCCAGGTTTGACATTATATAGTTTCACTTTTTCGGATATTAAATGTCARTCCTTTCTCTGCTGAAGGAGAGCCATGGGTTATGTGGGGTTGATATTTTCATTTTTAATTTAATTTTTCTTTCCTTAGTTTTTGTTCCCCTCCCTGTGGAAATGACTTTTATGTTTGTACAAGACCAYGCTCAGCCCTTCAGATCAGGCACAGATCAAAGTCTGTCACTACAGACCATTGTCCCAGGGGCTTTATCTGTGTTTTCCTCATCTCATGCTAATACAGACAGAAGTGTTCAGCGTTTGGCTCCCCAGTGACACGAACAGAAATAACATCTCTCTATATATTAAAGTAACATAATATTCCTTTGCCTTTTTTATAAACCTAAGTGTGTTCTGTCCATACAGTTTCCCCAATTAAAGTTGTGGTCTCAAGGAATGAAATTAGGTTGGTTTGACAGGCCCTTTTTTGAAGTGTTTGCTATTAATTATGTATCTGTCCTTTAGGCCTTATTAAATTATCCAAATGGGTTTCACCTCATTAGCTGGAATCTTATCTGGGGTGTTTAATTGAATGCTTTTAGCAAAGTCAGGGTGGAATGATCCAGACTAACTTGGCCTGTAGTTATCTGCCTCTTCCCCTTGGTCTTTCCAGTATTGATATTCCATAAAGTACCSTGCCAGCTACTGGAGTTTATCTAAAAAGTTAAGACTTAATGGAAATTAAATAATAAAAAATGAGGGTTTTCATAATTTCTAACTTAGGTCTTTTCCATTTATTGTTTCTTTTCAATGTTGCGTTCCTTTAGCTGTTGAAATGAAGCAGATTYTACCCAAACTTGCTCATTATTGATAGTAAAAAAACTACAATTTCTGGATCAAAGAGCTCCTTAAACTAAAGTTCTGTTTCCATTTTTCAGTCTGTGGTTTTTGCCTTGATCAATTTTGTGTTTGGTTCTCTCCTGCTTGGAGAAATGTGGCTGCATCCCTGGTTTAAAGTGTCCTCTGTGCAGTGTAATCAGGTCATGATCGTTGGGCTTTGCCCAAAGGCAGCTCAGTTTAGGGATTGATTTTTGGTTTTATACAATTAAAATAGGGGCCAAAATATGTGCAGTAACTTCTGTGCAAGAAAATTGGCACAGGGTAGGACTGGTCTGGCAGTAAGAGCAAGGTTGGGGAAGGACAAACGTGGGGTCACTTTTGTTACTTTGTAAAGAAAGGAAACCTTTTGGAGTGGGTTTTTTTGTTTGGTTGGATTTTTTTTAAGAAATGAAGATGGGGTGGGATTAAAATACTGTTAAAATACTCCCAGTGATGCTGTCAGTTCAGAAAGTTATTTTGAGAAGAACCAAAATGCAGCCCATCCCCCAGGTGTGTGGTGCCACTGAGTGAYGATCCTTTGGCATGAACCGATGCTGGGCTGCACAATGTGAGGGGGTTTTGCTGCCAGCAGGAGCACCCCAGCCAGGTGTTCAAACGGAGCAGTTAATCCTTGGGCTGATTCCAGACCTGGAATCCTCCACCTGGATGCTCCCCTGCCGTTCTGACCCCTGTGTGTTTGTTGGCAGCCATCAAGACGGACGCGAAGCCGGCAGATGCCAAGAAAACCTCTGCAAAGTCTCCCTCAGGTAACTGCTCGCTTTCCCTCTCACCAGGGACTCACAGAATCCTTAGGCTTGGGAAAACCCTCCAAGGCTATTGAGCCCATCCATCCCCCAGCACTGCCAAGGCCACCACTGACCCATGTCCCCACATGTCACATCCACATGATTTTTAAACCCCTCCAGGGATGAGGACTGCACCCCTGCCCTGGGCGGCCTGTGCTGGGGCTGGACAACCCTTTCCATGAAGGRATTTTCCTTAGTATCCAACCTGAACCTCCCTGGCACAACCTGAGACTGTTTCCTCAGTCTGAGTCAATTCCCCTTTGTTTGGGGCTGGGGTCGTTAAGGAGGTCCCTGTACATCTCTGGGAATGGAGGTATCCCAGGCCAGGTTGGATGGGGCTTGGAGCAACCTGGGATAGTGGAAGGTGTCCCTGCCTATGGCAGGGGGAGGAATGAGGAGATCTTTAAGGTCCCTTCCAGCCCAAACCGTGCTGGGATTCCGTGTCTGAGGAATTTTGTACAACAGCCTCTGACCCGTCTTTTCCCGCTTCCCTCCCACATTCCCTGCAATCCCTGTAGCAGATTCCAGCCGCCCCAAGAGTGCTACCGGCAATGCCACCAAGAGCAGCGCCACCACTCCTTCCACCACGGCCTCCAGCGCTCCCAGCGTGCCCGGGGCGGCCGCCAGCCGGCCCAAGCCCAAACCCGCCGCTCCCAAATCCGCCACGACCTCCACCGTGTCCGCGGACGCCAAGAAAACCACGGCCAAGGCTCCCGGCAAAACCAGCGCCGCCCCCAAAGCGCCCCGCCCGACCAGCAGCGCCTCCGCGCCCGACCTGAAGAACGTGCGCTCCAAGGTCGGGTCCACGGACAACATCAAGCACCAGCCCGGCGGAGGGAAGGTGAGTTGCCGCGTCCGGAGCCATCCGGGGCTCTCCGCGGCGCTGGGTGGCTGTGCCCTCACTGCTCTCCTCGGTCACGCTCCGCAGAGCTCCTCGCCGGGGTCCTGCTTGGTGCTCAGGGCTTAGCCGGGCAGTGCTAGGGGCGTGCAGGAGGGACCCACCCCCAGAGCCAGCCCTGATCCCTGGAATACGGGTGGGAATTCAGAGCTCCGGTCCTGCTTTCCTGTCGCACGTCCTGGCACAGAAACTCGGTGTGGAAAGCTCGGAGTCTTGTCTATATTCCAAACCTTTGCCTTTGAGGAGAGGAATTGAGCCTGCTGAATGATACAGAAGGTGGAATAGTGCACTAGGCTGAGGGAAATCTGGATTCAGGAACAAGGTTCACAGCACTTTTCCCATGTCCAAAATTTCACCCCAAAGCTGACATAAAATGAGTCTTTTTGGATCACCTGTGGTGGCCACAAGAAGAGGGTAGTGCTGAAAAAACATATCCAGAGATAAAACTTGGGGCTCTCGCTGCCTTTTAATGCTCTTAAATGACACTTCCACCATCAGTATCTACCATGAAAATGATRAAGTTTTCAGGATACACCTGCAGCCTCTTCTGAGCTTTAAATAATGTGGCTGTGCAGAATCACAAACACTTGATTAGCTGTTGTATAACCCCAGTCTTGGCCTGCCCACGTGTGTTAGCAGCAGCCAGAGGGCTGTAATTCCCCCCCAGTGGGACACATCTTTCCACTTCCCTTTGCTGCAGCTCTGTGGTGCTGAATAACCCAGCCCAGAACTTTAATCTGCTGCCARTAGAGCACGTTCCATGCTGGGAGCCTTAATCTGCTCTCAGGCACATTAAAGTCAAGGGCACTCCTGGGCTGGGCGTTGTGTGTCCCAGACAGCATCGATACAGCATGGATTTATCCCCAGAGTCAGGAGTCTCCTGGCTGTGCAGCAGCACAGCACAGCCCTCATTGTGTCAGCTTAGGGGACTTCAGTTTACATTGAATTGTACTGTCCTTAATTTTCTAAATATTTTCATGGAGCTATTAAATCCTAACAATTGCATTGTTAAGCAAATTGTCCTGTTTGTAGTGTTATTTACACGGAGGTGTTTCAGAGTCTGACAATGTTGTTGTAGTGTTGGGGGCTTTTTTAGTTCACTGGTCTATAGGTTAGAGAAAGATTTATGCTGAACCCCCCCCAAAAATGCGGGTTCTGCTGCCCTCCCCTGCATCTAAATTAGCAAAACAATGGATATTCTCGGGTAGTTGCTGAATTTTTGTGAAACCTGTAAATTTTCYTTCAATTTTCTGCTCAGCTGGACCAGCTGGGTGCACCTGCCTTTTGTTAGATCAAAAGTAAATGAGCTGTTGAGCTCAAAGCCTGAGTGCAGTCTGTGTGGGTGGGGATCCGAGCTGGGAGTACTCTGTGTGTGTCCAGCAGAGCTCTCACAGCTCCAAAGACAATCAGCCCTGGGGGGCTTTGCCTCCAAGATCTGCACCATGTCCTCCATATGAAGGAGCTGGTCTTGTGCTGCTGTTGGGTTCTTGAAAGATTTGGTTGGATTTTTTTGGCAGGATCAATGTCCTGGGGTCACTTGGAACCTGCCAAGGTGGATATTGATCCCGAGGAAGGGCACCAGGAGCTTTTTGAGAYGTGGAGAACTTAATCATTGCTCCATGACCCCAGGGTGCCTGTCGCGCCCCGGGGCTGAGCGGTGCTGTGCCCTCCCACCCTCTGCTTTATCGTTCCTGGGCATGGGATTATCCTTGGCCTGGGAATTAGAGCATGCAAGAAGTTCTCCTGGGTCGTCTGCTCCACGAAGTTTATCCGTGTTCCCGTGCTCCTGCCCACACTTCTTCTTTTGCTGGTTGAAATCATCCCTTTGTCTCCATCCAGGGGAAAATAGAGAAAAGGCCAGACTCAGCCGCCGCCGCGCCCAGGTCTGAACCCAGCGCGGGCACTAAAGGGGCTCCCAAAGCAGCCGTTTCAAAAGAGGGGGGCCCCAAACAGCCCAATGGGAAAGTGAGTTCCTTTCACACTTTTCTCTGGGGGAGATGAAGGAAAACGTTTCCATTTTGAGTCACTGTCCCTCCTCTTCAGCTGTCCTGCTCTCTCCTGTCAGTGGCACTGTTCCTTGCACAGACACTTCCCGTTCTTTCTTGTGCACCCTGAGATGTTCCCAGGGAAACACCTCCAGGGAGGGACCTTCTCCACCCTGCTGGAAATGTTTTCAGACTAGAGTCCTCCAGTTTCACTTCCAGGCTTGACTTCGAGCCAGAGGTTTCCCTTAAAGCCAGTTCTTCACACGCAGAACCAGTTTGTAACGAGGCAGAGAGAGGTTGAGTTCAGAGCTGCTTCTTTTAAGAGTGCAGAATATGAAGGAATTCACATCTTTCCTGCAATATTGCCGACCCACAACTCCATAACTCCATGCATTAGGCTGTCACCGTTGGATGAGTTACTCGGAAGTTTGAGTGGATGGGGTTAGGTGGGAGTGCCACAGTTTAATTTCAGTCTTCCATGATTTAATTCCAGGCGTAGCCTGGTCAGGAATGAACAGGATTTGTACCTTCAGGGAGTCAGTGAAGCACCACACACTCCACGGCATGGGTGCATTCCCAGAGCTGCTCTTGCAGCCTTTCTGACCTGGCTGAGGAGCTCTGGGAACCTGCCCAAGTGCGAATGTTGGGTGATTCCCGCTGTGCTCCGAGTTTATCACCTCTCCTAGGAAGCAGGATCCAGCTTGGGCCCCTTTGTGCTGTGCTAAATAACCCCAGACTAAACACGTGTTGTAACTAACCTTTGTAAACACTAGTGTCTAACCCAGTTACTCCTGTGAGTAAAGCTCACTTCAACTACTCCTTTTGTAGTTTAAAATCACAGGATCATTGAGGCTGGAAAAGCCCTGTGAAATCATGGAGTCTGTCCATCCCCCAGCACTGCCAAACCACCACCAACCATGTTCTCATCCCTTAAATCCAAGTCAGTGTAAAAGAGAAACAATTTCATTAACATAAGACTCATCTGAGATAATTTAACCTAAGATTAATCAGAAAAATGTTTCTCAGACATGGCTTTACTGCCCAGGGGTTTGGAGGGACGTTGTCCAGGGCTGGAGCCAGTCCAGGTGTGGCCATGGAGTGGTTCAGAGCCTGCTGAGAGTGGTGGCTCTGAGGCAGCTGGGCTGGTTCTCCCTGCTCCGGGGAGGCTTCCTGGGGCTGTGGACAGTCCTATCCCTCTGGGCTGGCTCTCCCTGCTCTGGGAAGCTTCCCAGGGCATGGACAGTCTTGTCCCTCTGGACTGGCTCTCCCTGCTGCAGGGAAGCTTSCTGGGGCTGTGGACAGTCCCAACCCCATCCCTCTGGGCTGGCTCTCCCTGCTCCAGGGAGGTTTCCCAGGGCCCTGGCCAGTCCCACCCCACCCCCGGGGCTCCGCAGGGTCCGTGGGGAGCGTTCCCAGGGCGGTGCTCCCAGCCTGGCACTAACACTGTCTGTGCAGCCTCCTGTCCTTCACTTTCTCACTCTCCTCCTCGGTCGCTTCCCCCACTGGCACTGGGTCGAGTTTAACACATTCATTCCCTGTTTCCATGAGCCCCACTCCAGCCTCCTGCCGTATGACAACTCTAACCAGTCCTCTTCCCTTGTGTTGTTTTCCATTCTGTAACGTTCCAGGTCCAGATAGTCTCCAAAAAAGCGAACTACAGCCATGTTCAGTCCAAGTGTGGTTCCAAGGACAATATTAAGCATGTCCCTGGAGGTGGGAATGTAAGTATGGGTCTGGGCAAGCTGTCTGTCTACTAACTCCTTCTCTCGTGCTGTGTTGGGTGTGTCAGTCTCAGGAATGCTCTGCTGGAGGCAGAAGCTGTGGCAGAGCCTCAGGGCTTCTAGAGACAACTCAGGCTGCAGAATTACTGCATTTTGCTGGGGCTGCCAGGTTGAATGTGTGTGTTTTGTTTCACAGTGCAACTACACGTGGGCTGTTCCTGGTGTCTGGGCTGGTCATGACCAAACTCAGGGTGGGGACATCACTGAGCCTGGGAATGAACTTGCTGGCAGTTCCCTCAGCACCTCCTCACTCCCTGACCCACTGTGGAACTGGGATTTTCCAGATCAGATGTATGATGGCCTGGAAGTGCCTGTTACTCTCTCCTGGCTCACAGGGCCAGCTGGAGCCAGACTCATTTCACTTCTTGTTTCACAAAAGGGACTTTGGAGCAGGCAGAGACTCTGGGACTTAATCTTGAGCTGCGATTAATTTCTAAATTTAAAGGCTGCTGGTATCTCTGGCAGCAGGGCTGAGCTTATTAAAATAGAAAGTTAATCTGGTGGTGTCTGCAGCTTGGTTTGGAGTGTTAGATCCTCCAAGAGTCTGGCAGGAAAATCATGTTAACTGTCCAGATCCTAAAGCTTGGGAAAGCATGAGTGTGGTCTGGTGGCTCGTGGGGCAGATCTGTGCTGCCCTGACAAACCTGTGCGGGGGCTGTTGGCACAGGGAGAGAGCTTCAGGAGTACAAAGTTTGGGTGGTTTCAAAGACACTGAAATACTTGAGCCCAAGGAAGTTTTTTCCATAGGTGTTTAAATATCCCAGGTTCCCCAGGAGTGCTGTCCAGCTGGCACATGTGGTSCTGTGCCCAGTGTGTCTGGTTGGAGTCTGGTCCAGTGACACAAACACTGCTCAGGACCTGGCTGTGGAGACAGCAGGGGTCACTTCTCCTGGGAAATCCATGTCCAACTGGCTAAACCTTTACATTTACACAGATTTTCCCACAAATCTATGCAAGAGGCAACCAAATCTGGGTTCTTAACAACTGGTTCCCTTCRGGTTGGTTGCCAGCATGGCCAGAGAGAGATGTGAAATCACACCTGTGTCACTGAACTCAGGCTCCCTTCCCAGGGAGTCACTGGACTCACATTCCTGCTGCCCTCCTGTCTGGGGATTTGGGATTTGCCGATCTTACTTGCTATTTCCATGACTTAGCCCTTGTTTATGGGAGTGTTTCCCATGGCAGTTCTCACACAGGAGAACTCAAAATGCTGGTGCTGAGACCTGGTGTGAGTGGGGTCCCCTCAGGGTGTTCCTGAGCCCTGTTTCTSTTCCTGCTGGTTGTTTCACCTGGCTGTCTCTCCCAGTTTGGGGACAGGCTGTTCCAGAGTCAGTGGCAGAAGGGCCTTTGGCCACACTGGTGACAGTTTCTGGAGCAGCTGATGGCATTTCCCTGTCCCTGCACTCCAAGGAGCTGTGTTTAATAAACCACTTCGATTTTGCCACCTTTATCTTGTTCAGCCTTTCAGGAGCCTCACAGGTGCTTTTCCTGTTTTTTCAGGCTACCAGAAATGGGATTTAAATGGGGGGATATTTTCTTGCTTGATTAACTGCGTCAGTGAAGTGTCCTTCCGCTCATGAATCACCATCCTGTCCTTCCCTCTTCACTGCCAGACATTCCCAACCCTAGGGACAAGCACGTCCCTGCTTTCTTCTTCTCTTCTCCCACACTCTCCCTTCACCACTGCAGTTTTTCTCSTTGCTCAACTACTTAAGCAGCTCTTTATTCTGCATTTTCAAAGCCAAAAGCTCATTTCCAGGTTCCAAATGCCCCCAAAGCAGCTCCAGGCAGGAATTCCCAGCCCTCCAGCACCCCCCAGCCCAGCACACACAGTGTGGATGTGAGTGCCCAGTCTGTCTTCCCAAAAAAGCACTTCCTTTTGTTCRTTTTTATATCTTCTCACTCCCTTTGAGGCACTGTGATTTTAGTGACCTCTTCCAAGATGTTTTCTTGATAGACTTCCCAGTGTTCAAGTCCCAGGTGGGTCTGCCTGGAAGGTCTGTTCTGGTCTGGGCCTTTGGAATCTTGTGGACAAGAGTTGTGGTTTAGAAACAAAATTTTGATTCAGCTTTAAGGTAGAAGTGATAGACATGGAATGGTTTGGGTTGGAAAGGACCTTAAAGATCACTGAGTTCCAGACCTGCCATGGGCAGGAACACCTTCCACTATCCCAGGTTGCTCCAAGCCCTGTCCATCGTGGCCTTGGACACTTCCAGGGATGGGGCGTTGTCCTGACATCCCACCCAAGTGGTTCCTGGCTGGCTCTCTGTTTGGGTGCCCATTTGGCCCTCTGTACAAGGAGATAATTTCTTCTGCATGCCAAGATTCCCAAGAAGCTGTGTCCAAAAGCAGAAGTTGTTGTTCCTGCTCATCAGGAATATCTCAACAAAAATGTAGTTAAGTTGCCTGGGTAAAAGCTTTTGTTGGGTTTTTTGTTTAGTATTTCCCTCTCTCAGGACCATTTAGGTTGGAAAAGATCTCCAAGACCATCGAGTCCAATCTCTGACCAATCTTTCTGTTTAAAGAAAGCAGCAAAGAGGTGGATTTTACAAAGTGCAGGCAGTGTCTGTGTTGATGAAAGTCTAAAGGGGATTTGGAATGTCCAAATGTTCCTCTGTCCTTTGGCCTGGCCTGCTGGGATTCACTGGAAAGTGGTCAGAGACAGAAAAGCTAAAAAGAGCTGAGGATCACACTCCCCACCTGAGCCTCTGTCAAACTTCCAGCTTCAAAGTTTATTTCTGGCCCCAGAGTCCTTGTCTGGCTCTCTTAAGTGCAATCCCAAGGTGCAAACCCAGCTCCTGTTAGAAATCCTACAAACTCACCCTTCCATGCAGGTGGCATAGTTGGGATCCCCAGGTGAGGAGTCACAGCTGGTAACAAACATTAGGATTTTAAACTGCATTCTGTGAAATAAATGTAATTTCATCCCAGCAAGGAGTGATGATTAAAGCTGTGGTACCTTCACTCACAACCCCCAGAACATCAAATCGGTGGCTGTGAGTCACCTTTGAGGGTGTCACTGAGCTGGGGACGTGGGGCCATGGCAGGGGGCTGAGCTGTGCTGTCCTGCTCCTCCTGGGCAGCATCCTGTGACTCATCCCTGCGCACACACAGCAGCAGGGTCTGTGCTTCCCAAGGAAGAGTGATGGCAAATTATCCTGAGAACTCTCAATAAACTCTTAGAGTAGCTGGTGGATGAAGGAATTCTTGTTGAATTCAAAAAACTTTGATTTATTTTTGTTGTGAGCTGACCAGAACTTCTGAGCCTGCAGGTTCCAGCTGGTGGCTGCTCTCACCACTGGCACTGGTGATTGTCCTGCTGCTACTTCCAAAAAACCCCAGATTTTTCCCATGGGAGGTTATAATGTCAGCTTTGTTAGCCCAGATGACCAGAGGTTCCTTCTGGTATAAATTATCCCACATTTGTATGAAAGGAATGATTTCCAGGTGGTTAGACAAGAAGGTCATTCTGGAAAAGAGGAATTTTCATCCACCTGGAGCTGCAGGAGTAGGTTTAAGGATATCACAGGTGGGGCTCTGTACATGCACCTGGTCCAGGTGCCAGAGATTGGATGTTTTTGAGCAAAAAGAACTAAAACCTGCGATGTTTTCATTCCACCTTTGTCCTCCCCCAGAGAAGACTTCTCCCAAATTCAAACTGATGTCCAGATACACCGTGCTGGAATTCCTGGCTCATGAAATCTCTGGATTTCATAATTTCATCACTGTGTGTTTTTTCCCTGAGGGTTTTGTACATTGGTATCCAGTCACTGGAAGAATGAGGGTTTGGGATTTATTCCAAGGGAATTGCTTCCCCATTCCCAGTGTCTCATCTTTGAGAGGGACAGATTCCTGGAGCAGTTTGTTCCACCTGAGCACCGTGATCCCTCACAGAATCCCAGACTGGTTTAGTTAGAGGGACCTTAAAGCCCATCAAGTGCCACCACTGCCATGGGCAGGGACACCTTCCACTAGCCCAGGTTGCTCCAAGCCCTGTCCAACCTGGCCTTGGACACTTCCAGGGATGGGGCAGCCACAGCTGCTCTGGGCAACCTGTGCCAGGGCCTCCCCACCCTCACAGGGAAGAATTTTTTTCCCAATATCCCATCTAACCCTGCCCTCTGGCAGTGGGAAGCTATTCCCTGTGTCCTGTCTCTCCACCCTTTCTGCCAAATCCTTCTCCAGCTCTCCTGGAGCCCTGTTAGGCACTCTGAAGGGGCTCTAATGTCTCCCTGGAGCCTTCTCTTCTCCAGGCTGGACATGAGGGTGGAGAGAAGAGGTTGGGAGCTGGTGACACATCCCTGGCCCTGCAGCAGGAGGTCTATGGTGTCTCCTGTCCTGGTGACCGTGGAGCTGCCCAGGCTGTGGCCGTGTCCCCAGGCTGGGCAGGAGCGTGTGGGGAATGTGGCAGCAGGGTTGGCTTTTTACTGTCCCTCTTCCCAGTGCTTTTGTATCCCAGGGCTGTGCCCTGAGCTCGGCTCCGTTCCTGGTTCTGTCCCTCTGTCCATGCTCTCTGGTCTCAGCTCTGTCCCTCACATTAACCCCTCCTGGCTCTGYGTGACCCTAGAGCTGCTGGCGGCGTTTGGGACGCACAGGAGCGATTCCTGGGAATCAGCAGGAGGAATAACGTGGTAGAGCAGGTTCATGAAGCACAACGTGGTGTTTGAGGTGCCCGTTGGCCTCCAGAGTCACTGGAGATGTTTCTCTGTGCTCAGCTGGTTCTTTTTGCCTCTGCAGGTGCAGATCCAGAACAAGAAAGTCGACCTTTCCAAAGTGTCCTCCAAGTGTGGCTCTAAAGCAAATATCAAGCATAAGCCAGGTAGGAATTTTGCCATTTCCTCTTGGAATGGTTTGTCTGTTTTGCACATCCCTTAAACACAGCCCTGGATTGTGACTGAAATAGTTTAAGGGGGTTGTTGCCTTCAAGGGTTATTTCCAGGAGCACTGGAACCGCTTCTTTCACAATTCATGGTGGCTTCATGGGCAGAGAAGGGGATTAGGAGATGTGGGATGTCGTCTTGCCTGTGAAGATAATCTACAGCTCTGACTCAGTTCTGCTTTTTCCTTCTGATTTGAGAAGGAAAATGTGGATACTTCCATGACCGTTCCAGAGAGCTTCATCCATGCTCACAGAGGGCTTTGGAGTGCTTGGAACATCCGAGGATGTTCACAGAACATGGAAGGATAAAGAAATTCCCTCCAATTCTTCAGAGCACGCACAAGGGTCCTTTTAGCCTCACATAAAACACTTTTGGCCCTTCAGTGACATTTTCTGGGATGAGTGTGCAGGAATTACCTGCTCCCCCCTGAGAATACAGCGGATGCTCTGTGCGAATTCCTAGGAATCTCAGGTTTCTCCCCAAGCCGTGCCCAGCCCAGGGTCCTGGGGCTGGAGGCCCCTGAGCTGGCTTGTGGGATGGTCAGTTCAGTGACCTTGGCTGGCCCGTTGGTGTCTGGGGACACTCGTCCACGCGGGAATGCYGCGGCCGGCACAGCCCGCGCGCGAGGGACAGAGTTCACTGCCCCGAGCTCAGAACAAGCACCACAGGCTGCTCTTTGTCCCCTCTGGGAGTCCCCTGCAGCCCTCCCCGGCCTGCCAGGTTAGAGCAGTTCAGCCTCATCCAGGAGCCCCTCGCTCCAGTGCCTCGGAACGTGCTCCGGCGTTGGGAACGTGGTGCCACGGCGGTGACCCCAGCGCTCGGAAATAACGAGCTGGGAGCGACAATCACTGCCCTTGTCCAGGCCTCATCAAAGCACAACAGCCCTGCCTGCCATGGGCTCCCGGAGGGTTGAACTGGTTTTGTTGGACCAAATCCGCTGGTTTCCACCGTCGGCCATGCCAAGCTTCCAGAGGGAGGGCTGAGGGTTTAATGATGTCGCTGGGAAGCAAAGCTGTGCTTAGAAATGCTTCAGCTGGGGTTTGGAGAAGCTGCTGGAATATGAACTGCAGCCAGTGAAAGGTGGCCCTGTCCACACAGGGGGTTGGAATGATCCTTAAGATCCCTTCCAACCCAGGCCGTTCCATGATCCCCTTCTGTGGTTCTGTGCACAGGCTGATTGATTAGTGAAGGAGGCACCAAGATGATCAGAGGGATGGAGCATTTCCCCTGTGAGGAAAGGCTGAGAGTTGGGATTGTTCAGCCTGGAAAAGAGAAGCTTTGGGGTGACCCTCATTGTGGCCTTCCAGTGCCTGAAGGGACCCCACTTTAGTGGGGAGAGACTTTGGACAAGGGCCTGGAGTGGCAGGACAAGGGGGAATGTCCAGAGGGCAGGATTAGATGGGATATTGGGAAGGAATTCCTGGCTGGGAGGATGTGAGGCCCTGGCACAGGGTGCCCAGAGAAGCTGTGGCTGCCCCTGAATCCCTGAGGTGTCCAAGGCCATGGTAGACAGGGCTTGGAGCAACCTGGGCTAGTGGAAGGTGTCCCTGCCCATGGCAGGGGTGGGATTGGATGAGCTTTAATGTCCCTTCCCACCCAAACCATTCCAAGATTCCATATTCTATGACTAATGGGAACTGCAGTATTCTGAAATCTATTCCTTTCTGAAAAAATCTTGCAAGGAATCCGCAGTTCTTTTTCTGACCCTTGTGTTCTCCTGAACCTGAAGTGAAGTGTTCCTGCAGTTCCCACCAGGCTTTTCCCTGCCCTGTGATGCCTCAGGTCGGGTGTGTGCCAGGGAGGAGCTCCAGGCAGGCAGGGATGCCTGGGGATCCCAGTGATGGAGCAGCAGTGGGAAGGGATAACGAGGGGAGGAAGGCAGGTGAGAAAGAGCAGCAGGAGGTGTCCTGGCCCTGATGAATGCGCAGATCGCTGAGCTGGAGAGACCTGGGATGGGACAGGGACAGCCTTGGAATGGCACCAGTGAGGGATGGTGGGGGTGGCATTTCACACCTCTGATGGAGGAGGCAGCCTCAGGAGCAGATCCAGTGAGGATCTCTCCAGGCTGTCCATCTGGATGTGCAGTATTCCCCATCTCCAGGGCCCCGTTTGCTGCCACAGCTGGAAATCACCAGCTTTGGTCTTCAGTTTTAAACCAAACTTCACCTGGGAAGAGGCTGAGCCAGCGAATGTGGAACTTGTCCTGTCCCTTCTCCAAAGGGTCCCCAGGGGCTCCTGGCTGGGGGCTGGGAAGGGGACACCCCCAGGGGGGACTGTTGGGGGCTGTCCCAAACTCAGCCCTGCTCCATGTCCTTGCAGGGGGAGGAGATGTCAAAATCGAGAACCAGAAGCTGAACTTCAAGGAGAAGGCCCAGGCCAAAGTGGGATCCCTGGACAATGTGGGACACTCGCCGGCCGGAGGAGCCGTGAAGGTGAGTGCAGGGATCTCTGGCACATCCAGGGAATGGTTTCATCCAGTGCTTGTCCTCCTGCTGTTCCTGAAATGCAGCTCCTCCAGCCCCAGCCTGGTACAGCCTCCTTGTTTCTGGGGTCTCTGTTGTGCACCCCAGGAGTGAGGCTGGAGCCTGGGATTGAGGATGGTTGGAAAGGAGAGTGCTGGGACCCACCTTGGTGTGCCTGACCAGGCTCCCTGCTGGGCATGCCTGAGGGTTGGCACTGCCCAGATCCATCCTTCCTCTTGGAATCTGAGAGCAGGGGTCACTCTGTGAGCCGAGCAGAGAGGCTGCCTGTGGCCTTCACCCTCAGTTAAAGCTCCTGAGATCCAAGTGCTCTGTGCTGGGAGAGAGCACCTGGCAGCTCTCAGGAGCACTTAGACAGTCGTGGAATATCCTGAGCTGGAAGGGATCCATCAAGTCCAATCCTTCAGCCCTGTTTGTGTGAGGATGAGAACAGATCACTGCTCTGTCATGGCTGTGATTCATCCCTTCTCCCACGAGAACACAAACTGTCCCCAGCCTTGGCTCTGCACATTCCAGGTCTGGCTGCAGCAATGGGACATCTGTGCTGGGGAGGGGACATTCCCCCTGAGGGATGTGTGGGCCTGACCCAGCACGGGATGATGGGAGCACTGCTGGGAATTGTGCTCAGGGAGTCACTGGGGCTGTTACCATGGAATCCAGAATGGTTTGGGCTGGAAGGGACCTTAAAGCCCATCCAGTGTCACCCCTGCCATGGGCAGGGACACCTTGCACTATCGCGGGTTGCTCCAAGTCCCATCCAACCTGGCCTTGGATGCTTCCAGGGATCCAGGGGCAGCTGTGGGTTTGGTGTCAGGGCAGTGATCCCAGCCATGGCCCTCAGCCGGGAGCGCTGGGATTTGTCCTCTTGGCATTCCCTGGATCCTGTGCCAGCTGTGCCAGGGTGTCCAGCTGCGAGTATGGGAGCAGGTGCTGAGCTCCAGGCCCCGAGGGCAGCTCGGGGGAGCTCCAGGGCCCCAGGGTCTGTGAGAYCCCCCGGGCCGGTCGGGATTTGTCTCCCGGGAGCGGAGCTTTCCGCTGCCGAGCACCGCCCGGTCCCCGCCCCCGTCCCGTATTGACCCGTGCCCGCGGTTGTCATTGTAGGCCGAGGGCGCGGAGCCGGCGCAGCTCCCGCCGGCGAACGGAGCGGGGCCGGGCCCGGGGCCGGTGCCGGTGCCGGCGGCCCCCGCGCCGCGRGAGAACGGCGTGGGGCCGGCCCTGGCCGCCCTCAGCGCTGCCGACCAAAGGGACACGCAGAGCCTCGACACTCACATCCAAGAAACAAGTAAGTGCCCGCGGGCCCCGCCCGAGCCGGGGGGAGGGAGCCCGCGGCCCCGGGCCCGSCGGCGGCGCTGGCACCGCGGCCCGACCGAGCGCCGGCAGCGGCGTGCGCAGCGTTGTCGTGCCTTTCTTTTAATTCGGAAAATTGCCTTTTATCTTCCAGGCATCTAATGATGACATTATGGTATCGTCTTCCATTCCCCTCCCGTCCCTTGTCTCCCCCTCTCCCCGTGCCCCTTGTCCCTGCCCTTGTGTCGCTGCAGATTGAGTCTCACAAGCTGACGTTCCGTGCGAAGGCCAAGGCTCGGACGGACCACGGAGCGGAAATCGTCGTCTCCAAACCCCCCACCCTCCCCAGCAGCACCTCCCCCCGGCGTAGCACCTCCGCCAGCGAGAGCCCGGGCTCCGCCGCGTCCCCGTCACCGCCGCCACCGCCGGCGCCCCCGGCCGTGCCCTCCCAGCAAGGCTTGTGACCCCCGGCCCCGCTCCGCGCCCGGGGACCCCAGCTTGGCTCTCTTAACCCGGCCTCAGGCTCTAGGTGGGAACGGGACGATGTTCCACGGGGCGGGGGCCCCGCGGCCGCGCCGGCTCCTCGGAGCATCCCSGGGCTCGGGGGTCCCCCGCGGCTGGCAAGGCGCTCCCCTCCCTCCCCGCGCCCCGTCCCGTCGGCTCGGGGGGATTCTCGGGTGTCGGTGTCGCGTCGGGGCCGGGGCCGAGCGGCTCCCGGGGACAGAGCAGAGCCCTCGGGGGCTGCCGGGGGCTGGAGCCAGGCCGGAGTTAACAGGGATAAGCTGTGATCTTTCTTTCTGTCTCTTTTTTTTTACCCTTTCCCTCCTCGCCGCTTCAGTTTCTGCCGCCCGTGGGATGCTGACAAATCCCCTCCACACTCGTTAGGCTGTTTTAACTGTTGACTTGAACCTTTTATTCTTTGTGACGAAGTGTTGATGATTTATCGTGCTACGAACCCGTGCTAAGTTTCCTTTTCTCTTTCCTTCTTTCCCGCCCCGTAGGAGAGTAGGGACATTTAACCGCTGCTGCCGTGCTGGCTTCTTACTGACATATCCAGCCATTGTAACTTCTTCGTTGTTGTTTGGGGTTTTTTTTTTTTTTAATATTTTAAAACGATGGAGCGAGTTCATGGGATTAAGCCATGTCTGGAATGAAAGGCACAGGAATGTGTAAAGGGCAAACTTGCTGTGAGAGCTCAGGTGGAGCCTGTGTTGACCTCTAGATGTGTTAATTGATGCTCGTGAGCCCTCCCCGAGGGTGCCTTCTGCAGAGGTGGTTTATTTATTAACTGGCACGGCCGAGCCCTGGGATTTCTGGGATTTCTCCCGTTTTTCCAGGGCCGAGGCTGGAGGGAGGCAGGAGGCTGCCGTGGCGGGGGCAGGTGGGCGCAGGCCGGGAGTTCCGAGGCTGAAGCAGGTCCGTGGGTGCGYGGGGGTGTGTGGGGGTGTGCGTGGTTTTAATCGGGGCTGAGGGATGAGCAGGGCCGTGGAGGCAGGAGGGGGAAAGGGAGAGGGCAGCGCTCATCCTGGGATGAGGCCACGAGCGGAACGCCAGCAGCCCTCGGCGGGGCAGCAGGGCAGGGGCAGTGCCAGGGAGTCGCAGCTCTGACTGGAAAGGAGATTTAACTGCTCTTGGAGCTCCTCGTTTCAAATGACACTAAAGAAACGAAATGTAAATAAATTAAACAACAGAAAAAAAGAAGTGTTCTTGGGTGGTCAAACTAATTTAAAGCAGAAAAAACAGAATAACAAAACACTGGGATCAAAGAGAACTGAACCAGGCGTGTGCTAAGGGGGGCTGCTCCAGGAGGGGACAGAGGGAAGCCTGCGGCTTCTCATGCTTGTGGGAATATTTCTTTGGGAAGCCGACAATGACACGATAACCCGGAATCTGTATTTACACACAAAGATTCTTATTGCACTTGTATTTTTTATATTAAAGTTTGCATGATTTCTAATAAAATGGCATTAAAATGTACTAGTTTGCATCAAAGTCGTCTGGTAGTTTCATAAGTGCTTTTTCATCTGAATACAAATTTAAAAGAGTGATGCAGATTTGCACCTGAAAGGGGCGGTTATATATACCCAGAGACCTCCCAGTGCTTCCCTTCCTCTTCCTCCTCCTCCTCCTCCTGTTCCTCCTCCTCCTCCTCCTGTTCCTCCTGTTCCTTTTCCTCCTCCTCCCCCTCCTCCCCACCCCTCCACTCCCCTCCACATCCCTCTGATCCCAGCCAGGGAACGCGGCCGAGCCGTCGCTCCCAGCCCTCGTGTTGTCCATGTGTTGCCCCAGCATTCCCTGGAGCAGCCACCACCACYCCGGCCCTCGCTTGGAGGGAGGAGCTGGAGCTGGAGCCGGGCTGGGATCCGGGATCCCGTTTCCCCGGACTCCCCCCGTTCGTTCCCTGTATCCCGGTATATATCACTGCCCTCCCGTGACGCTTCCTTCTTTCTTTACTGCTAAATTCTACACACCAGCTTCAGCTTGGCAGCCTTGGCTTTGGTTTGGTTGATTTTTTCCAGCACTTGAATTGAGGGGAAGTTTGAAGGAGTGGAGAGGAGAGGAGAGGAGAGAGGAGCAGGATGAGCCTCTCAGCAGGATGGTGAGCCTGGAGCCTGGTTCCTTGCCTGGAGCCTGGTTCCCTGCCTATGGCCACCYAGTGTGGTCTTGGCATGGGCTGGAGCCGAGCTCCAGGCTCACCAGCTGGGCAGGGGCTGGAGCAGGGATTGTGCTGATGGGCAGCAGCCGGAGATGTTCGTGGGCAACTAAAGAGAGGAGGTGGAGGCCGAGATTGGTGCGTTCCTCTTGCTGCTCTGCCTGGGGCAGCCCGGCCCTGGGATGCCCTGGGATGAGATTCCCTGGGATGAGATTCCCTGGGTGCTCCAGGATGAGATCCCTGGGGTGCCCAGGTGTGGCCCCAGGCAAAGGGAGGCAGCCGGGTCCCAGTTCAGGTGCCGCAGGAGGAAGGCAAGTGGCAACATTGCACTTTATCTTCTGAGATTGCAAAAAGCAAAAAGCAAACAACCCCTGCCCCGCTGCAAAGGGACAGTGGCATCACCTTCTCCCTGCATCGCTTTTATCCGATTTCCCGAGCGCTGGGCAGCCCTGGCCGGGCGGTGGTGGCCGCGTGCGGTGCCCAGGCCTGTCCTGCCCAAAGCCCGGCCCAGCTGAGCCCCTGGCCTGTGCTTCTGTGCCACTTCTCTAACACTTGTTGTGCCTGTGTTTAGTTGACAACTAAATCCGGATACACTAGTTTGCTGTGGTGTTTCTAGGACAGCTTCAGTTTTAATATGGATTTCTTTTTTAATTTTATTTTGAGGAAGCGGCTGTACATATTGCTAGCCTGGGAAGGAGCCATGTGTGGTGGGAATGACTTTAGTTTCCTGTCTGGAGAGGTGGGATGAGCTGGGCAGCGCTGAGACCTTCAGCGCTGCTGGGTGGCCGCGCATGGGGAGGGGCTGCGGGCGCCGGTGGCTCCATCGAGGGCTGGAGGCAGCAAATTCGGGGAAAAATAGGAGTTGTGCTCTGAATGAGATGCAAGTTGAATGTACACGTTCCTGTCCTGAGCTGGCGCCGGGGGTCCTGGCTTTGTCTGCGCTGGGGGGGACTCTGCTCTGGGGAGGGCTGGGCAGGGGCTGAGCGGGGCCAGGCGGGCGCTGGTGGCTCGCTCCGGGCAGGATGCTCAGCAAAGGCCTTTCCAGAGCTCGGGGTGAGGTTGAGCCGCGCTGTGGGGGTGGCTGAGCTGCTGAGGGGCGGTGAGGAGGCAGCGCAGGCGGCCGAGGCCGCGGGCAGGGCGGGGTGGGAGCTCCRTCCCGGCAGGCGCTGGGGTCCCTGCTGGCCGGAGCTTCCCCCGGCCCGGCTGCGGCCGGAGCCCGGCGTCTCCCGGCATATCAGTGGCATATACAGTTACCTTGGGCTTTTTATACTGTTAAACAAGTACATTCAAGTAACCGAGTTTGTGGGCTCGGGGCCGCGGGAGCGGCGGCGGCCCCGCGGCTGCCCCAGCGCGGCTCCCGTGGCGGCTCCCGGCCCAAACTGAATGTAGTTTTCTACGCTGCCCCTCGCGTTGTCCCCGCGTAGTGTCGGTGTGAGAGGGGCCCTGGCACCCTCGCGTGTTCGTGTTTAGGCAGAATTTCTAGTTTTCTTGGAGCTTGATGTCGGTGACGGCCTCGGGGTGACGGGGCTCCCCAGGGGAAGGGCCGAGTCCCTCCGGAGCCGCTCCCGCTGTCGGCGCCGGCCCTGCCAAGGCCATGGGGCCGTGGCTGGGGTGGCCCAGCCGCCTCCAGGCTGGGGAGAAATGTCACAATGTCACCCCAAGGCCTCGTGGCCCGGGAGCCGGCGGCGGGGGCAGGAAGCGGCTCCGGGAGGCAGCCGTGGAAAGGGCCCTGGAAAGGGCTCCGGCTCTCCCTCCTCCCCACCCGAGCTCCGGCCCAGTCAGCGTTCGCCTTCCGCCCTCCCTCGCACGAGTCCCGCCGGCCGAGATCACACACGAGGCTCCTTTGCACCCGTCGTGCTCATCCCACCCCAGCGTTCGGCATCGCCTGCAGCTCCCACTATCCCGTAACGTAGGAACAACGAGTCAGGAGCGAGGGGAAGTGACCGCGGGGGTGTTGGACGGTGCGGCCGGGGAGGAGGGCTCGGGGCGCAGGACCCCGGAGGGTGATCCCGGCTCTTGGCTCCCTCCGTGGTCTTGGGAAGCCACTCAACCTCTCTGCCTCAGTTTCCCCATCTGCAAAGGTGGGGGGGATTCTATTTTACCTCACCGGGCTGTTGTGAGGCGTGAGCAGCGTGTGACATGTTCTCTAAATGTGACGTATTATTATTATTTTGTGTCATAGGATTATTCTGCAGGGGGTGCCCGAGGAGGGGGAGACTCCGCTGTCCCTGTGCCGTGGTGGGGGAGGCGAGGGCTGGGGAGGGGGAGGTCAGTGCTTGGTGTGAGACAACAGCTCTGGGGGGGCCGGGGCAGAGCCCCCGGCCCGGGGGGAACCCACCGGTTGCTTCTGCCTTTGTGTCTCCCCTCCCCGGGGGCTGTCAGAGCGTCGTCTCCTTAGCAACATTTCCTGACTTGATGTTGTGATTCTTACTATTGTAAAGGGTTGAAATAAAGCTTCTAGATGTTCCTCCTGAGCCTGCTGTGACTTCGTGGGGCGGGAGGGTCGGGCAGGGGGTGGTGGTGCTGGCAGAGGAAGCCTGAAGAAGGGGCTGCAGGAATTCAGGTGTCTCTGACTAAAGCCACAGGAAAATTCCTGTCCCCGTCTTTGCTCCTCAAGCCTGGACTCAGAAGGAGGGGGCTTGGGGCTGACACTGGCCCCTGTGGGAGCCCTTGGTGCCCACGGTACAGCTGGAACAGCAGGGAGAGCCAGCGCAACTGGCAGAGCTGGACCAACCAACACAGCTGGCACAGCCAGAGGGCAGAGCAGCAGGCAGCGACCTGGCGGTTCCCCGCTTCTGCCAGTCCTACCAGGCTCCTCTGGGAGTGGCCCCATGCCAGGGGGCCACAGGAACCCCAAGGGGCCACCAGCACCTCCCAGCAGGTGCCCCTGGCCAGTCGCGCAGAAAAGTTTCCCACCCTGGCTCGGACACGACCTGGGACCCCAAAGATAATTCAGACCCAAGGTCCAGGTGCCTGGGCCTGGAGCAGCAGCTGCTCCTCTGCCCCTCCTCGAGCCCCTCTGGGAACAGATCCCCAGCTCCGGACAGCACCAGTTCCCCCAGACGYGGGGGCATGGGCAGCACCGGGACACACTGGGCTCGTCTCCCTGGGCTCCAGCAGCACCAGGACACACATCTCCCTCTTTGATGTCCAGTGCCAGCCCGTGATGCCCATGGGCCGTTGTCCCCTCACGTGGCTGGGGTGGGTGTGGGGACAGAGCATGGCCCCACAGCCCCTCACTCTTTCCCCAGCCCCAGGGTGGCTCCACACCTCGCCCAGTAGGGCAGGGGCTGTTGCTGCTCTTCCCCAACCCAGAAAAAGGCACAAAAATCCTAACTTTCCAGAAAAAAAAAATAGCAAAAAAGAATGAAGAGGACAGAGGCAGTTCCTACTCTATCCCTTTTTATTGTCTTTAATCTATGTTGTAAAAAGATCCAGTATCACATAACAGCCACGGAAGTATCCCAATATCACACTAGTTCGGAACCATTTAGACAATAGCTTAGTCTTTTTTTTTTTTTTTGTCTTTTTTGTGTTTTTTTTAAACCTGCTGGAAGGGAAAACCATACTGCCCATTATACAGGCCAAAAGAAACAAACACTGGTCAAATAATAGTGACAACCTCAAGCAAGTGAAATGAAGATGAGCAGTTTTGAGTGACCCCAGGCTGCAGGACTCCGAGGGCCCCGCGCCGGCGTCCCCAGGGCCTGGGGGGAGCAGAGCCTCGGAAGGGCCCCCCCGGGCCTTGTGCTGSCACAGCCACGGCGCCGTAAAGCCCATGAGCAGTAAATTAAACGGTAGAACTGGGAGAACCAAAGGGGGGCCCCGGGGGGCGCRGGGCAGGGGCCCCTGTGCCATGGAAACGGCCTCGCTCCCATTCCCGGCTGCARGTACAAAGAGCGTAAGAAATGGGAATAAAAAGAAAGGAGCCCAGGCCCCGGGCGGGCACAGCCCCGGGCCCGAGTCCCTCCCGGCGCCCGGCCCGAGGGCTCCCGTTACAAACCCCGACCCTCACAACAGCCCTGTGAGGTAGGTCACTGTCTTCTTCGGACAGAGAATCCAAGGCAAAGCTGGGATTAAACTCCAGATTCCTCAGTGAGTGCTGTGCCTGTCGCAATCCTCCTTCCACARAAATATGGTCCCTGTTCATAGAAAACAAAGGATTTTGTGCCTCTGCTCCTGGCTTCCCGCAGGAGCGGCGCTCGCAGGCAGCCTGGCAGCTACAATCACGTCCTGTGTTGCACAAGGGACAGGGATCCGGCCTCCTCCACGAAGGGAGAACAGGAATTAAAAAAAAAATCATAGTAACAACGCAAGAGGACGAGAAGTACAGGCAGGTTGGGGAGGACAAGTCACATCTCACACTCGGATGCCACGACTGCGCTGGGGCTGGCAGGGCCCCTCAGATCCCGCGTGGAATTGTCACCTCCCTCCGGCGCCTTCGGGGCTTCCTCCTTGTGAAGAGTGGAGAGACAACGATCGGCGATCCTCTCCCTGCCGGAGCCGCCGGATCCACGATCCTGGCACAGCCGGGACATCCGTCCTCCTCTTGAGCCCGGAGCGGCTCTGGCCCCAGAGCGGCTCCAGCCTGGCCCCGTGGGGAGGGGGCGGAGGAGGGCCCGCAGCAGCCGTGTCCTTGTTCCCAGTCAGGGACTGGCGCTGGGACGAGCGGAGGAGGCGGGTGGGTGTCCACGGAGCTCACGCCGGGGTCCATCGGCACTCCCAGTCCATTCCYGGCGGGACTGCGCTGCTCTTCCCACGCGGTGACCATGCACGGAGCCGACAGCAGGAGATTCAGACAACATTAATCTTCTAGGATGGAGAGAGATGACTTCACAAGGGATAAATAGAACTTTATTTAAATAAACATTTGTGAACATCTTTATACAAATTACAAGTCCCCACACGAGCATCCAGCTCTGCCTACGAGCCGAAGCTGCCGGGAGGGCCCTTGAGCAGATCCACCAGGATGTCGAGCAGTTGGCTGTGCTGGTGGTGCAGGTCCCCGGGGATCGCGGCCATCTCGTAGCACAGGCACGTCTCCACCATCTTGGAGAGGGACACGCGGAAGTCGCGCAGCAGGCGGATGGTGTAGGAGTCCCCCTCCAGCACCAGCAGGTCGCTGTCCGTCAGGGACACCGTCGCTCGCCAGCCGTCATCTTGGGGGGGGGAGAGCGGGTGAGCAGTGGGAATGGGGCTGCTCGGGCCCCTTCACCGCCCCTTAGGCAGCTCCTCTCCACACTGCCTTTAGCCCAGTCCGGGGACTCAACTGGGCCAACAGCTCCCACAAAACCAGGCAGCTGTGACCACACACTGGGATCCTCCCAGTTTCCCACAGGAGGTGACTGACAGCACAGCCCCAGAGTTCATGGGCTACAGACCAACTGCAGCACTGCCAAAACCCCACAGGCAGCAGGGACACATCCCCAGGGACAAGTGGGATCCTGCCAGCTCAGCTCCTTCCCCCAGGATGATCCAGGCACAGCCCTGAGGCTCAGCCTGCTGGGGTTGGCTTTGTCTCCCTGCAGGGCTGCAGCCGGAACAGCTCAGAACCATCACCTCCACGGCCCCAGCACAGCAACGCCCGCCCAGGGCAAGGGGCTTGGAAAGCCAGGAAGCCCAGCCAGGGAGCAGCTCCCAGCAGGGTGGGTGCCCCCGGAGCACTCACCTCGCACGTGGATGTCGGTGTCGGTCATGAGCAGCACGGCCAGCGGGTGCACCTGGGACGAGTCCCGCACGAAGACGCCACCGTTGGACTTGACGGCCATGAAATAGGTGAGCCAGCGGCTGTAGAGCTTGGACGCCTCCCTGCAGGAGCAGCCCCGTCAGCCCGGCGGGCCCGGCACGGCCGCTGCCCCGTGGGCTCCCCTGCCCCGGTCACCCACCTGTTGATGGTGGACTTGTGCAGCAGGACGGTGCCGGCCTTGGTCCGGTATGCGTAACTGTTGGGCTTGAACTTCCCCTGGCGCGTCACCTTGCCTTGTCTCACCTGGGACAGGAGGGGACCCTCACACACCTGCACCAGCAGCAGCCCTGACAGCCACAGCCACCCCTCCGACAGGTGGGGAGAAGGAATGGTGTCCCTCCACTCCCAGGAGCCCCATGGGTTAGTGGAGCACATTCCTGGGGTGACCACACCCAGCAATCCAAGGGCAGCCCACAGGAGGAAGATGGGCAGCAAACGAGAAGAGGAAGATGCCACCTCAGGCAGCAAACAGGAGAAAAATGCCACTTCAATGGCTCCCAAACCAAGTGACAAGAACCCAATCGTGGACCCGCACAGGCTGGGGTGGCCACTCCTCATGAGCGGGGATCCGGGGACAGCACCGGAGCACAGGCTGGAGCACGGGGCAGGAAGCCTGGCTTGGACACACCCCCAAGAGAGCAGAAGCGACTCTGGCACCTCAAGGCTTCCCTGTGCCACCCGCTGTGACCAGCAATCCCKGGACTGATGGCAGCACCAGTACCTGGATGAGGTTGGGGTAGAGCCCAGCCATGAGGACACCCTTGACCAGTTCCTCCTCCTCACTGTACTGGTTACACACAGAYGAGGGCATGGTACAGTCAGATGGGGACGACACCAGGAAGGCTTCATAGAGGTTCTCAGAGAACTGCTTGACAAGGCCTGGAGGGAAGAGACAGCGCCAGGGGTGAGATTCTCCCCCTCCTTCACCTGAGTAACATCAGCAGGGCAGCACTGGGTGCCGGGACAGGAGACCCGTCCTGTGCCAAAACCAGCCCCTGCCCGGCCCCACGGTCGCTGGCCCAGCACAGCCCATTTGTGCCCGAGTCCCCCCCTGGTGCGGCTGTCTGGGCCCGGGGAGGGGCGGGAGGGGCACTCACCGTTGATGAAGCGCAGGCTGGGCCCGTACAGGTAGTAGTCCTGCAGGTAGTTGTCCCTGGCACGGCTGTCCCTGCGCCGCAGCACCTCCTCCCAGCCCGCCACCGCCCGCACGAAGGCCAGGTGGTCACTGCCACTCTCCCGGCTCAGCACGGCCTTGGCCTGGGACAGCAGGGACACAGGTGAGCCACGGGCAGCCCCTGCCCTCCCTGCTCCCCACCTGTGCCGGGGGGCCGCTCACCTTGTCCACCTCGGCGCGGTTCTGCAGGCTGCTGCTGAAGGGGTCCCGCGTGAGGCAGGACACGATGACCAGCAGAGGGTGGAGGCAGCGGTAGATGGAGGCTAGGACAATGGCCTTGGCCAGCCGAGGGTCTGTGGAGATCTGGGCCAGGCGTTTGCCCAGAGTGGTGAGGGCTTCCCGCTGGTCCAGCACTCCTGCAAGGGTGTGGCACATCCATCAGCTGCCAGGGCAGCCAAAGTGGGGAATTTGGGAGCTGCCAGGGCTGGGAAGATTTGGGGTTACCTCCAGAAGAGGCACAAGACAGGCCTTGCAATAAACACCCACAACCCCCCACATCTGAGGCCAAAGGAACAGCTGTCACAGGCATATGACTGCCAGCAAGGCCCAGACCCAAACTCCAGATCACCACTTCCCTTCCTTCTGTCCTCCTGCCCTGAACTCCAGATCACCACTTCCCTTCTTTCTCTGTCACCTCACCCTTTGGGTTTTGTTCTAAACCTTGGGAAGTTCTCCCCACTTTTTGAGTGGGGAGCAGTTTGGGAAATAAAATAGCACAGAGGGCACATGGTTTGGGAATTTCCTATCAACTGCAATCTCGATCCAGGGACAATCCTGTGCCAACTCCCATTTCCCATGTTTAGACAGCAAACACATTTCCAGGCATTAACTCACCGATCTCCTGCAGCAAGATCACAGCTTCATCCACAGCTTTGATGTCAGGGCTGTCCAGAGCCTTGGAGAGAAATTCAACTGCCTGCAACACAACAGGGGAGGGGAAAAGGAAAAAGTGAACCTGTTTCCCATACAGGTCATGGGAGAGCCCTCAGGAGGCGCACTGCCCTGCCCCAGGGCCCCAGACAGCCACACGGATCCCTCTTTGTTTCCCTCCAGGGATATGAGCACAGCCCTCTCCATTCCTTCAGTCATCCAGACACACTCTATAATCTAAGGGATCTACACATTTCCTGGTCTGAGCTTCCCCAGACAGCACCACGTTTAGAAAAGCAAGAACTCAAGTCATCAGCACTGTGGGTTTTTCCTACTGCTGTCCCTGCAGCCATGTGCCATGCTCACCGTTTTCTCTGGCATGTGGATCTTGGCCTGCACCACCAGGTTCTCCAGGGGCGTGCGCAGGATCTCCGGGACCTGGTACGTGGGCATCTTGTCCAGGCGGCTGCGCGGGAACAGGTGGTAGGCGAAGCCTGACTGGCAGCGCCCGGCGCGCCCGCGCCGCTGCACCACGTTGGACTTGGACACCCACACGGTCTCCAGGCAGGACACCTGGGCAAAGAGGGGCAGGGTGAGCGCTCTCACAGCTCTGTCCTGCTTACATCATGGAATCTCAGACTGGTTTGGGCTGGGAGGGACCTTAAAGACCATCCCCTGCCATGGACAGGGACACCTTCCATTACCCCAGGCTGCTCCAAGCAGCCACAGCTTCTCTGGGCATCCTGTGCCAGAGCCTCTCCATGCCCTCTGGCAGTGGGAAGCCATTTCCCCTTGTCCAAAGTCCCTCTCTTTGCATCTTTCCACTCAGCCCACAGACCTCAGACTCCTCACGACTATCAATGGTCCCAAAGGGGCAGGAAAGTCCCACTCTCCTTCCTCCTGCAGTGCCAGTCTCTGTCCAGCAGCAGCTCTGGGAAGGCTGGGGCTGCTCAGGGCATGGATGGGACCCAGATGCCACCTGCTGGACACCTTTTCCAGGCCRTATCTCAGGCCCCATCCTACCTCCCCCTGACGCCAGCCCTGCCTCAGGGTCTGCATTCTGAACCAGGATAAAACCGGGCAAATATCAAAGGGTTGGGTTTACACCAGAACTGCTCCAAGGTATGAAGAGCCACCTAGCCCTGGGAGATGATGTTCTAGAACAGGGGCAGTGGGATGTTGCCAGAATTCCTTATCCCAAGAGCCACAGCAGCACAGTTGCCTTCACCTCGTTACGAGGGGTGTATGAACAAGAGCCTTTGCAGGGCCCAGGGGCAGTGGATCCCCCGTCGAAAGCTGAGGAACAAACTATGGGATTGGGCCAGGAGAGCTGGAAACAAGAGCAGGATCTAACAAGTTAGAGCTGCCCTGCCTGAGCCAGCAGGAGGCTTTTGATGAAATCACAGAAAAAGGCTGAAAGCAAACAGAAAAGCTACAGGTGTTCCCTGGTGAACAGAGTTGGGAAGCAAGTAGGATTTGCCTTAAATTTCTTTGAAAAAAACCAGAATTTGATGGGGAGCCTGGCACAGAGCTTGGACAMGGCAAACACTGATGAGGAGTCAAACACCGTCCCCAAACAGGGATACAATGCCTGTGCCCCATGGACCAAATGGGAAGCAGCTCCATCATCCCATTAATGGCACCTCAGACGTTCCTCTGACAACATCCCTCTGCTCCAGTGTCCCAAATGCAGCCAGAGGCAGGAAAGCAGCAGTACCTTGGTCTTGAGATCGTAGCGCTCCTCCTTGTGCGTGCCACTGTCCACCACGTGCACGATGTCGTTGATGGTGATGGAGGTCTCCGCGATGTTGGTGGCCAGGACGATCTTCCTGACGCCCGGGGGAGGCCTCTGGAAGATGTTCTGCTGGTCCATCATGGGGATGTTGGAGTGCACTGGGAAATGAAACCACAGTCAGTCCCGCCCAGCTGAGATTCTCCTTGTACCATCACCTCCCGCTTCCAGAAACAGGGGACAGAAATGGGGACACCAGCTATCAATGTTCATGGCCAGCAGCTTCCTGCCAGCCAGACCCCAGGAAAAATCTTCCACAAGTCATTTGGGAAGGCCTCATTTCAGCTGCTTCAACTTATGGCTCAGTAGCAGCAGCAGCAGCTCTGCTCACTTCCCATCCCAGAGCCTGGTGGCACTCCCACAATATCCCTGGCAGAAGTCCCACTCCCTCCCACAGTCCAGTCCTGCAGCTCCCCCTCCTCAGAAGTCCCCTGGGGCAGGGAACGGGGAATCCTCACTGCCACGTGGGTCCACTTGGTCAGAAGTGGTTCTCAGCAAGGGCCCGTGGCTGTCCTGTATCCCAGATTTGCCCCGTTACAGCTCAGCGACGCGAGGAATTCCCAGCAGCGGCAGAGGACGGCGGGGCAGAGGAGAACACGCAATTTCCACCAAAGAACACCTGCACTTATTAACAGCCCAGCTGCTCAAAGCTCTGCTCCTGACTGGCCTTGTTTGACACTGAATAGGGAGAGCTGCTAAAAAACAAACAAAAAATGCCAAAACCCTTAAGAGCTTTGCAGAGCAAAACTGGCTTTTGTTATAATTTTCCTTCAGGGGTAAGGAATGTTAGATTCACTGGTCAAAGCTGAGCTCCAGAGTCCACCTGCATCCCACAGAACAGCTCCTGAGATCTTTTCTGTTCAGGCTCAGTGTGCAGYTACAGCAGTGCAGAACTGAGCTGCTTTCCCCTTGCCTAATCCCAAACTGCTGGAGGCAAAAGGGAAGCCACTTTCTCTGATCRCACACGAGGAGTTACTCAGCCTCTGCTAGGAGGAGTTACTCACGCTCACCACACACCACTACACAGCTGGGACATCAAAGCACACCAGCTCTGTACCAGAGCAAAGCTGAAGGGGCACATCAAGTCAATTGTCCCAGATTCTCCGGAATCCTGGGAAGAAGGGGCTGGCCCTGCTCTCTCACCTGGCAAGACGAGGTAGCGGCTGTTCTGTGAGCCCAGCATCTCCAGCAGCCGCTGCTGCACCCCTTTGATCTCCTGCCAGCCAGGGAGGAAGCACAGAATCCCACCTGGAACACACCAGGAGTTAAAAACACATGAYCTCAAAATCCAAGCACTTTTTCCCAGCAACCAGGCTACCTGCAGTTTGAGAGTGAATACCCATGAGCTTTGAAACACTTAAATCTCTTGGAAGTCACCTGAGAGTCTTGCCTTCTTACCAAAAACATCACCTTCCAGGCAAGGATATTTAACAGGCATGGGGCTCCAAAAGATAATTGTGCAGCACAAGGCTGCCAGTGCTGGAGCACAGACAAGTCCTGAACAGCTGGCCAGGACACTGAGGATTCCAACACTGTCTTAGCCAAACACTCGGAATTCATTCATGCCACATGGCTCGAGACCACTTGGATCAGCAGGAATTCAAGGAGCCCTTGCCCAAGAGGCTCAGCATCATGGTGTCTCTGCAAAGGCTCTGGGGGTCACCCTTCTCTCCCCCCAGCTAAAGGAAAGAGCTCAGGGCAAGGCAGAACTCACCTGGCTCCCCGTGGGCATCGATCTGCAGTACGAGGTCAGTGATCAGGTCAAGGTCGAGGACACACTCATCGTCGGATTGCTGGATAAAACAGGGCACGTGCAGGTCAGTRAGGTCAGTCAGCAGACAGCACAAAGGCACCTCCAGAGCACCCTCCAGAGACAGCAAATGCCTGTGCTTGGACAGCCTGCCCAGGACTTGGAGCCAGGAACCTCAGGAGCCTGGTCTGGGCTCCATCTGGAACCTGCTCTGGTCACAACTGCTTCCAGTTTCCCATTCTCCAGATCTGGGAGCAGAGATCTGTGCACCTCTGCTGAACAGCACCTCACAGGTAACAGAATTCCCATGAGATTTTTGGGGACAAAACTGTGCCACATGCACCTGACCCTTCAAATCCACTGGGCACCGAGCAGCAGCTTTTGTATCTTTCAGGAATTTGGAACAGACCATCAGGCCAGCCTAGAAAGCTCAGGGAAAATCCCAGCCACAACAGAAACAGGAAGAATGCCCTGGAGGCAACGGCATACCCCAAGCGAGTTTGCTATGATCCATGACTGGGAGAAGTGGCTGATACTCCAGACACTTGTTCAGCCACAGGGAGGGAGAAACGGGCTGACAGCTTCCAGACCAGCAGGTTGGACCAGAAAATGTCTGGAGRTTCCAGCCAACCTCAATGACTCTGTGACTCCATGACCCACCACTGGCATAGGATTACCCAGAGCAGAGTACGTGTCTGGAGGGCATTTTCCAAAGGAACAGTCGGAATAGTTGCAGAAAGCAGCCATCAGGGAATTCAGTCGTGCAGGATGGTGAGCACTGAGGTAACAGTGCTGGAAGCCACAACCATCCCAGTCCTGGGCCAGGCTTGCCCAGAGTGTGCAAACATTCAACTGTGTGTCTATGTACACACAGCAACGAGCTCTCAGCCTACTCAAACATCAAACTTCCCATTAAAAGGGGACAAAAGTAACTCGACCCCAATGTGAAGTCATCTTTATGCATAATTTAATCAAAATACTCTGGGATTCTACTAAGCTGACTTCACCTCACGAGGACTGATGTGGAATTAAAAGCTAAGCAAACAGTCTCCAACAGGGAAACAGGGAAACAGGAGCAGTTCCAGGCCCAAGCTCTCCCCTGCTGATAGGCCAGAAGCCAGTGCCCCATCTGAGGGGAAGAGCTCCCCCCCACGCTGCACACCCACCTTGATCTCGTAGTGCCGGTGTCGGTGCCGGCCCAGCTTGGCCAGGATCTCCTCCAGGTAGTATTCCTTCACTGGGTACATGAACCCTGGCACCTTGACCACGGGGCAATCCCCAAAGTAGTGGGAGAAGCGCTGGTTGTCCCCCGTGGCGCTCATGAGCACCAGGCGCAGGTCGGGGTTCAGCTTCTGGATGCCTTTGAGCAGGATGAGCAGGAAATCCGTGTTCACGTCCCGCTCGTGCACCTCGTCCACCACGACGTGGCTGACGCCCTCCAGGCTGGGGTTGCCCTGCAGCTTCCTGAGCAGGATGCCCACGGTGCAGAAGAGCAGGGCCCCTCCCCGGGCAGGGGGCTTGCTCTCCAGCCGCACCTGGTAGCCCACGTTCTTCCTCATGTTGGGCCCCAGCTCCTGCGCCACGCGCTGCGCCACCGAGATGGCRCTGATGCGCCGGGGCTGGGTGATGACCACGTTGCAGCGCGCGCCGCGGCCCTCCAGGATGTAGTGTTCCAGCAGCAGCTGCGGGATCCTCGTGGTCTTCCCACAGCCTGTGTCTCCTGCTATCACCACCACGGGGTTCTGCTCGATGGCTGACAGGATGGTGTCCTTGTGGGGGTCTACTGGCAGCGGGTGGCTCTCCTGCCAGGAGGCTCCYCTCCTTTTCCAGAGGGCCAGGAGGTTCTGGCTAAGGCGCACTTCCTCCGCCTCCAGCATGGGGATGTAGGTCTTCCCCGTGATGGCATCGCTGATCGCACCAGATTCCTTGGTCAGGTTCATCATGTCATCGGCAATCCGGGGCCTGGATTCCCTGATGTCCACGGGGTACTGGGAGAGAGGGAGAAAGTTTGCAAGGACAGCAAGGTTAGTACCAATCCTGACAAGGACAGAAAGAAATAAGTGCCTGGAACAGACTCAGCCAGCCTGGCTTTGCCAAGGCTCTGCCAAGGTCTCCTGAGATTTTAGGTAACTCAAGTCACGTTCTGCACTGAGGTTATTTGAAGTGAGAATTAACTTGGGCAGCTCCCTGCCAATTTTACTTGCTGCATTCCCTATTTTAGGAGGAGTATTAATGCTGATGCTTGAACTGACAGGCACAAACCACTAACTTAAGCTCTCCAATGCAACAGCCCTTCAAAGACAACTTTTGSAAACTATCAAGTTACACCACCACCCTTCTCTCCCTCAGGAAGCCCAGACACATAACTTATGTAAAACATAAGCATTTGGCTAAGCCAGAAATATTCTGTCTTGGCAAAAGAAAAAACAGAAGTCCCACAGCCCACAGGAAGAACTAAAAGGAGCAACAACAGGTCAGGAATTGTCTAAAACACAAATCAAAGCATTGGCCCAGATGTTCACAGCATTAAAAGTTGCTGAACTTTTAATCAATCACAACTTCTGGATTCAGCCTTAGGGTCACAGAGTCTTCCACARGGAAGGCCAGTGCCTATAAAGGGTTTTCCTTCCCCAACGGGCAGCAGAGACTGATCACGTTTTGTGGCAACAATCAAACCATGAATCCCCCCACCATTTTGACAGGAAGTTTTTAAACATGTCCAATTCCTGAGGTGAAACGGGACCAGGCAAAGGGGATCCTCAGGGGGCTGAGCCTTACATGGTTCAGGTAGTTCTCAATCTTGCGCAGGGTGGCCTCGGGGACTTTGATGTGGCAGGGCTTCCTCTGGTTCTCCCCCAGCTCCCGCAGGGAAGTCATGTTGTACATGGCATGGCTCAGGGGGTTGTTGTTCTTGTCCACCAAGCCAAGGCTCTGCAGGAACAGGGAAACACCACCATCAGCTCTGAAACTGCTCACACCAAGAGCACTCGGATCCCATGTTTGATAGGCCAACTCCTTACCATCCCAAATCCACCACTTCTCACTTTTCTTGCCACAGCAGGAAACCAGACATGATCCCACCTCAACTCTTAGAGAACCAGACACACCAGACCCAACTACCTGCCCTGACACGACGCTCACAAGAAGGTCTCAAACAGACCCTTCAGGGGAACAGCAGCCATGACTGCACCTGACAAAACCCTCTTGTTGAGTCCCTTGCTGTGGTTCTGGCATGGTGTGAATCACGAGGTTTGGAAATAAATGTTTATTAAGCATTAGTTCATTAAACATTAATTTATTAAGTAAGTCAAAATCAGAAAGTTTCAGGCATCCCCTGTCAGGCTCAAATCCAGCGAGTGAGGTGGAAGGAGCCTGTATCCTCAAGCACATCCCCACGGGATGCAGGAGCCAGGGGCACTCACCTTCAGCTTCTGACAGGCCAGAGCTGCTGCTTTGTTCTCTGCCTCCACCTTGCGCCGGCCCTTGGCAGCGAAGGTCATGGGGCAGGGCCAGCGCAGCGTGAGCTTGCAGATCTTGGTCTTGGTGCCCACCGTGCGGAACTGCATGTACTCCTGCAAGGAATGACACGTGAGCTCCAGGGGACAGCCTGGGCTGGGGGGACCCCAGGATCATCCATCCCACCCTCGGCCCTGCAAAGACAACCCAACAATCCCACCCTGTGCACCCCTGAGAGCGTTGTCCAAACAGTCCTGGAGCTCTGGCAGCCTCGGGGCCRTGCCCATTCCCTGGGGAGCCTGTTCAGTGTCCCACCACACTCTCGGGGGAAAGAACCTTTTCCTGATACCCAACCTAAACCTCCCCTGGCACAGCTCCAGACGTTCCCTGGGTTCTGTTCTTGGTCYGAGGGAGCAGAGATTGGAGCTGTCCCTTGGGAGGAGCTGCAGTCCCCACTGAGCTCTGCCCTCAGTCTCCTCTGCTCTAGCTGAACACAYCAAGTGCTCTCAGCCACTCCTCGTGTGCCCCCTCCAGACCTTCCACCACARGGTTTTTGGCTGCATTTGTTGGATTTTTCTTAATGGAGCACTAGAAGAAGGTACTGCACTGAACTCCACTCCCCAGCTCACAAGGCACTGTCTAAGCCTAAGTGAGAGCAGACAACTGCTGAGAACATCCCGAGAGCCTCTGGGGTGGGGCTCAGCTCCTGCCTGCTGAACACACGAGCTCTGGGAAGGAGGTAGGCGACACCAGGAAGGAGGATCACTGGATATGGGCAGGAATCAAGTTGTGGGAAGATTCCATCAGCACAGAAGTTACACATYGCTCCCAGGAACACAAACTTGTGCTTGTTGCAGATATATGGGGAAAGGAAACCTTAGAAAGTATCTCCTTCCTTCAGACAGCAGCTTCTTCACTGCCTTGGCCTCAAGAGCAACATTCCTCATGGTTCTATCAAGACATTCCCTCAATTCTCACCACAAAGTCTTTTCTTTTTCTAGGCCTAGTTCTAACTTCCCTCCTCTCCCTAGTTCTGCTCTCCAAACAAAGCATCCAAAGTGCTTCCAGCTGGAGCCTTTGAGCTTCGTCCCTGACAAGGGTCAGAGAGCACTTACCTTGACTGTGGAGGAAGAGGTTGCAATCTGAATCACTTGGGCCAGGAGATTTTTGGGAAGTGGGAACTGCGTCAGGGCACGAATGGCAGTGTTGTCRTCTGTCATTTCAATGGAACTCCCTCCTCGGCTGCATGGAACATGGAGAGTTGGATATACAAATGCCCACTCTGTGCTCAGACCTACCTCACTCCAGGTGTGCCACTGAGCTCTGACACTATGGAGTTAAAGCCCAGGTCATTCTACTCATGTGCAGAGTCCAGCTGTCCCTTGCTACTGAAATCTGCCAAGTCACAACCACCCAGCCCAGCMAAGCCACCTCCTACAAGTGATCAAACCCTTACAAGGCTACAAACCAGACGGCATCAACAGATCTAAACAGATTTAATTAATAAATAATTCTGAATCCAAAATAACATCACTAGAAATAACCACCATCACCTGCACCACTTACAGCTCTTGCTCCTGTTGCCTATTAAAAATCCAAGATTTGTGCTCATAAAGTCAAGCAAGCAACTGTAGTGATGAAAAGGAGCAGATTTAATGTTGGTAGTCAAAACCTGGTGTAAGTGCCATGCACCATTTCTGGGGATGGAAACCTCTTTAGGCACAGAAGAATAAGGCAGGTAACAAGACCGGCAGCAGTCTCTCCAGAGGGCAGAGCTCCAGGGAAGAAGCCTGTGCGTTCCCTGGATGGCAGCCAGGTACAGGACCAGGCTGCCCCACTGTTGCTTTGGCCCATCTCCAGGCCCCATTTGCTGCAGGGAAAATTCTCCCTTCCCTCTGTCCTGGCTCAGCATTCCCAGCCAGACCCACCTGGCATCTCTGCCTGGGGTTCGGGCGTCCTGGTGTGCCATGGGTAGGTAATCCGAGACATCGATCGCCTCTTCCTCCAGCTCCCCCTCCTCCAGCTCCCCTTCCTCCAGCTCCCCCTCCTCCAGCTCCTCTCTCCTCATGGCTTTGGGCATCCTGCCCTGCTCCATGGGCTGGATGGCCTCGTCAGGCTCCATGCGTCGCCAGCAGGTGGACAGGTCGGCGAGGGAGGGGCCGGACTTGGAGCGCCACTTGCCCTCGGAGCACCAGCGCTCGTCGGGACAGCCCAGCTGGTCGGCCAGGAGCCGGTACTTGGCCGCATCGAAGAGCTCGTTCCGGGGGCCCAGCAAGCCCCAGCCCTGCGGGAGAGACACACGGGCAGCCCTGGGAACCCACACCCTGCTGGGGACAGCAGGGCAGGAGCGACCCCTTCCTTCCCCACAGAAAAACAGAGCAACAAAAGGCACTTCCAGGAACTCTACACTTTCCCCCACCATTGTTTTGTACCAATGGGAACCTGGTCCCTGCTCTCCCTTACCAGGGCACGCTCTCAGCCCCACACAGCTCCTTAGAAAGGGTGGGATGAAATTTATCGGGATTTTACAAACTCTCAGCTATATTTAGCATCCTCAAGTTTTGAAACCACCCTCAGAGCAGGAAATGCATCTTTTTGGGAAGGCTAGTCTGAACTAGCATAGTCTGGGATCACACAGGATGAGAATTCAGGGGATGGTTCATCTCTATCCATTTCCCAGGAAGAGTTATTTGTACAAGCAGCAGGAAAACCTCCCTAATGTGGCAGTTTCTGAAGCAGGCCAGCAGTAATTAAGAACTCTCCTACCACCACCAATATCTAGGACTGGACCTTACYGGAAGCTCCAGACGTATCTGGAGTGCAACACACACCATGCCTCACCAGACTGCTGCAGTAAGTTCTAGCTTTAATTTTAACAAATTAAAAGTTACAGTTTTAGGCCTCTCAATGGCCCTGTATTATAAAAAGCTGTAATATTTTGTGCTGTGGGAGTGCCTAAGACAGCAAAAATTCACCTGGCTCGCTGCTCTACTCAAAGCCCCTGCATTCACTCTCTGCACTAATTAGGCATTACTAATTTTCTTGAACTGATGAGTTTCTAAAGCAGCATTTGTAGCTATTTCTACAGCTGTGATCACACAAGGCCTCTCATCACAAGGATCTTCTGCTAGGTTCCAGTTTAGCTGGCAAAGAGAAAAGCTTTGGTCAATCTGTGGGTTCAGGGGCTTGGGTTTTGGGGTTTAAGTTCTAACCTAAAGCATACTTTACGCATTTCCAAAATTTGGGGGAAAATATAAGTGTCAGTAGGATATTTTTCTTCCTTTGAAAACTTCCAGGCTCTCAAAGAAAGCAGGGAACAATTGACTAGTGAGGATAAAACCAGGATGTGTTCCCAGTGAATGCTGACTGAGTGAGGTGGAATGAAGTCAGTGAGTGAAACAAGTTTTGCTGATCCCAGGACTGAAGAGCCAGCTTAAGCAGCTGAAGAAACTTGAGTTTTCACACTGCCCTCCTGAACTCCTGAAGGCTGCTTATTTCCTAACACAGCTTTTTGACCTACAAGCAAATCAAAAGCTCTCACTGTCAGAGCATCTGCAGCATCTTCTCCAGAGCAGCAAGATATCCCTGTTCCTACTCCAGAGATCAACAGGATATTCCAAAATCAGTCTCACTTGCTTAAGGTAACACAGCACACCCAGAGGCAGAGCAGGAGACAAAACTGCATCTTTTTCTCAGCTATAAAACACTTTTAGTGGGACCTTTATAGCTTTACTGTGCCTGTTTGATACTGGCTGCGCACACCCATTCCCAGCCATAAAATGTGGCAAACAAAGCTTAACTTTAAAACACAACAAGTAATTGCCACACTGGCTTTGACAAAGAGGAAACAGGAGGCTCTGAACGCCCTATGGCTGCAAACACACCTAGCTGAGCTGGCAGAAGTGAGTGAGCAGCAAACCCACCTGAGGAAAGCTCTACTCGCTGTAGATGCTGAGACTAAGAAGCTGATTAAGGTTCAGGACACAAGGAACAAAGACCAGGACTCCAGGAATTTCGTGAGTCCCCGCCTGGCTGAAGCAAGTGGGATTTTAAGTTCAAATGGATTCGGACTCAAGACTTCACCCTGTAGACCTGACTAAGACATGGGCCAACTAAGGGAGCAAACAGGCAAAGAGAGATAAAAACTCCCTTCTCCAGGCCAGGCCTGGCTGCCCACTGCAGGGTTTGTGTGGCCAGGCTGAGCAGCAGCAGAGCTCACCTTGAAGAGCTGACACGCTGCAGCCGCCGCCTGCCGCTCCGCATCGATCTTCTTGGTCCCATAGCCCTCCACCTCCACATTCTTGGGCCACTTTATATGGAGAGTGACTTTCTGAAAGGCAAAGAGAACCACAGTGAGACAGCACAGAACAAGCTCCCTTCCACCAGGAACACATCCACTGGAACCCTCACTGCACTCCGGGCAAAGAAGAGAAATAGAGGGAAACTGTGAACAAAATGCTTGTCTAGTCCCTTCACGCRAAGCTCCATTCCAGAAACACTGAAGGAAAAGCCTGAGCAGGGCACAGAGGTGCCACAGCCCCACGGGAGCCGCARGGCTGAGGTCCAGCACAGGCTGTGGTGTCACAGCGTGTCAGCTCCGAGGGACAAATGCCAAGAGCTCATTACAGGGACAATTCCAGCCCAGGACTGTCCCTCTGCACACTGCARCACACCAGCACCGTGCCCTGGAGCAACATCCCTTCTCCAACAGCTTTCCAGCTGCAAAGGCAAGGAAATCCTCCCGACTGCTTCCTCCCTGTAATGTAACCAGCAGAGGATTGCCTCAGCTCCCAGGCATTCCAGCACCCATCGGGTATGGGAGGACCCAGCTCCAGCCCAAGCACTGGGAGAAGCACAGCCTCACCACAGCTCCTCCTGGAGGGGAGCATCCTGCTGGATAGGAGCACTAAAAACCTGCAGAGGCAAAGAATGCTGAAAGCTGAACCCTGCCCTCTTTCAAAGAAGCGCTCCAACCCAAGAGCTCGCTCAGCTCCTGGCCCTGCAGATGCTACAAGGCTCCAAGAGGGAAATGCCTAAGGAATTCTCTCCTGTTTCTGCAGCACAGATGAAAGGTGGATTTAGATCCCCTGGGAAAGCCCCACCTCCAAAGCKGGAGCAGAAGCTCCTGACTTTCCAGCAGCCTGCACCTGGCTGGCTGCCCTCCTGCCACCTGAAYCCGGCTCTCTGGAGGGAATTGCTATGGATTTTGCCTGGGGCTCTGCCTGGAAAGGCAGAGACCTGCTGGGAAAAAAGGAGTCTCAGGAAGGCCAAGTTACCTGTGCTCACAACCCCCCTGTTCACATCCAACGCAGCTCTCCTGGCTGCCTCACCTGTCCTTCTGTCCACACTTGCTGGGCTGTTTTTTGAGGTTTTTTTTTTGTGATCCAACCCTCATTTTTTCCAAGAGCTCCTTTATTGTTTTCCTGGTTTAGTTTTTTGTTTTAATCCAAAGCTAAATAGATGAATGCTGAGGGTAAGTGCTGGCAAGAATGTGAACCAATTACACAAACTAAAACGATGAGGTCTTGCCCATGGTATTCCAAAATTTAAGGATGAGGCAYAGGCTATGGCATTCCAAAATTTAAGCTAGGAAACTGCACTACTGCTTGAGAAGGAGCAAGAAAAATAAACACAAATAATGAAGAACTCTGAAGTATCCCCTAAAATCCAGGGATGCTTAAAAAGGATGTGGCAATAAAAACTGTCTGGGAAATTTTAGACAGATTGTTATTGGAAAATGTTAATCCATCAGAACTGAGTCTTTTCCTGGAATGTATGTTACAGTTAAACTTCAGCTGGAAAGGGCTTTCAGCTCTGGAATGAGAGCTGGTGTGACAGGAGGAGGCAAAGCCTTGCCCATGGAGCACCATTAGGTAAGAATTCCTGCTCAGTTCATAGCCCAGACCCGAATCTGGGCCTCTCACATCCCAGTGACAGCTCAAACTACCTGGAAAACTGTTTGCTTGGAATTCCTCTGTTTCATTTAACAAAACAAGATTCTGTATTTCATTTTGCCCCTATGCACTATTAAAAGCCTTCCTCCATTGCAAACAAATTCCTCTCTTCTGGTTGCAATCGGACATTTTAGACTTCGGCGTTTGTTTTACTGGAATCTACAATGAAATCTAGGGTTACCAAGGGCTAAAATACAGCATTTAAATTTTGATTTTCTAAGGTAGTAGGGCACCTTTAAGCACGGACTCTGTGTCTTTCTGCTGAGAAAAGCCAGATACAGCAAGCTACCTTAAAGAAAAATAACCACAGAAAGAGGGACAGCACCTGCATTTATAGACTTGTTAAAGCACATGAAAATCAGGAAATAGGAAAAAGTGAAAATATTTATTGTTTGAAAGATTATCACACAAGTTTTATGTGGAATTAAAACTCTTCTATAATTTTCTCCAGGAAAGTTTTTTCTCCAGGGAAGTTACTTCCAGGATTAGCGTTTTGGTGGTTCCCTTCCCACTCTCTGTCCAACACGCCTTCCAGCAGCACGGGATTACCTTTTTCCTCGGCCCATTAGTGTGGATGTAGACCAGCTTGTCCCTTGCATGGGAAATGCCCAGAGCTCGGCCAATCACGCTGTTGAGCAAGTTTTTAGGCTGTGGAAATTCCTTTAGTAARTCTCTGGAATCTGGAAAAAAAACCAAAGAGCATCTAAATGTCTCCCAATTCCTGTGCAGTCCTGTTCCAAGGCGTGTTCCAACACCTGCTTCCCATGGCTCCAGGAGAGCTGGGTCTCAGAGGGTATGGAGAGGGGGGCAGGCAAGAGGTGCTCAGTGTGCAACTTCACTGTTCCCCTACAGCACCTCCAGGCATCAGCGAGATCATGGATCACTGAGGTTGGAAAAGATTTCCAGAATCATCGAGTCCAAGCTGCAMCCAAACCCCACCTTGTCACCAGCTCTGAGTGAGTGCCACATCCAGGCCCTCCTTGGACACCTCCAGGGATGGGGACTCCACCACCTCCCTGGGCAGCCCCTCCCAATGCCTTTCCAGGAATAAATTCCTCCTGATATCCAACCTGACCCTCCTATGGCACAACTTGAAGCCATTTCCTCTCATCCTGTCCCTTACTCCCTGGGAGTAGAGTCCAACCCCACCCTGGCTGCCCCCTCCTGTCAGGGAGTTGTGCAGAGCCAGAAGGTCYCCCCGAGCCTCCTTTTCTCCAGGCTGAGCCCCCCCAAGTCCCTCAGCCACTCCTGGGGCTCCAGACCCTTCCCCAGCTCCATTCCCTTCCCTGGACACACTCCAGCCCCTCCAGGTCTCTCCTGTCAGGAGGGGCCTAGAGCTGCCCCCAGGATTGGAGGTCCCTCAGCAGGGCCAGCACAGGGGCCGCTCCCTGCCCTGGTGCTGGCACAGCCCAGGGGCCACTCCCTGCCCTGGTGCTGGCACAGCCCAGGGGCCATCGGCCTCTGGCCCACCTGGGCACCCCTGGGCACGTGCCCAGCATGGAGCCGGTGCCGTTTCCTCGCCACAGAGGCAAAAGCAGCTCTGTCACTCCTCAATATCAAAACCCAACTGAGCAAGAACTTTGAACAGGTTTGGTGTTTGCACATCCACCCGCAGCCATGGTTTAAATCCAGGGTCTCACAAATTACACATTAGATCCAGCCCCAGYAGGAACGTGAAATAATGCCCGAGGCCTTCTCCCTGGAATGACTGAGCAAGCTGGATTAGAGCCTGGGAATGTGGTTTAGTACTGAATTGCCCAGAGAATCCCCTGAGAAGAAGTTCGCCAACAGTGTTTGGAGATGCAGCAGCACCAGGGGCAGCAGGATGGAAGACAGGTGGGACCAGCCTCCAGGGAAATCCTGCTCAGGTTATGGCAGGGAGAGGATGTTAATGATCAGATCAAATGACTAATTAAAAAATAACAATAATCAAATCCCACTGCCCCAGACAGAGCCATGTCACACCCACTTCACATCCCAGCCTCCTCCTCCAGCAGTTTCAGCAGTGAGGGAGCTGCTCCAGATCCTCTCACCTGCATCACTGCCCTGGTCAGCACTGGCAAGAGCTTTTTTTCCCAGCAGCATATCCAGCGAGATCAGATCCAGTTTAATGTGATAACAATTCTGGACGTTCCTACACTACATGAACAGGAAGATCTCACAGCTCCCTGGGAGGAGAGGGGCAGGTGCCCCTTCTACCAGGCTSCAATACTCCCACTAATCTTCCATGTAGGGAGATGATCCACAGCACTAATCCCACAGGAAGCCAAGGCAGGAAAAGAGAATCCATGGGTTTTGGCTGGGCTCACAAGTGAATCAGCCACCACAGTCCTGCAGGTACCAAAGCCAGCACAAGTCAACAGGAAGAGGGATGGGATCTCCTGTTCTGCAGCAGCAAGCACAGCTCATCCCTCCTTCAGCCTCATCCCAGACCCACTCCCGGGGCAGTCAGGACTTGGGTAACCTCCCTGCAGACTGCCCTGGGGCTGAGAATTCCCTTTTAGAGGGTTTCTAAATCCCCTGCAGGAGTCTAGAGGAAGTTTCAGCAATGAATCAGGAGCCAGCACACAGATCACTAGTACCGCCAGAAACCAGAATTTCCAACTGAGCCCCCAAATCCAAGGAGAAACTCATTAGAGCATCACCAAGATGTGCCATTGTGTTCTGCTGGAAACTCTGATTCCAGAGTTACTGTAATGACGACACAGATTCTAGAGAATCACAGAATCTCAGAATGGTTTGGGTTGGAAAGGTGCTTCAAGATCTTCCATTCATTTAACAAATGGGCAGGCACACCTCCCACTATCCCAGGGTGCTCCAAGCCCTGTCCGACCCAGCCCTGGACACTTCCAGGGATGTTCAAGACAGTAAGGATTTTAAGAGAGAGGCTCTGTCACACAAGCACCTGGAAAAGACACTGCTCAGCAAGGGCAACAGACATCACAGTGATGTCCTAGGAGGGCCCATCTGGAGCTGAGCCACAGGTACACCACCGGACATTTAGGGAATGCCAAGAGTTCTGCTGTGCCACTGCAGGCCTGGCAGTGTCAGCCTGTGGACACTTGGCTGAGGGAGGGCAAAAAGCCATTGCTGATCCCATCACCCTCTCCAGCCAAACCCAGCAGACTGGTCCAGAGCTAGGCACTAAAGATTTACTGGTGACACTCAGTTTTGAAACTTCTTGCAAACCACAGAAGAACCACCTGGATCTTGAGAAACACTTTCAGAAGCCTTGGACAACTCCAGGGGAATTGCAGGAATTACTCTGATTTATGACCACTATTTGTCCATGAATTACCTTCTATATATTGGCCAAGAGAACACGAAAATGGTCTCAGCCTAACAAAGAACTCTGATCCAATTTTCTGTAATTATACAGCAAATGAGCTATTTCTACCTACTCAAGCAAGTTCCTCTATATTCAGACTTTGGCCTGTTCAGGAAACCTGACAAAGTGACCAAGATTTTGGTACTCTGCAGTTCTATTCCATTCCACATTGGTGGGACTCGTGGAGGGAGGAGCAGTAACACAACTCCCAAATGCACCATTCAATTCACTTAATAAAAAGGAAAAGCAAAAAGCAAATCTCCATCACCAGCCTGGATTATTTGGCTTCTGGTTGTTTCCTCTTTCAAAAACAATAACCTGGGAAATTCTGTGATATGAGGTGCAAGAAGCACATTTTTTACTGCCCCCCCCAAATGTAATTACCTATGACAGAGCAAATTTCTCACATTCTGAGGTGACTCCTTGGTGAATATTAAATATTTAATCTGCTCTAGAGGGAAAAATAGGCGCTCTGACTAACAAAGCCCAGTTCTGGTGACAGCTCAGGCTCGGAATTCCCGGCAAGCCGCAATGTTTTCTTCCCAGCTGACAATGCCACATTCAGCAGCACCATCTGACTGTACCAAGGGCTGATGGATCACCCTCAGCCCATCCTTGTCCCCAGTTCTAGAGCTGAAAGCATCTTATCCTGCAGGAAGACATCCCTCCCTTGCAGCTTTTAAAGAAACACCCCCAAACTGCAAAACTGAATTTGCAGAATGTTCCCTTCCCTGCCAAATTGGATTTCTCAGCATCCTCCTCCAAGGAGTGTCTCAGTTCTGTCACAGCTGAGAGTGGATGTTTGGGTGGGAATTGTGTTAGTGGGAGCACAAGGAGTACAACCCAATACTCCCCAAACTGAGCTGTTTTCACACCCAATTCCTATCAAGCCAAAGCCACAGATGACACCCAAACCACAGCTCTGAGATCATGAAGGAATATTAAAAGCCTGTCTTGGAGGGCAGACAAGTCAGGGTGGGGCTATCAAAGAAGCCAATTAACTAATTRAAGTTCCTCAAAGCCAGTGAGTGCTTTAGCTTAATTTGATTGTGAAAGTCCAGGATAATTCCAACACAAAAACCAGACCGCCAAACCAACAAACCACCCATCTGGAGTGGCCCAGCCTCCTACAAACCCCAACAAATCCAGGGAGTGAAAACACTCAGGGTACCAGAGCACAAACAAAACAGCCCAAAGTCTTGTTCAAGGAGGACAGAGAAACATCAGATCCATTTAGATCCTCTCTTCCCTCCAATTCTCCTCCCTAGAAAGGCAACAAATGAGCACCAAGGACAAACTGTTAAAAACAAAATTCCTCAAGGTATAATAAATTCAAGCAATAAATCCAAGAGTGTTTCCAACACATCAAAAATCCCCAAAGAAAAAAGCCCTGTGGCTCCAAAATATCCATTTCATAAGGAATTAGCCCAGACATGTTCCACTGGGGAGAGATGGAGGGAGACACAGAAGGTTCCACCTGGCAGCTTAGCTTGGAGTACACCAAAACTTGGCTTTTGGGGAATTCGGGGGGTTTTACACCATCCCCAGAAGTCCTGACCGAGGCTCCTTTCAACACACACAGAACAAAGCCCACACACAGCTCCTGGCTGAACAAGAAAGTAAAAATCAGGAAAACTGCGCAGGCTCCTCCAAAAGCAAGTGGCATCAGCTGAGGAGAAGGAGCAGTGGCCAAGCTCCCCCCGGAGCCCCTGGGGCGGGTCAGGAACCTGCCTTGCTCCAAGAAGAGATCCAGAGCTCCAGCCCAGACTCTGCCGTGGTACCGCAGGACAGCAGATTTAACCAGTGACAGAGGAGGGCTCCTGGAGCAAACCCGAGGGCAAGGGCACGGCAGCCTCGGGAATGAGGGGGAAGTGACTGAGCTCTCAAAACCCCACCGTCTAAGCCTGAAAAGCGAAGCCTCAGATAATAACACGGATCTAGCAGTGACTTTTTGAAGCTGGCCTCGGATCCGAGTGGATTTTTCCATATTTGCATCCAAGGCTAATAACAAAGCAGCCAAGCAAGGACAGCTAACGAGACACTGGCTCAGAACTGACCTCAGAAAGACGGTTTTCAAATGACATTTATGATCTCCACGTGTTCAAGGAGCAGCTGGACAGGTAGGGCAGGTTCACGAGACCCTGAGGGCTTTTATTTGTTCATCCAAAACAAATCCAGTATTGGAAACAACTCCAGTATCACCAAACTCCCACCAAAAGAGCCTTTCATGGTCAGTCCACCACACAAACTTGGAGATGAGTGAAACAAAGACCAAAAATAAAAGTACTCAGGGACTCTGAAAACACATTAGGAAAAAGTGCTGAGGAATGAAGTTCAAAAGAGGAAATTAAAAAAAAATCCTGGTTTATTCCTTTTCTCAGGCAACACCTGAACCAGCTCATTAAACAATAATTTGGGGTGGTTTAGCACTTGCTTTAGCAGGGAGTTAATTTGCTCTGTTGAACAGCCCGAATGTAACAATTAAAAGACTATCTGACTCTGAACTCCAAGAAAAAGCTCAGCAGCTTCTGAAAGGCAAATGGAACAAAGATTCAAAGAATCCAGACGCTACAAAGAAAATAATAATAAAACAAGTGCAGCACGCTGGGAAAGAAGCACCAAACACAGAAGGATGAGGGCCGGGAAAAAGAGAAAAAGTTTTAAGTAGTGGTAACCCAAATTTTCAAAGTGGGAGGTTACAGCCCACGAGACAAAAGTGAAACCAAAGCAGCGATTTTCAAAGCGAAAATGTCGCGGTTAGAATCACAACCTCTGGCACAAAACCACTCACATCCTTCTAAACTCTGAGTGTTCTCCACGCTCCACAATCCATCAAAAAGCGGTACATAACACGACATCAAACCAGTTTTACACGCTCTTTTACAACAGTGACGATTCGGAGCAGCAGGATGCATTCACCCTCCCCACCTGAGCCCACGCACCACTGACATCCAAACGGRGAAAATCTTCCAAGTTCTGGCCAGAGCCATCCCCCCTGCGCGGCTTTCGGGACGCTGCAGTACCAGAGGCCTCATGTTCCAGAGCTGTCCGCCTCTCCATCGGCGTTTCCCCGGCTCCCCGGGTGGATCCGGCGGGATCCCGGGCACGGGAGAGGCGGAGAACGGCCCTAACGGCCCGCGCTGCCCGGCGGCTGCCGAGCGCTCCTCAACCCATCCCCTTTCCCTGCCAAACCTCCACGGGGGATTTTCCTCTCGCGTCAGCGATGGGAGGCGGCCGGAGTTTCGCCCAGGCCCGGCTCGGCGACCTTGAGGGGAATCACCGGGGAAACCCAACTCGGGCCAACAAAGAGCTCCCGGGGCGGCCACAAAGGAGCCCCGCGGTCCCCGCCGGGGCCCCCCGGTACCTGCGCAGCTCGGCGGCTCCTCTCCCTGGCCGCGCATCCCGGTCCCGGCGGAGCCGCGGGAAGGAAGGGAGGGATGGAGAGAGGGAGGGATGTGGCGGCTCCCCCGCCCCGCCGCGGGCCCGGGCTCGCCCCTCCCTTCCGCTGCGCGAGCGCCGCGCGGGGCCCCGAGCGCCGGCCGGCTCCGCTGCTCACCCTGCGCCGCCTCGGGCTCCTCCTCGTCCTCCTCCTCCCGGCGCGGCTCGGCGGGCCCGCGGGGGGCCGAGCAGAGCCCGCGGGGGCCCGCGCAGGGCGCGCGAGGAGGGCGACAGAGGCGCAGCGGCCCCGCCGCCTGCAGCAGCAGCCCCAGCGCCGCCATCTTGGGCCGCCCCGCGCCCGCCGGCACCGCTCGGGCCGCGCGCGGCGGCGCCCCCCGGCGGACGGGAGGACCCGGAGCCGCCCGGGGACAGCCGGGCCTCGCGTCCCAGCGGGAATGGCGAGGGAAGGAGAGGGGGAAAGGAAGGGGGAAAGCAGGAGAAAGAGGCGGGGAGAGGAGAGGGAAAAGGAGCAGAAAAAGGAGAAGGAGAGGGGAAAGGAAAGGGAGAGGAGGAGAAGGAGGGGGGGAAAAGAGAAGGAAAGGGAAAAGGAGATGAGAAAAGGAGGATATGGAGAGGGGAAAACAAGAAGGAAGGGGGGGAAAAGGAGAAGAAGGAGAGGGAAAAGGAGAAGGAGAGTGAGGAGAAGAAGAAGAAGAAGGACCTGCTGTCCTGCCCGTGTCAGGATCCCAGGATCCCGGAGGCCGCAGCATTCCCGTGGGAGCACAGGGAATTCCCCCCATGGAGCTCCAAAGCACACAGAGCCCTTGTCCTGCTCCCGTGGCAGCTCCGGTGTCCCACCCTGGAGCTCTGAGCCCTGCCCCGTCCCACTGGACACGGACACGTCCCGGCTGGGGGCTCCGGGAGGGTCTGGGGACTCGGCCCCAGCCCGGGATGTTCCCCCACTCTCAGGGCCGGCCCCACAAGGACAGCAGGGCTTTGATCCCACATCCTGGAGATGTTCCCCGAACACAACCCTGGGCCAGTCTCTGGATCTCAGCGTTGTTATTGACCTTCCCTAATTACAGGGAAAACACACACACACACACACACACACAAGTTTTCCTGCTTTCAGCAGCATTCCCTGCCTTGGGTTTCATCCCACACATTTTCCTCTCAATCTTTCCATCTCCAGGCAAAGCCAACTTTGGGATGGTTCCACACAAGTGATCTCGGGAACGACTCCACGGGGAAATCTGGAAACTGCTTTGGGGTTTGTTTCCAGCTCCACACAGCCCAACACACACCAGGCAATTCATGGTCAGCTGCATATTCCTGAAAACCAAGGCATCCTGCAGCCCATTATTTACAAATACTTGAGATAAACACCAGGAATCTTAAAATCTTATAAATCTCTGTAAAGATCTTAAAATTTTAACTCTTTATAAAATCTGAAATCTTTATAAAATCTTAAACCTAGAAAATCTTATATCTATAAAATCTAAAGTTAAAATCTTTATAAAATATTATAATCTTTATAAAATAAGTCAGCCCTTCCCCGCTTCTCCCAACTCCGAGTCCTCCTATTACTCAGTTCTACCTGAATTATTTCATATCGAGGTATAAAATTCTCAAAGCTCTAGAGCTGGTTGAAATTCCAACCCTACAGGATTGTTTATTTATTTAAATCTGAATTACTTTTCTAATAATAAGCAATTAATCTATATACATTTTATTTGCCCTGGCTGTACAGAGACTACCATTAACTCTTGTGTTTCTTTAAACCAGGGTCTCATTTTTATGTCAAAGACTTCATTACTAAGTATTTTGTATGTAAAGTGAAAATTTAAATGAATGGCTGGTTAAGTATCATGATGAAAAAGCTTTTTTTTAGTGGGATTTGTTTGTTTGTTTTTAAATCAGAAAGAGAAATTGTCAGTAAGCCAAAAAATATTGACTAATACAATGGCACAGTTCAGTTTTACAAAGCCTGTGCTCCACAAGAAGAAAAAAGTTATCAAATAAAACCCTGAATAAAAAAAACTCCACAGCTTTGGAAAAGTCGAACACTCAAAAACAAAGTCTTACTCCATTTTTTGCATTTTTCACTTTTTAGAACCTCTGACTTAGCTGCTGATTTGTAGGTTCTTCCACTTAAAAAAAAACCCAAATGGAAACAAAAAACCCACAGCTTGCAACAGTACCAGATGACACAAAAAATGCACCTTTTTTTTGGTAAGACATGAAGTTATTCTGGCACTTAAATTACAGTAAGACATGAAGTTATTCTGGCACTTAAATTACACATTTTAAGAGCATTGGTCCACTAAAATGGGAAAAACCATTCAAAACTGATTGTTCATTCAAAAATCATCCAAAGATCATCCAGACCACTAAAGAGGAAAACGAGTCATTCCATTGAAGGGAATTAATTCTGTGTTAATCTTGTGATAGCACATTGCACAAAACATTATTTTTATTTTTTTACTAGAATTTTTGCTATTTATTCAGAAATAAACTGAGGTGGTTTGGAAATAAAAGCCTCAAGGAAGCCTAGAAGGAAAGGGAGGCTGGGAAGAGTACAGCAACATTTCCACATCCTCCTGGGAAGGCAAATTACTGAGAAACTGCTCAGTGTGATGGAGTTCCTGGTTTTTAGCACTTCCCCAGATCCAGCAGAGGCAATGAACTGTCCAGCAGGGAAGAAACCCAAATTCTAACCATGGCCACGGAGTTGTTTCGAGTCCTGGACATCCAAGAAGAAGCATGGGAGGCAAGAGGAGCCCCAGGGAGATGGGAACTGTGGTTGGGGACCACGGGGGCAAAGCCAAGCCAACAAAACACAGGACTAAAGCACAGGTGTGGGAAAAACCTTGGAAACGCACAGACAGTGGGCTGGGAAATCTGGGGGAAGAGGCTGACAAGGCAGCCCCAGTGTGCTGGGACAGTCGGGGTGAGGAGGGCTGGTGGTTTGTCACCGAAAATGATATAAAAATTATCTGGTGGGCACAGGAACAGCAGGGAAGACTCAAGTTATTAAAAAATTCCAGGAGTCGCCGATTCCAAATATCTTTATTTTGCAGAGAGGAGCGTTAGCCAGCACAGATGGGATCTCCAAAGCCAGCTTCCAGCTCTGGCAGCTCCTGGGATGAGCTGGGTTGGACCAGCCCCTCCAGCCCAGCCTGTGCAGAGGCAGGAGCTTGTTAACGAGCCAAGTTTCATTAATGAATTCCTTTATCCCCAGGGCTGGAGCATCCCGAGTCCCAAACCCAGCCTGGCCACACAAACCACCAGCCCTCACCAGGGAAGTTCCTTCTCTCCACCCAGACTCCAGCCCAGGCCACACGATTTGATGGAGGAGAGGGGGTTTATTCCCAGCTAAAGGGACTTTGTACACAATTCCTACCCTGGATGTGCAAAGAATCTTGGGATTTTTGGTTTAAATCTAGCACCCCCAGTGCTGGTGACTCAGGGCAGGGACAGGAGTAGTGGGGTCACTGTTGGGTTTCCTGAGTGCCAAAGCAAAGGACAGATTCGCTGGGATGGAAGGAGTGACCCCCCAGCTTCAGGCAGAGCTGGAATATTTCATTCCATTCTATCAACTTTCTACAGGACCAAGTGAGACAGATCAGGAAAGTACAAGTTAGAACAGAAAACAGTAACTGGAGGGATTTCTTAGGACCAAATATGATTGAAAGGAAGGTTGGCGAAGCAATGATGGAAAAAAGGGCCATGGTGACAGTGACAGGCATTAAAGTACCAAATCCCAAGGAGAAAGAGCTCATGGAGCTGGTATTAATGGATACAGAAATGTTTAGGAGGATAAAATTAAAAGGGGAAAAAACCTGTACTTGAAGCTAAACAGCAAACAAGTGTCCAGTGTCTCTATGGATAACACAGCAAAACTCCTCCTGTTCCMAATTCCACTGTTTCCCTGAAATACTGCCCTGTGCCTCCTTGTCCCAGCTCTCCCGCCACATTCCCTCCCTGCTGCACCAACCAGGACACAACCGAGCTCCCTCCTGTTTCCAACACAAATGAACTCTTCATCCACCTGCTCCAGTTTCAACCTCCGAGCACAGGAAAATCCCCAAGGTTGTGTCAGGCCTTACCTTTGAGGGAATTCAGCGAGAACATCTCCATCCCAGCGGAAAGGGTGGGTTCCTGGGACAGCAGGAGGGAGGACAGAGAAACGGCAAGTTAGAATTGATATTGCCTTTAAAATGTTTCAGGTGCTTCTGCTTTGTCTCTGTGGTGACAATGATTTGGGGAGAGTTTTTAAAACCTTTTTACGCCAGGATTAAGTAGATTATTGCCATTATTCCCTTTTTTAAAGGAAAAAAGTCAAACCAGGAGAAGAAAGAGAACTGTACTTTTGGTAAGGTTCTCTGCTGAAACTGTATTAAACTTCCTATTTAATTTCTTATTAAAATAACTTACACTCAAATAAGACAAAACCAACTTTGTTTTGGGGTGTTTCATCTGTCATGCCAAGTATTAAATACACTGTAAGAATTCTTGGACACAGTGACAAGGATTTTCTAACAGACTTGGATCAGATGGGTGAGGATTGAAGGTCATCATTTACACACAAAGTTAAAGTTTGGAGCTGGACTTGCATGATCCTGGTGGATCTCCTCCAGCTCCGGATACTCTGTGATTCTATGGACATTAACTATCCCTGTTAATGACTTCCTGTGTGTGCAATTACTAACCTGCAATTACCGTTCAAATTATCCATTTTTGCTTTCAATAAGAACAATCATAAAATTATTTCAGCAGCAAGAAAAGGTTTAAAATAAACCCACTCCATTTTCTGGCCACAACTCTGGACGTGTCACCTTGTTCAGAAGTTCCCTCCCCATGGATTCAGGGATACCAACCTGCCATGGCTGCCAGGGTCACTTCTGGGCTTTTCCAAGGATTAAATGAATAAAAGCAGAGTTATTTGCCTGTGTAAAAATTAAACCCCATGTGTGCTGTGGTGAATCTCAGAGGGAAATGTCCTCGGTGTAACTAAATCACTGCAGGGAACAAAGTCAGGAAACACTTTTGTGGCACTGGAAGGGGATTCCCAAGGCTGGAGCGCTCAGCCGTGGAGCCAAGCCACAGCAGGAATGCCCACGGAATTGCAGGGAGCGGAGCACACGGCAGCCTATCCCCCTTCCATAGGGATTACCCCAGCCTGGGTTAAAGCATCTTAGAGCCAAGGGGATTTGTGATGAATTGTGTGAGTCCAGTACTGCTCCAGTACTGTCCAGGCTGACAGAAAAGAGTCAGTCCTTGAACTCTCCGAAGTGGCTGGAGAAGGAAAGCCAGGAGGGAGACAGGAAATGTTGCAGTGAATCCAACTCGGGAGGCATTGGCTGCATCCTCCTCCCAAGTTTTTAAATGTGACCAAAAAGGGGAACCTGTTTGCCTGCAGAGACCGAGTGTATCACAGGGAATACAGGGAAGTTCACTCCATCAGCGTCCTGGGACAAGGCACCACTCAAGCAGATAAATTGCAACGTTCCCTCTGGAGCAAGAATTCAGGAAACAGGAACAAGGGACGTCTCACCCACGCTGGGATGGGCAGAAGGGCTCTTCCAAAAACTGCCTTAAGCTGAAGGAGGGCCGGGTTAGGTGGGATATTGGGAAGAAATTCCTGCCACGGAATTTCTCATTCGTGAGAATCCATCGGGCTGTGGAGCCTCGAGCCTCACCCCCGGCAACCTCTGGAGTCCCAGGTGGGAAAAGAGACACTGAAAGTTTGTTAGGAATAGATTCAATGCTCCCACTGCAAAGGCAAAGAGTGAAACCAGTGAATGTGGCACGGGAAACTGTTAGATAAAATCCCAAAGGATGGGAATTGGGTCTTTGTTGGGTTTCCTTGATCCACTGGAAAACAGCCACGTGAGGAGAAACCACATTCCCGAGAGAAATGCAGGGAAAATCACAGCAATTCTGATTACTGGCTGCTGGGATATTCCAGCAGTGTTGGAAGAGGCAGAGCCCCGAGTGCTTTGTGATGAGAACAAAGGACAAATCCTGCTGTCTCCCACAGCCAGCCCCAAGGATCCCCTGCCCCGGGCTCTGGGCAGAGCAAACAGCCCATCTGCAGTAGAGATTTTTTTTTTTTTTGACTTTTGGCTATTTGGGCCAAAGGAGCAGCGAATCCGTGCAGGAAACCCAACCCCTAACCCTGCAAGATTCTCGCTGCTGACAAGCTGGAAGGGGGGACAATGAAGGGCTGGAGGTGGGAACGGGCACTGGATGCTCCTGGACACCCTACGAGCCCTAGGGCCACCCGGAGCGACAATTCCAGCGGCCACAGGGGGAGAACGGGGCCAGCGGTGAGACCGGGGCGAGCCACAGGCGGGGAGCGAGAGGCAGCACTGGGAAAGGGATACGGAAGAGCAGCTCAGCGCGGGAGCGAAGCCTTCCCAAGGCAGGGATGAGAACTCCAGGGAGAGCCGCGCTCCCGGGGCCGCTTCCCGGCGCTTTTCCCGCCGGCCCCTCGCACAGAGCCCGCGGGGAGCGGTGCCCCGCGGCCCCCCCGAACATCCCCGGGGCCCCCCGAGCATCCCTGGCCCCGCCGGTCCCGCCGAGCATCCCCGGTGTCGCCGAGCATCCCCGCCCGCGCCGCCCCGCCCGCACAGGCCGCGGTCCCGCACGGCCCTTCCCGCCTCACCCTAACCCGCTCGGCGCCATCCCCCGCTCCTCCCGCTCCTCCCCCTCCTTCCGCCGCCCTCCCGCCCCCGCGACCCCCCCGGTTCTCCCCGGAGGTCGCGGCCCGACCCCCGCCCGCCCCGCACCGACCTCCGCACCGCGACTGCCGCCGCCGGGCCGCCCCTCGGGACTACAGCTCCCGGCAGCCCCCGCGCGCGCTTCCGGCGCGGTGCGCGCTTCACTTTCCGGCCCTGCCCCGGAAGTGAGGCGGCCCGCGCGCTCCCTCCGGCCAGCGCCGCCACACCGCGAAGCCGCGTGTGGGCGCGGGGCGGGGACTGTCCCCAGGGCAACGGGCGAGCCAATGGGCGGCGGGAGTGTTCCCATAGCAACGGCAGAGCCAATCGGGGAGCGGCCTCTGGGGACGCTGCTGCCCGGGCCCCGCCGTGGGACCCGACCAGGCCCCGATCCCGACCCCAGCCGCGGCCAGGGGTCTCTCCCGAGGGGTGGCAGAGCTGCCCAGGCAGGGGCTGCAGCACCGGGGGCTCCGGCCAGGGAGCTGCCCAGAGAAGCTGTGGCTGCCCCATCCCTGGAAGTGTCCAAGGCCAGGTTGGATGGAGCTTGGAGACACCTGGGATAGTGGAAGGTGTCCCTGCCCATGGCAGGGGGTGGCACTGGATGGGCTTTAAGGTCCCTCCAACCCAAACCATCCTGGAATTCTATGACGGTACTCACTTGCCCTTCCAGAATGGGCTCTGAAGTTTGGAGTTCTGGATGTTTGGTGGCTTTATCATTCCCTGTATCTCCAGAAGTTTCCTTTCCTGCAGGTGTTGGAATGTTCGGGATGGGGAAAACTTACAAACTACAGTAAGGCCAGGGATGTTTTTATATTGGGGATTGTGATTTTAATGAAGGAGTTTTTGACTTTCTATTTGAGAATGTTTGTACTAAAATATATTGTGTTTTTCAATTATGTACAGATTTTTGTCTGCTTTTTAAAAAAATTTCCTAAAAAAGGAAATTTGAGGGAAATTGCTTCGTAATGACCCATTCCATGGGACGAGATGTGGTTATGAAAAGATAAACGTACCCAGCAGTGAAGACTGAGTGCAGATACCTGAAGGTAATTATGTCAGCACCCAATTAYTCCCTAATTGGATCTCAAAGTCTCCACACAAGCCCTGAGCTTCAGGTCACAAGTCCCTGTTCGTGTTTTGGGCTCTCCTTTGGGCGAGGATGCTGCCTGTTTTTTCCCAAAAACAGTTTGGGAATTCCCTGGCAGCCAGAGGCTGGGCCACAGTCCACAACGTTGGGAATATTGTAAGGGGTTTTTTTTTAGGGAACTAGGCTGGAGACAGACTTTCCTCCCTCGGGGGAGCTAAATTGCCTAAACCACGGGTGCAAAGTACCCCCAGTCCCGAAAGGCATCTCCGGTGAGGGAGGTGTCGGTGTCGGGCTCGTGTCCCTGAAACCAGGTGAGTTTTATGTGGCACATTCAATGGGCCTCAGTTCCCTCTGGGGAAATCCTCCGGGATGGAATCCCACCATACGGAAACACCCGTTGTTTGGGGAGCGGAGCAGCCCAGGAGCGCTCCCCGGCCGGCACCGGGGGCACGGACGAGGTTTTTCCATCCCCGGAGCCCCCCGGGATCCCCCCCGGCCCGGGGGTCCGTCAGCGGGAGCGGCTCGGGCGGGGCCACCCTGAGGCGGGGCTGGGGCGGGGCCAGGAGGGGAGGGGCGGGGACGCACCGGGGAGGCGCGCGCGTTCTCGAGCACATTCCCGTTCCTGTTCCCGAGCACGTTCCCGTTCCTGTTCCCGAGCACGTTCCCGGGCACATTCCTGAGCGCATTCCCGTTCTCCAGATCGCGTTCCCGATCGCATCTTCGAGCATATTCCCGTTTACGTTCCCGTTCGTATCCCTGAGCACATTCCCGCTCGCGTTCCCGTTCCCGGTGGCAGGCGCGCTCCCGCGGTGGGCGGGGCCCGGCCGGGGCCGGGCGCATGCGCGGCGCGGGGCGCGCGGGGACAATGGCGGCGGCGGCGCTGGCGGCGGGCGGAGGCCCCGGGAGCGGCCCCGCGGCGGCTCCGGCGGGCGGGCCTGGTCCCGCGCTGGCCGCGGCGCGCCGCAAGGACGGCGGCCCCGCCGGCAAGTTCTGGGAGAGCCCCGACACCGTGTCCCAGCTCGACTCGGTCCGCGTGTGGCTGGGCAAGCACTACAAGAAGGTGCGGCCCGGTGGGGGCGGTGGGCACCGGGCGGGCGGGCGAGGGATGGCCGGGGACGGGCCGGGGGAAACCGAGGCCGCCGCCGGCCTTTGTGAGCCGCGGCCTCGCCGCTGCGGCGGGCGCGGGGCCACGTCGGGGGCAGCCCCGGGGGCTCCCAGGTGCGTTTCCCGCTCCCTCAGCGCCGGCCGGTGCCCGGGGCCGTGCTTAGGGCAGTCCCGGTGGCCCACGGGGACGTTTCGGGTCGCTGCGGCCGCGGGGGCCCGGCCGGTGCCCGCTCGCCCCGGGGCGGTGACTTTCGTGTGCGGGCAGGTCCCGGCCCGGCTCGGTTTCGCTCCAGCCGCGCCCCGGAGCTGTCGGAGTGCTGGAAAAAAATGGAGAAAATCCATAAAAATCTCTTTGGTGCTGTTGGGAGCCGCGTCCGGCGCGTTAAAGCCCCGCGTGCTGCTCCAAGTTCACTTTGCAGCAGCGTCATTGCTCGCTCCGGTGCCCTTGGGCTCCTCTTCCTCCTCGCACACTTTGCTGGGCTCTGTTGCTTCGCTTTCTTTAAGTGTTTTTTCCCGTGTGCTGGTTTTATAACTTCACTTCGATACCTGAGCTGTGAAGAATCACCCGGTGTAACTTTCCGGCGTGTCTGCACCGCGCTTTAGCAATCCTGGAACAGCTTTAGCTGGATCGGAGCGATGCCCGGGGGATCCTACACAGCCCAAAGGTGCCTTAATCTCCGTATTTGCCCAGTTTTGGGGCCATCCCGCCGTTCCTCGGTGGGTCCGGTGTCCATCACCCATGGATGAGCTCGTCTCTTGCTGTTGGTTGGGTTCTTTGTGTGGCAAAGAATCTGAGAACGGGAATCTGAACTGGGAATCCGAGCTGAACAGGTGTGGGATGAAACCAGCTCGGGCTCAGGTGTGTTTTTCCAGTCCTTCCAGCTCGTTCCAGGCCGGGTCGGTGTGGAGGGTGTAGTTTGAACCAGAAGCTCGAGCTCTGTGTTGATCAGGAAACGTAACAGAGTATTTCTGTAGTTTGGCTGGTTCTGGCTGTGGTTCTGTGCTGTCCTAGACTCCGGAGGAGCTGCATTTTTCCCTTCTATTGTCGTGGCTGAGCACGCCCAGGATCACAGCAAATCCTTGGAGCGGCTCCTGCTGTTCTGAGGAGGGTCCAGGTGCCTTTTGAGCACAGGAATGTGTTTGCTGTGACTCCAAACCCCTCAGCCAGGCAGGTTGTGTGTGGTGCAGGAACGGGAGCCAAGGAAAACCCCTCTGTTCAAATGGGTTATGAAAATTAGAAATTAATTTCTGCCGACTCTGGGAGGTGATTAGAGTTGGGCTAAGAAGAAATCTTTACAAGGCAAGTGAATTTTGGAATATTGCTGTGAAAATCCTTTTCCAAAATGGAAAATGATTTTATTTTGGAGAAGCAAGAAAGCTGATACCCTTGTTTAAAGATGGAGCCTTAATACTCCAGAGGGAAGGGTTGATTCCCTTTTGGATGTGCAGTCGATGGACTCTGGTCCATCTTGTGCCTGTTTCCGTCCTGCTATAAGTGGGTGGCTCCTTCCAGAGAGGTACGTGGTGATTTTAACTGGCTTTTGTCCAGTTTGTACTCTTAAAAATAGATGTTTGTACATCTCAGTGGTGAAACTGTCAGCAGTAGTTGGTGTGTCCGGCTCTGGGGGCTCCAGGAGCACTGGGGACCGGTTGGAAAGGATCCAAGAACAGCAACAAGCTCAGTCAAGGATCCAGAAGTCCTAATGGGCAGGGAGAGTTAGAGAATTGCAATTACAGATGTTCTCATTCTTGGCTCTGGATTAGACAAGTCTTTAATATTGGAGAGTTCTATGTGTTTCTGGAGTACAACAGATATTGGGGAGTTCTTTGTGTCCCTAGAAAATAACAAATACTGGACAGTGCTCTGTGTCCGTAGCAAATAACAAATATCGAAGTGTCTCTGGAGTATAATTAAGAAAGGAAGAGGTTTAAGTAGTGTGGAAGACTCACACTGGACCTTGGAAAATGCATTGAGGGCACCAAACATAATGAGAGAAAATGAAATTGCTTATCCCAGCCTCGCTCCCGCTCCCTGCTTGTGTGTGAGATGTCTGGAATCAGTTTGTGCTGTTTCTGTGCATCGAGAGATGCAGTGTCAGCTCCTTCCCAGGCCTTGGGTTGCTCTGTGGATGTTGGAGCCTTGCTTCCCTGGGAGTTGGGAATGGATTCCTGCCGTGGGTTTCACGGCCTGGAGGATCTGACAGACCTCCATAGAATAATGTCAGGATCCTGGAATGTTTTGGGTGGGAAGGGGCCTTAAAGCTCATCCCATTCCATCCCCTCCCACCTTCCGTTATCCCAGGTGGCTCCAAGCCCCATCCAGCGTGGCCTTGGACACTTCCAGGGATCCAGGCGCAGCCACAGCTTCTCTGGGCAACCTGTGCCAGGGCCTCCCCACCCTGCCAGCCAAGAATTCCTTCCCAATATCCCATCTAACCCTGCCTTCTGGCAGTGGGAAGCCATTCCCCCTTGTCCTGTCCCTCCAGGCCCTTGTTCAGACTAATCTGGGTAGACTGTAATGGACACCTTGATGTCACCATAGATAATCAGAAATTTATAATTCAGAAGTAAACTGGGCAATTCACTTTTTATTATGTTAATGCTCTTTCATCTCTAATATTGTCATTAAGCCACACATCCCTGATACTAAAATGGGTTGTCCCAAAGCAGAGTTATTTCTTGTCTATAAAATCTCTTTCTGAGGTAGTTTGGGAGAGTTTTAGCACCTGCCTGATGAAGGATGCAGACCCTGACCTTGGCCTTACAGCTGTGCTCCCCTGGGACCCATCCCGGTGTGTTGTTCATGTCCAGCTCAATATATTGAGCCCTGGGAGCTTTGGTGGCTCTGACAGCTCTGTCCCTCTGAGTCAAGGCTGGAGAAGTTGATTTTTGGGAGGCAGGGAGGAGAGTGTTGTGGTTTTTAAACAGCAAGTGGAATGCTGAATTAGAGGGGATGGGGGCATGGGCTGTCCATGGACACGGGGTCAGCATTTGGAGCTCTGGGGAGTGTCTGGGACCCCCTTGCACTGCTGAGGGGTCTGTCCACATGCCTGGAGCTCCTGCTGCTCCGAGGGGTTGGAGAGATGCCCAGGGAGTGTCTGTAGGATGAGAGCTCTGGGCAGAGCGTGGGATCCCGTTCCTTCCATGAATAACCCAGAACACAGGGACGAGCTGATTCCTGGCAGCTGCTGGGGAAAGGCAGTTGTTCTATCCCGACGTGTCTGGCTGGAGACCACCTGCCTGTCCTCCCAGCCAGGGGCTGGATTGAGAGGATTTGGAGCTCTCTGTCGCCTGGCTCTGCTGTCCTTGGCAAGTATTTCCTCAGTGACTGGCTCGGATTTAATCCCGGGGAGGGTTCGCTCTCTGCAGCTCTTTGTGCTCTCACCTTTGAAAAGGAACAAGGGTTGTAACCCAAATCAAAGCATTTTAGTGTGGGTTTTCCTTTTGCTCTTATGTAGTGATCTTTGTAGTGTCCTTTGTTTTGGGGGAAGGTTTGTGCACAGGGCCACACCACAGAGCATGCTGTGGTTATTTGAGATCAGTGCCCACATCAAAGGTGGGTGTGGGTCTGTCCCTCCTGTCGGTGACAAAGGCTTTCAGGGCAGCTGCAGTGCAGGTCTGGCTGCAGGAGGGATTTCCTCTGCTGCTGGTTATGCTCTGGATTAATTTTTGACCACACTTTTTTTGTGCTTAAGGATATGGGGGTGGTTTTGTGTTTCTAGTTGTTGTGGAAATGTTGGAAAACTCTTAGCTGTGTCAGTGGGGCTTTGGCATTTCAGCACATGAACAAAATCCTCTTACAGAACAGGGCTTCATTCTGTCCTCTGGAATTCACTGCTTGAAAACCTTTATTTGCTGCAGGATCTTTTTGTGGAGACGAGGGGAAAACCTGGAGATCTGTTGAGACTTGAATCCTCAGTGGTCCCTCAAACCCTCTGTGAATTGGTCAGGAAATAATCTGCCTCGTTTTGCTGCTTAAAGATCCATTTGTGCTGCTCATTAGGGTGCAGAAATGATGGAGAGGAGTCTTGTGCTTCTTTTTGAAGGGTTTTCCCCCTTATTTTTCAGTAATGGGCAAATGTAATGGGCTTCCCATAAAAAGGGTCTGCAGGATAGTGGCAGTGCAGAGTAGGATGAGTTGTTCCTGGTGTTGTCTTCCTTTATAGCTTCCAGCTGTCAGTGCCTCCTGCAAGAGGTAAAAATGGGATCTGCAAGTAAAGGAGTGAGTGCCTGAAAAATTTCCCATGTCTAAGAATAGGCTTTGCAAGGTGTATTCTCATGTCATTTTCCTCTTTTTCTGAACGAAAACACTTGAAAAACAATAGTCAGTACAAAGATGCCACCTCTTCTGGATTCGTTTTTTTGAAAGAGGTTTGTGAAATCCCAGAATTGTTTGGGCTGGAAGGGACTTTAAAGCCCATCCATTCCCACCCCCTACCATGGGCAGGGACACCTTCCACTGTCCCAGGTGATTCCAAGCCCCATCCAGCCTGGCCTTGGACACTTCCAAGGATCCAGGTGCAGCCACAGCTTCTCTGGGCAACCTGTGCCAGGGCCTCACCATCCTCCCAGCAAGGAATTTCTTCCCAATATTCCATCTATCCTTGCCCTCTGGCAGTGGGAAACCATTCCCCCTTGTCCTGTCACTCCAGGCCCTTGTCCAAAGTCCTGCGCACAACCAGGAGTTGGGCTCAGTGATCCTTGTGGATCCCTCCCAACTCAGGATATTCTGTGATTCTGATATAATTAAAACATTAATTCCTGGGAGAGGGAAGAGGGCAAAGAAAAATGCAGCTCTGGAATTTTAGCCTCCATTTCTTTCCGGGCTCGTGTTTCTAGTTCAGGATTTATACACAGAACAGGACTCCCAGGAGCCTCATGGGAATTTGTGTCCTTTAAGTTGGGAAGATTTAATTTCTCAGACCTGTCTCTGCTCCTGAGAAAGTGCTGGAGGAACTCAGATCTTGAGGTGGTCAGACACTGAAATTATAATTGTTTGCATTCACCCAATGTCTTTGTGGTGTCTTTACTTTGGAGCTGGTGCTTTGCAAAGCTCAGTTAGGTTTGACTGGCATTTGGCACCTCAGCTTTAAAACTTTGAGGGTTATGGGTCTCAAAATTGGGTTTTTTAAGGGGCTTTAGAAGAATTTGATTTGAGGGAAGAGCAAAGGCTCAGAGTTACCCAGGTGAAAGTCTGGAGCAGCTCCAATTGCTCCACGTTCTGCCTGGTAAAATGGTGTTCGTTCTCCTCTTGGAAGYCTTCTGGCACAGTGAGGAGGTGACATCACTACTCCAATATCAGGAGTAATAAAAACTCAGCACCATGGGAGGGGTTTTATGTTCCATGCTTTGGTTTACCTTTCACATTCACCTTTTATTAGAAGTAGAAGCTTGAGAGCTGCTCAGATTGTCCCAAAACATCACAAGTGCAGTTGTGTGCCTCGGATTTTCCCCCTGTACAGGACATCCTATTTGTACCAAAGGGGTGCTCTGAGCGTTAATTAGTGCCTGGTTACAGCAGGAGGCTGTAAAGTTACTGCAGAAGGCTGTGTGTGTGTGTGGGCAGAACGAGTCTGTTCTTTATTAGGAACTGAGATCAGCTCGGAGTGGTTAATCCCTGTCTAACCCGGAGGAGCTGGGGCTGAGCCACAGGTGGGTGCTGGATTTGTAGCCTAAAGCTTGGAAAATGTTTGTGCTTGGTGCTTCTCCTGTGCAAACCCCCCTCCACCCCTTCCCAGCCACACAGAGATCCCAAAACCTTAAACCTCTGCTTTCCAAGTGCTGGAGGGAGCTGGGGTGGCACTAATCCCGCCTGAATGTGCTTCTGTCCAAGTCAACACGTGCTTTTTGTCTTGCAGTACGTTCAAGCAGATGCTCCTACCAATAAAACACTGGCTGGGCTGGTGGTGCAGCTGCTGCAATTCCAGGAAGATGCCTTTGGAAAACATGTCACCAATCCTGCCTTCACAAAGCTTCCTGTGAGTATTGGGGTTCTCCCTCTGCTGTCACAGCTCCGTGTCCTGCTCTTCTGTGATGGTGCTGCTGGAGTGTGTCCAGGGCAGTGGGACATCCCTGCTCCAGCCCAGGCTCTTCCTGAGGCACCCTCTGGAAGGGGTGAAATAGCACATTTCCTCCTTAAAAGCAGATTTTTCATGTAATACAGCTTATTCTCTATGTATTTGAAATGATTTCTGGAATGCTGTGGGAAGGTTTTAATTTCTACTAAAATTCAATGTAATTCATCAGTTTTAAGCCAAATTTGGACTGGTTCATCCTAAGCTGAGTGAATAGAATACTCTTCCCGAGGTGAACAAACTCCCCTTGGGCGTTTTGGTTGATTAAACCCCAAACTTGTAACACTGCCAAGGCTGGAAGATGACTTTGCCATGTTCTGCAGCAGCACAAAGTCACCTGGTCAGGCTGGGATAGCTTTCCAGTCCCTCGGGGTACTGGTACCCAGAAACAATATCAGCATTGTGAGGGCTGCTGCTTTCAAATTCCAGCCTGGAACCCTGCCAGKCATAGAGGCACCTGGGAGGAGGGTGGGGATGCCAGCCTGGTGCCAGGTCCCAGCAGGGTGATTTAGGGTAGGTTTGTGGGCCAGGACAGCTGTCCTAAACCTGTGCATGTGTAAGCGTGGCATCAGCAGGGAGGTCTGTGCTCATCTTTGCTGCAGGATGTTTGCAGGGATCAGGGGATCATGCCTTTGGGTTCTGAATATATGGATATGTCAGGTTGGAATAATTTATAGCCAATGAAAAGGTCAGAAATTGAAGTTGGCCTGGAAACTGTTGAAAGGACTCCTGTGGTTTTGGGTCCATATGACAGAACAGTGTCTTTTATTATTTTGTCCTGGGTTTTCTCCCGGATGTTTGGCCTCTGTAACCTCTCCAGTGAGGAGTGGGATGTGCATGTTCTCACAAGAAGGTTTTTCAAACTCATAGGATGAATCTTGGAGCAATTCTCAGATGAATTCTTCCCTATGAGGCCCTGGCACAGGTTGCCCCAGAGAAGCTGTGGCTGCCCCATGATCCCTGGAAGTGTGCAAGGCCAGGTTGGACAGGGCTTGGAGCCACCTGGGCCCATGGCATGGGGTGGCACTGGGTCATCCTTAAGGTCCTTTCCAACCCAAACTATCCTGGAATTCTGTGAATCTCCAGGTGCTTTGGAGTACCCCCAGAAGCACCACAAGGTGCCATTAAGATCTCATCACCTCTCTTGATACCTTAGAGATAATGAGAAGCTTTAGGGACAGAGGGAACTTTGCAGGGCTTTATTTGGATGTGGCAGCACAAACCATAAAACTGCCCACATTCCACAAGTGCATAAACCATTGGARTGCTCCCAAGTCTTAATCCAATTTGTCTTATCTTAAAAATGGGCAATAAACATTGCAGTGGCATCATAAAAGTGTTGTTGCTGTGTTTGTTCTCGCTGCTTCAAAGGTCTGGTCTGGTCAAATTTGCTCAGATTAATTTACAGCAGTTGGATCTCCATGCTCTCAGTTCCTTCCAGCAGGAGACAACTCCTCAGTACAACTTCCCAGGAATGCTGCTGTCTGTGGGGTGTCTCCAGCTTTATGCTCTCTCTGCTCCCAGCAGAAATCCTCTGGTAACCAGAGCCCAGCCACTGAGCAACTCCCCAAAGTGTGGTTTGACTTGTACAAGTTTTTTGTATTTACTGAGAAAAACAAAATAAACCAAGACCTAAACAGGTCCTGATGTTGCCTCTCCCTGGTCCTGCCTTCCCTTTCCAAGATGACTTTGACAGCAGTTTTCTCTTCCTGAGCACAACCTTCCTGACCAGAGAGATCAGGAAAACAGCAAATGCAATTCCAAACTAAAATTTATCAGAAAAACAGAGCTTTTTGTGCAGGAAACAGGTTTTTTTCCAGTAACCTTTCAGATCAAGGACTTGGTGGGACTCCTGGAGTTCCCAGACTCCTCGTGCTCCTGTTTGAAGTTCAGCTGTGGAACTCTCTATTCGACTCACATATGCTCTGTTAAAACTGAGAGGGAAGAATTGAGCTGGATGTAAATGAGCTGGATTTGGTGTTTTAAGGCAGATCTGCACAGTGACTTTGCAGCTCCTGACAGACACCTTTTAGTGGTGGAGGGATGTGAGCGTGGAATATGTGAACCTCTGTTCATTTCTAATGATCTGGTTTGATGTTTTCATACAGGTGAAGAGCTGCTTCTCTGACAGCTACAATTTGAGGTTTAATTTACTATGAAGTGGGTGTTCAAAGAGTTGTGTGGGCTTTTACAGCTCTACAAGGAATTTTTTGCAAGGAAGGACTTGGAGCTTTCAGATATATCAAGTTCTTGCAAATACAAAGAATTCTGCTTAATCTGAATGTGTTTAATCTTCAGGAAGCATTCTTACAGGAGAACTTCAAACTCCAAAAGGGCTTAGTCTGAAAATTAACTATTCATTTGATAAGTTTCATGTCTGAAACTCAGCTAACAAGTATGTATTTGTTGCAAATAATTGCATAAAAGTCAATATCCCTGTTTTCCCTTGTTTTTTGGGTTCCAGGCAAAGTGCTTCATGGATTTCAAAGCTGGAGGTACATTATGTCACATTCTTGGTGCTGCTTACAAATATAAGAATGAACAGGGCTGGTAAGTTTTTCATTGTGGTTTTTACACCTTTTGCATGAAACCAAGCACATGAATTGCTTATGCAAACTACCTCAAGTTTAATCCTTCCTGGAGAATCGGGCAGGCAAGGCAGTGGAGATGGGAAGAGGGAATTTTTTCCTGTTTTGGTGATAGTAGCTTTTTTAAGACACGCCCCCACACTTCTAAATTTAAAGATAAGTTGGCCAAGTTTAAGGTTTGGGGCCTGTAGTTGCAGTTCATTACAAGTTCGAGGCTCTTTTTTTGTTCTTTCCTCTCTGTCTGACTGAACAAATGAAGCAGAGTCCAAGTCTCACATCTGTGAGATGTAAAATCTTTGTTACTGTATTGATTATTTGGTTTAGTTACAATTGGGCAAACATGAAGCATTGCAGAGATTCTAATGAATGCTCAGTTTTCCATTGCTTATCCACCTCCACATAAGGGGAGTGTGAGCCCTTAGGAACTCTGCCCCTGCAGCAGTTGACACTGGTATGGAAAATACATGTGACGTCCCAGGATTGTGTTAACCTGGGTGTTTTTAGGTTATAGTCCTCTCTCCAAGAGAGCAGTAGCATTTCCATGACATCYTGGAATGGTTTGGGTTGGAAGGGCCCTTAAAGCCCATCCAGTTCCACCCCCTGCCATGGGCTGGGACACCTTCTGCTATCCCAGGCTGCTCCAAGCCCTGTCCAACCTGGCCTTGAAATTACTATTTTTGAGAACCTTGGGGAAAAAAATGAGGATGAGAAGACAATAAATATAAATAATTAATAAAATTAAGTAGAGATTATTCCTCTACATGAATTTAAATAGTTTTGATGTGATGTTTTCAATCTGTAACAGCATTCCTGGAACTGACTGAGTTGCTTTTACACACAACAGTCAATTAAAAGTCAAAATAAAGTTGGTTTAGAATGGTTGGTTGTTTTTAGGAGTTATTTATCCTCACATCAGCTCTATCTGAGTGGATATATCAGGAATAAGCTGCTCTCAGGTGTTTTCTTACTCCAGTGTTGCCAACACCTGGGACATGACACCCATTTGTTTGCAGTGTGGTTTATGAGGAGTCTCTTGCTGCCTCTTTTCCTAAAGATAAAAGAATTACATGGTTCTCACTTCAGGAATATTTGAATATTTAAATCTCCCTTTTTTTCCCAAGCAAATCCGGTTTCCAGTCACTGCAATTTGCCAGCTCAGCCCAGCTCTGGGGTTGCCTCCTCCCCTCTCCCTCCCTTGCTGATTCTCAGAATTAGTGTGGGTAGTGCCTGGTGTTTGTGCATGTGGGACGTAGCGGGAAGTAATCCTGGAACTTAACTCTGAGGATCAGACCTAGAGCTTGGAATGTGTCCCTCACTGACTCCACCAAATAATCCGTGGTGTTTTGCCTGCACTGTGATTGATTTGATGTTTGAATGGTCTGCATTGTCGCTCCTGCTTAACCTGTTTGTGACTGCTCTGTCTTATAGGAGAAGTCCCTTTCCTCGCCACAATAGGTATGTCTGAGAGCTGGACATACCTGGGCCCTCCCTGCAGCCCCAGCAAACCTGGCAGAGGCAGTCACTTAACTGAGCACAGGAGGAATTAGTGCTATTTTATCCCAATGGGCAGCTCAAGCAGTGCTGTTAATTAATGGATTGTGTGCTTCTCTGGAAGTGTGGGGTTCTAAAGCAGGCAGGCATTTGGGGACACACAGCATTGCATGGATGCACAGTGCAGGTTTTGAGCAACAAATGTAAAATCTTGGTCAGCTTCCATGCCCTGAGTGTCTTTGTCTCACAGGTACCAAGAGTTCTGTAGGTGTTTATTTGGCATTTGTCTCCCACGAAATCATTCTGTGTGTTTTGGATACAAACCGTGGCTGAATACTGGAGAAGTGGCTCGATCTGGACTCTCAAATCCTGTGTATAATAGGTGTAAAATACTTAATTAACTGGTGTTGTGCAGTGACCTGACAGCCTTGATGTCTGGCCCTACTTCTGCAAGTCAGTCTGAACTTTTCAAAGTCCACGATAAGGTCATAAATTCCTTTTTAAAAGGATGATTCCAATAAATATGCCAGGGTCTTATGTTTGCTTTGTTTGCCATATCCTTAGTGTGAAGGGCAGAGTTCTTGACTGTGCGGTAGGACAGGAGCCATCCCTCCCTGGCAGAGGATGTTTGTAGAGCTGCCCAACACCTCAGAGAGTTCCCATAGAACCTCCTGCCTGGGCACCTCCCTCCTGAAAATCCCAGGAGCCTCCAGTGGAGAAGAATGTGGTGGGCTCAGCTGAGGTGTCTTGTTTGATTTAGTGGGGTCACCCACACCACCCTGGTGTGGTCATGGGACCTGGGGCTAAAAGTCAATCTCTGCTTTCCTTTGCCTTCACTGGACATTTATCAACTGGAGAAATGGATTTGTTGCTGGAAACAGGGATGTGTTTATAGGAAACTGGCCTTAGCTGTGGAATAACTGGTTTGAGTTGGGTGAGGATGTGCCCGGCCTTCCCACCATGTTGGGTGTGCAAGGCTTTGGATTTCACACCCTGGCACCACCTCACACCCCAGGGAGCCTTTCCAGGCTCCAGCAACAGCGTTTTCCTAAACCTGGGAGGTGCAGGCATGCACCAGGTGATGTTTTACATCTGAGGGCACAGCCTGATGATCAAACACCTCCTGGTGCTTTGGGAGAGGCTGGATTGTGCCAACTCAGCCCCAAATCCCTGTCAATCCCTGCTGGTGCTGGGTCCTGTGGAAGTGCTGGACACAGCCAGGGGCTGGTTTGGGGCTGGGGTTGTCACGCCTCAGGCTCAGGGGGTCACCACTCAAATCCCTCATTTSGGTTGACCCATCTGGGAGTTCCAAAGGTGTGCAGGGCTCAGGTGGGTCCAGCAGAGGGAATCTGGGGGCTCCTGTGGTGCTTCCCAGGAGGAAGTCTCCGATTGTGTGTTCTCCTCCCATTTCTGGCGGACAAATCTCCAGTGTTACTGCAACAATTGTGCTGATTTGTCCATGGAATAACAAACTTTAAAGCACCAGAGTCCAGGAAAGGTGGTGATAAAATGCTGACATGGATTATTAGCTGCCTGTGTTCTGGGGGGCTGGTTTGTTCTCACATCAGGCAGAGGAAGTGCTGGTTTTCCTGGATTGCCAGGGCTGGTGGATGGATACAACTAGAAGTAAGAGAAACATGTGAGCTCCTTCATGAATTTCTCATCTGGCTATTGAAATCCATCGTGGCTGTCTGTTTAATTACCCCTGTGACTGTGGTGGAATGCACAACCCTGCTGCAGGGTTTGGTGGACACTGTCAACCTTCCTTTTTTCCCCCAAACATTTCACCAATCAGCTGCATTCGTTGATTTGGTTCATTGTGGTTGTTGCTGCTCATGAGGGTGCCAAGTGCAGCAGAAATAGTTGTGGTTGTGCTCTAAGTGTCCCTGTGCTGCTGCCATGATCCACTGGTTCTGTGGAACGGGGAAGGTTCTGGACTGCTGGGAGCTGGGGACCTGGGTTTAATATTTCTGAATCATTTCCCCCAACAGGAGGAGGTTTGACCTGCAGAATCCCTCCCGAATGGATCGGAACGTGGAGATGTTCATGAACATTGAGAAAACACTGGTGCAGGCAAGGACCTCCCCCAGACACCTCTGCTCACGGCAGGGATCCACAGGGAAGGGTTTCATCCTGGGCTTCTGTAGGAATATGGGACTCTACCCTCCCTCTCCCACCCATTTTACTCACGATTTCGTGTTCTCACTTGAAAAATTCAGAATATTTCCATTGATGCTCTGTGGGTGAGGAAAACCTATCGTAAGGCAGGAGAAAGCATCCCAAGTGTCCCCATGTTCCTGTGGAAGTGGCACCCTTGGGATTGAGTAACTGGCCCTGTACACACCTATTCCATGGCTGACTTTCAGTCTGATCTAAATTGGCCTTTTTCAGGTTAGGGTACATTTTAGTCTCACTTTATCAAACAAGTTATTATCTATATCCATTAAACAGCTCTGTGGAGTCTAATTCGAAGCTCAGTTTTTTTAACTGCTGCATGGGAATAATACATTATTTTTTTCAAACTCTAAAGCCAAGCTCAGTGTATAATACAGTCAAAACATAACTCTCAGGTGCTTGTTAGAAATGGAGATAGAAGGAAGGACAGCAAAAAGCAACTGTGGAGTTCCAGCACTGATGACTTTAATAGGAATATTCTAATTTTTGCCACAGATCACCACCAAATTCCTTGTTTAACTTGCTGTTCTCTCACAGAACAACTGTCTGAGCAGACCAACCATCTACCTCATTCCTGACATGGAGCTGAAGCTGGCCAACAAGCTGAAGGACATTGTCAAACGTCACCAGGTGAGTGTCACACAGCACAACTGCACCCAGTGTTGGCCAGCTTGGAGGGAAAGTGCCTGGGGGGCGTCGGAGGACACGGGGCAGCAGCAGCAGCTCACTTGGAAATAGTTGTTATCCTCCCGTGAATCCTGACTGTGCTTTAAAAGCAAACCAGGACCTGCTGCCAGGTGGTTCTGGGGGAGTTGGGGGCAGGCCCAGCTGATGGATTGCTCAGTACAGGTTTGCCCAAAGCTGAGGCTGGAGCAGGGAGGGATACAGTGAGTGATACAGCTGTTCCACATGTGTGGGACAGCAGAAGGAAGCTTCACTCTTGAAATTTTCTTTGGTTTTTGCTTTATTTCACTGTTTTATTGCTGGTGCTGAGCAGAGCCCAGGCAGCCTCAGTGCACCTCAGAGAGCCAACACCTTGGCCTCGCAATTTCAGGTACTAAAGGATGACTTGAACAAGATCAGTGGCTTCATTTCTGGAAAGCATAAACAGTCTTCTCACTTGTCTGGACAGAAATACCCTGGAATGTGACCTCGGGATGGTCTGATGGCTTTTGTGTCAGGACACTTCACAGCTGTAGCCCAAGTGTTTCTTTCCCAGATTTAATGTATTTCCTGTGTTGTGATTATGAACCATTGTCTCAGCCTCACTTGGGCAGATTTTCACAAGTTGCTCTTAATTATTTGGCTGATTCAGGATGGGTGTTATTGCTTGAATTAGAGTGAATGAGTCGATTTTCCTTTCATAAAGGAATTCTTTCCTTTCATAAAGGAAGTCTGTAGTGAGCTCCATGCTGTTTCCATGAGTGATTTAAGGGATTTTTAAAGCAGCTTTGTCTCTACAGGGATGTGAAGAGATGAAAACAGAAATTGTCCCTAATTCTGCTTTTTGGGCTTTTTTCCTTTGCTTTGCCTCTGAATTCTCATCTTGCTGCTAACTTTAATTACTCACTATCTAGTTTATTTTAATTATTTAATTATTACTTAATTTTTAATCCACTCACGGCTTCCAGAAAGCTGGTTTAATGTATTATCCATTTCTCTGTTTTCAGTCAGGATAGCCAGGAATCCAAGAACTGCCTTGTTGATCCTTGTGGGCCCCTTCCAACTCGATTCCATGATTCTGTGATAGCATCTAGGAGACACTTCTGTTCATCTCTTGTGTTTTGGGTTTTTCAAGGCTCCACAGGAAATAAATGAATCTTATTGATGTGGCCCAGATCAAAGCTCAGATCTCCAAGACCATCTTCAGCTCCTGGGGAACAAAGGGAGAATTTCCATCCTTGTTCCTTAAGCACTTGGCAGGTTCTTCATTTGTGCCAGAGCTCTTTCTCTTAAATTCTTTGTACTTTCCAGCTCTCTCTTTTGCTCTGCTCAGAGCCGCTCCTCTGCCTTTTCCCAGTTCTGGGCACTCTTGGAGTGGGAACTCCTGCTCTTCAGCCCCTGATTCCAGAGTATCTCCACATCCCAYTCCCACAATGCTGTTCTAATTCCTGCTTTTGCTGCTGCCATCCAGGGAAGGGATTTGCAGCTGGGTGTGCTCGTGAATAAATCTGTCATGTTTTTATGGGATGTCAGTTTTGAACAGCATTTTCCTACCAAACTGTTCCAAAACACAGCTCCTCTGCATATTGGGAGTTTCTGCTCTTTGGGAATGATTCTTCCTGTGGAGACTGGGGGTGTCTGCAGCATGTGGGAGAATCCACTTGAGAGAAGGACAGAGTTTCCTTGGCTGGTAGTGTTAGGGATTAATTTCACAGATATCTGAGCCTGTAGTAGATTTTTTTCCTCCATGTTGATGGAGGTTGAGTAGGAATATTATTATGGCCTGTGCCCATGTGTAGAAAATTCTTCTATGGAGCTCTCTCCCACTCCCTGAGAGGAGGGTGGAGCTAGCTGAAGTTCGCTAGACTTTTATGATGTAAATTCTCATGTTTGCAAATTGGTTTGGGCCAAAATGTGGGAAAAGTTACAGATACTTTCTTATGAAGTATTTTTGTGTGAACTTGTTCAATATTGTGAGGATTGGGGCAGAGGGAATAAGGAGGACAAAAGATTTGGGATGAACAGAGGAAAAGATGACAAAGTAATTTGGTAGCAGTCTTAAAATAATTGCCTTTTTCTGGCACTCCTTGGAACTGGTTTTATTTGTTGTGTCAAAGATGGCCTTGAATATTCCTGGAGTTTGTGGGATGTGGGTAAAAAGCAGCAGCCAAGAGGTTTGGGGTGATGTGTTGAGGATTTCTCATGCAGTTTCTTCTTTTCTTTTGTGTTTTCCACAGGGAACAGTCACTGAAGAGAAATCCAAGGCTACCCACCATGTGTATCCAAGTCCTACCTCAATGGATGATGGTAACGTTCTGTTACAGTTTTTAAGGGGGAATAGTTTTGTAATTAATTCCATGAGAAGTTATGGGAGTGTTCACCAGACTAAGCATGTTCCCAGCTTGCTCCTGAGGAACACTCTCTGGGTTTTGGTTAATGTGCCAGAGGAGGTTCAGGTTGGATATTGGGAATATTCCTCATGGAAAGGGCTGTCCAGTCCTGGCACAGCTGCCCAGGACAGTTGTCTAGTCCCCACCCCTGGAGGGATTTAAAAGCCCTGTGGATGTGGCACTTGGGGACATGGGTCAGTGGTGGCCTTGGCAGTGCTGGGGGACGGGTGGACTCGATGATCTGAGAGGCCTTTTCCAATCTTAGCATTTTCATGATTTTGAGTTCCTCTCTGTCCAGGAATTCCATAGGGAATGCTGGTGCACATGCCTGTGTGTGGTTGGCTGGGTGGGAGCAGTAGCAAGGAGAGCTCCTCAATGGGGTTTTGGCTGTTGTCATTCACTCTGCCTGGGTGGTACTTAAGGTTCAAAAAAAGCAATTTCACAGCTACTTCCTTCAGCAAACAGCAAAAAATTGTTGTTAATTTTTTCACCTTAAATACATCGAGTTGCCTCGTGGATCATTTTGTCGAGTCTGAGTTGCACTGACACAAATCCCTTTTCYGTATTCCTTGGCCTGTGCTGGCCACTAGGTGGAAGTGCTCCCTGCGGTTTGCAGGGATCAGGCATGGTCTGTGCTGTCCCCCGGCAGCACCGTGCCCAGGCTCAGCTCTGTGTGTGTCTCTGGCCACGCCAGGCTCTCAGCCCAGGCTTCAGCAGGGTGGGACAGAACTGGKAGAGCTCCAAGCCCCTGGTTACGCTGTGGGGGAACTGCCCTAAACTCCAGCAGGGATTTAGAGATACAGGTTCACATCCTCTGGATTTTTACTTTAATGCTGCCCTGGGCTGTATTCATGGGATTTGGGTTGCAGGGTTTAGTACTTGAGAGCTGCTCCAGCCCTGGGGCTGACAGCAGGAGGACATGGAGCTGCTGGAGAGAGTCCAGAGGAGGCCCCAGAGCTGCTCCCAGGGCTGRAGCCCCTCTGCTCTGGAGCCAGGCTGGGAGACCTGGGAATGTTCAGCCTGGAGAAGAGAAGGCTCCAGGGAGACCTCGGAGCCCCTTCCAGTGCCTAAAGGGACTTCAGGAGAGCTGGAGAGGGATTTTAAGAGGCCTGGAGGGACAGGACAAGGGTTAGGTGAAAGAGGGTAGATTTATATTGGATATTAGGAGGAAATTCTTGGCTGTGAGGGTGGTGAAGCCCTGGCACAGGTTGCCCAGAGAAGCTGTGGCTGCCCCTGGAACCCTGGAAGTGTCCAAGGCCAGGTTGGAGGGGGCTTGGAATCACCTGGGCTAGTGGAAGGTGTCCCTGCCCATGGCAGGGGTGGCACTGGATAGCCTTTAAAGTCCCTTTCAGCCCGGGCCCCGAGCAGACCTTTAGCTGAGGGGTTTGCAATAACTTCACTCTCACTCACTATGGAAAAGGGAAATAATAGGCTTTTTCATCCACATCTAACCTGGATCTCATTCCCTTTGCAGATGAGTGGTTGAGACCTGTGATGAAAAAGGACAAGCAGGTGCTGGTACACTGGGGCTTTTTTCCAGACAGGTAAAGAAAGGTGGAGGGATAAAAGTAAACCTTGAGTCTTAATTAAGTTTGTTGAAGGAAAAGTCTTAATCTCAATGTGCAAAGCTTGAAAATACTTAATCATTAATTTAAAACTGAAATMTCCACATCCATCTGTGACACTGGCAGTGGGGGAGGGTGGAAAAGGAGAGTTTCTGCAGAGGCACAACGAACTGGTTGCAAATTGAACCAGATTTTAGAGGTGGAATGAGCCTTTCCTTAAACTTTAAAGGAAGAGCTTCCAATCACCTGGCTGAACTTTGWCAAAGTTTGGTTGTCTTCAGTCAGGTGTGACTGTTAAAGCACCTCTCTGACAAACCTGCCCTGTGGTGTGGGAACTGTTGAAATACAGTGGATGTGTGTTAGGAACTTAAATGTACTTGCAATAACCGGTTTCTGAGTCCAGCTTATGGAAGATCAATCAAAAAATTGATAACCCAGCATTGACTTCTATGTAATTAGCTTTTTCAGGCCACTGAAATGTACTTTTCACCCACAGAATTCCTAGGAACCATATCTCGTATGGGGATTTCAGTGGAAGAGAGCAAACAATAATCACACTGAAATTTTTTCCTTCATACAGATGAAGAACCTTTAAATATTTTTGTATTTATATCAGTGGTTGAGTTTGTATTGATATAAAAAGTACACACAAACCCAGTATAAAACCAGGAGTGCTGTGTGCACATCTTCCCTTGCACATGGTTTATCCCTGTTCCTCAGTACGTGCCTGGTGTTGATTACAAAGTATTTTGGCTTTTGCTGTTGCTCAGTGAGTTTTTTGATAAACTTTTGAGGGAACAACATGGAAAAGTGAATGTAAATAACAAATGGTTTCTGGAAGGATGGGATGCAGATTCCTTCCCTTCCAGGAATCCAGTAGCTCTTGCTTTAAACTCCTGAGAACAGAAAAAAGTGAATTAAGTTGATGGCAGGGTTTGATTGGGTGACTCAGAACTGCCTTTACACCCTGAATCTCTCCAGATTTGCACTTTATGCTGGAGCTGGTTCACTGAGAGGGATTTTAAATTCTGATGTGCACTGGATGCCTTGGAGCCCTCCCTCTGCGCTGGGTCCGATTCCTGTGGCACAAACCAGGATTATTCCCTATGGAAAGCACTCTGCTGTCCCAACAGTGTGATTGGCACATGCCAGAGCTGCTGGATAACCATTCCTGGGTGATCCTCCTGGCTGATCTGCTCTCTCCTGACCTTCTCTAGCTATGACACCTGGGTCCATGCCAATGAAATAGATGCAGAAATTGAGGATCCCCCGATTCCCGAGAAGCCGTGGAAGGTAAGTGTGGCTCAARCTCCTTCCCAGAATTCCCATGTTGGCACTGCTTTATTTGTTACTGGACTCACTGTGTTACCCTGACAATGTTCTGTGTGCTGCTGACCAGGAGAGTCAGAGCAGCTCAGGCCTGAAAATAACTTAGTGTCTGTTCAGACACTGCCTACTCCAGACAGTAACCTGTAACTCACTGGAAAACAGGATTTTGGAGTATAAACTTTACTAGGAATAGGAAGATACAATTGTATAAAGTACTAATAAATCAATAATAAATTGTATAAATTACTCTAAAGCTCCAGAAGTTTTTTCAGCTGTGTAAACCAAACTGTATTTGAAGGTGGATGTTTGAAATCTAGACAGCTGATCTTCTCTCTCCAGGGAATGACCAACTCTTCCTCATTTTTTTGATATTTGTGGCCCATTTGTCAAGGGCATCTGTGTATTTAGGAGGTTTTGATGGTAATTTTCAGCATCAAAAGAACACTGTTAACCCAGAGCTGTTGTCCCAGCTGTAGAACYGAGCTCACATATGAGGAGGTTTAAAAATGATTGAGGAGCAGAGATTCAGTTCTGTCAGTTTAGTCCTGTTTATGGTCTAAAGACCTTTGTGGTCTTGCCTTGTGAAACTGCCACGAGCGTGTGAGAAACCAGTGGGAGATAGTTGAACATTCAGACACTGATAAGGCTCCAGGAATTTCCTTACTCCTGGGACGTCTCTCATGGAATTATTTCTTCCCAAAGCATCAACCTCTCGTTGTCTCCTGTCCTTTAGGTTCATGCCAAGTGGATTTTGGACACAGATGTGTTCAATGAGTGGATGAATGAAGAGGATTATGAGGTAGATGAGAACAGGAAATCTGTGAGTTTTCGCCAGAGGATCTCCATGAAGAATGAAGAGGTGGGTGGTTCTCTGCTGAGGGGGGACCTGTAGGTACAATAATGTCCTTGAGCTCTGCACAGGTAGAGCTGGAGGAGGGAAGGGTCCAGGGAGACCTCAGAGCCCCTTCCAGTGCCTAAAGGGGCTCCAGGAGAGCTGGAGGGGGACCTAAGACAAGGCATGGAGGGACAGGACACAGGAAGTGACTTCCCACTGCCAGAGGGCAGGGTTAGATGGGATATTGGGAAGGAATTCCTGGCTGGGAGGGTGGGGAGGGGCTGGCACAGGTTGCCCAGAGAAGCTGTGGCTGCGCCTGGATCCCTGGAAGTGTCCAAGGCCAGGTTGGAGGGGGCTTGGAGCCACCTGGGATAGTGGAAGGTGTCCCTGCCCACAGCAGGGGTGGCACTGGATGGGCTTTAAGGTCCCTGCCAGCCCAGACCATTCTGGGGTTCTCTGATAAGACAAATTTTGGCACTCAGAGTAATGAGCAATGCTGAAGTTGGTCAGGACTCTTAAAACTGGTTCCCTGAGGCCAGGTTGCTCTCTGGGAATCTCTCCTGGTGGAATATTGTGGCTGTTAGTTGCTGTTGTAAGATGGATGAAGGAAGGATGTAGCCTCCAGCACTGCCATAGGAGTGCTGGGAATAACTCAGTGCCTCTGCTCCCTCCCAGCCCGTGCGGAGCCCGGAGAGGAGGGACAGGAAAGCAGCAGCCAGTACAAGGAAGAGGAAACATTCCCCTTCTCCACCCCCCACTCCTGTGGAGTCCAGGAAAAAGACAGGGAAGAAAGGGTGAGTGTCTGGAAATTTCCAGAGGCCTGGAATTTGAGCTGAAAAGAAATGAGGAAAATAAGAAATTCAAGAGATGTTTATGTAGAGACCTCTGGGTTCAATAATCATTTCTGGATAGACTTGAGGGGTTATTCCTGAGCAGTTGGTGTAATTCCTTGGCTCCTGCAAGGAAATGTGTTGGCTGCAGTTGGGGGTTTGTGTGTGGGTACAGAGGGGAGCACTTTGGAGCTAAAAGTTCAGGTCTTGTTTATTGACCTGCTGGGCTCTAATAGGGCAAAACTGGAACTTGATAAAGAGTGAGTTGATAATCTGAATTACTCCTTCCAAATGTAAAGCCTGAGTTAGGGTCTGTGAGGAGGGGTGGGGCTGGCTCTGCCTTTGTTCCCAGGGTGGTTTTCAGGAGGGTTTGACCCTTCGATCCTGGTACCTGAACAATGTCCAGAGGAGAACATCTGGCAGAGCCCCTGTGTCTGCTCTGTTCCAGACAAGCTGCTCTGTATGGGAAAAGGAGGGGGCAGAAAGAAGAGGATGAACAGGAGGATCTCACCAAGGACATGGAAGATCCCACACCAGTACCCAACATAGAAGAAGTGGTACTTCCCAAAAATGGTAAGATATGAAAACACTTTGGGTTCTTTGAGTGTTGAAACAGTTAAACTGCATAAAAAATGGGTATATATTTTGTCAAATCTTTGAAATACTTTGTGGCCATTGGGCAAGTGATTTGTGCCCATAAATTTATCCAGTCAGGGATGTGGCAGCTGAGAAGGGCAGCAGATTCACCTGCTTTTGACCTTTTAAAATGCAAAAATACGTTTACAAAATACACTTGTTAAAATAGATTTACAAAAGTCTTCTTAATGTTTCATTTCAGTTTTTCATGGATTTGTTTGTGTTTGGGGGGATGGAGTTTTCTGGAGCAAAATATTTCTCTGCCAAGTCTCCAGAAGAAGGATGTTAAATGAGTGGAAAATGTGCTACATGTCAAGTGCTTTCAGCTCTTAATCCTTTTTAGGGAAGTGTTGATGTGAGCAATAATAAATCTGGGAAAAATAATTCCTTCTGCATTCTTCACACCAGATTATTTTGGGAGTTGCTCCGTTTGGGTTTTCCTTGGTTTGAACGTTGTTATGTGTTGGACAGGTGGGGAGGTGCAGGGTTATCTGTGGATAGATCCTGCTTTGTGTTGAGCTGGGAATCCCAGGGAATTGGGACAAACGGGCCCTTGTGTTCCCATGTGAACTCTTGAACTGCAGACAGGGCCAGCAGAGCACAGGGAAATCAGGCCAGACTGGATAATTCCCTGTCTGCTGCTCTCTCATCACTCTCCTGTTCCCTTTGCAGTGAACCCAAAGAAGGACAGTGAGAACACGCCCGTGAAAGGAGGAACCGTGGCAGACCTGGGTAAACCCCCAGCACCCCCTGCCCCACAGCTCACTCTCTACTGCTGCTTGCAGTCAATATTTTTGAATAGATTTTAAATATTTCTAAATCTCTCAACTTGAAAAGCAGTCTCTCGTTCTGCCATTTCATTGAATTAATTCATTTTCCGTGCGTATTCAAGTTCAGAAGTTCAGCTCTTCTTTTCACTTGCAAAGCTGTTCCCTCAGAGACTATTGTTATTTTTTTTACATGACACATCAGCTCTTTTTTAGCAGAATTTTTATTTTTTTACTGGGAATCAAGGAGAATCACAGGTTCTGTAAGCTTTCCTGAGCCTTGACATGAGGTACAAACTTGTGTCCCATATCTGTTACAGAAGGCTCGTCTAGGGCACTGGGAAAGGCAATAAATAATTGTAGATTCTGAAGTGTTGAGAAACTCTGAATATCCTTCCTCTGTATTCTTACCCGTTCCCCGGTGTGGGATAGGTAAAGGTGTAATTGCTTTAGTGATGTGGGGTTCCCTTCCCTATTAAATGTTCTTCCTAATTAAGCAGTTGCGTTGCTGGGAAGGCTCATGAGCATTGAAATGAGTTTTATTGGTGTAATTCTCAATGTTTTTACCTTTCAGATGAGCAGGATGAGGAGACGGTGGCGACTGGAGGAAAGGTAACAGCACCTGGTTCTTGCTAAATTTGGTGGAAACTGAGATTGTAGAATCCCAGAATGGTTTGGGTGGGAAGGGACCTTAAAGCCCATCCAGTCCCACCCCTGCCGTGGGCAGGGACACCTTCCACTATCCCAGGTGGCTCCAAGCCCCCTCCAGCCTGGCCTTGGACACTTCCATGGATCCAGGGGCAGCCACAGCTGCTCTGGGCAACCTGTGCCAGGGCCTCCCCACCCTCCCAGCCAGGAATTCCTTCCCCATATCCCATCTAAACATTCTCTCTTTCAGTTTAAAGCCATTCCCCCTTTGAATCCTGTCAAGAGCTTAATCTCACCTTCAGTAACTTAACCCATGCTAATTTTGAAGTGATCTTTAAATCAGTTACAGTAATGTGGTTTTGATACTATAAAAATTGTCCAAGTTCTATGGAATTACTTGGTATTTTTAAATCTAGTAAATTAAAAAGGAGAATGAGAAGACAGATGCCAAGTATTTTCTAAGAACCATTTTTCAGATTAGAGGTTTTTCAGAGGTTTTGCTTTTTTTTTAGGTTTTAGGACTAAATGTAACCCCTGGTTTGGCTTCCTGATCATTTTAACAGAGTTGCAGGGTTAGTTCCTGTATTAAATTGCACTCGTGGCATGCCAGGCACTACTTTTAACAGTTTTCAAATCACTAAATGTGTTTGGAGTTCCCCCTTGTTGTCTTTGGGGGAGTTTAGTCCCAGATAAAGATCAGTTATTGATACCAGTGACTCTTCAGGGTCTGGCTGTGGGGACTTGGTTATTTTTAATGTTGCTCAAACAGCACCTGAGGGGCTTTGTACAGCTCGTGTCATGTCCTGACCCTGTTTTTATGCCTTCCCTGAGCCCTTCTCTTTATCATTTTGGGTCAGGAGTTGAACATTTGCTGGAACTCGAGTTGCAGAACAGCAATTCACAGGAGGTTTCTGTGGAGCAACAGAGAGGGACCAAAGCTCATCCTCCTCCTAGGGGGGTGTCATAAAGTCTGTGTGGGATGGGGAAGCTCCTGGTTTGGACTAACTGTGCTGTGTCAGAGGGTTGGGGTGTCACCCTGTGACTGTGGTGTTCCCTCTGTGCCTCAGGAGGATGAGGATCCCAACAAGGGCGACCAGAGCCGCTCCATTGACCCAGGGGAGGACAACGTCACAGAGCAGACCAACCACATCATCATCCCCAGCTATGCATCCTGGTTCGACTACAACTGGTGAGGGAGGCACTGGGAACTGCGAGAACACTTCCCTTGATTTTATTTTTCCATAAATGAGCCTGAGAACTGAAGGAAATGACTGTTGTTTAGGTCCAGTTCCCACATGTGGGTACATGGTTTGTGTTTCAATCTTTCTGACTGTTTTCAGGGATGGGGAATGGGGAGGAGAATTGCAAACAGCAGAGATCTTCACTCTGCCTTCTCAGCAGTTTTTGCTTGCATTGATTTCCCCCTAATTCCTTTCTCTCCCCTGCTCCTCTAGTCTGTGTGTGATCGTTCTGTGTTTGTCTCTACTTCTAAAAGCTGCTGCCTTGTTATTTTGCTTCAGAACTTGACTTTGAGTAGAAGTCACTGATTAGACAGGGGGGGAACTTGTTCCAGCTTGGAGTCCTCCTTGGAATCGGAGATTTGTGGTGTGTGTGACCACTCAGCTCTTTATGGTAACCCTGATGTTTGTGTATCCTCACACCTTTGTGGAGTGGGAGGAGAAGCAGGTGATGGTGAAAGAAAGTCCCTCTACAACTTAAACTCTCAAGCAGCACTTTTCTAAAACGAAAAGTGATTTGGAAGCAGAGTAAGGAATAGACACTTGTCTGTCAGGCTCTCACTTGCTTTGTCTTGGCTCTGGGAGTTCAGGCTGGAATCTGAAAGGATGTGCTCAACACTGGGGTATTGGGATTCATGTGCAACTTCCAAAAGTGGGTAACTTGTTCTAGAAGTGAATTCAGATGGCATGGGCACTGTCAGGGGAAGGGTTGATTCAATTCCCAGCTCTGGCAAACTATGTTGCCTTGGATGACTCAAATAGAACCATCAGGTTTCTCATCCCTGTTGCTCTCCCTCTTTGACATGGTCCTGGAAGCAGAAATGGACAAAGTTTCTTTCACAGAAATGGAAAACAGGTTGTAGTTGTGACTACTCCATCCCTGGAAGTGTCTAAGGGCAGATTGGATGGGGCTTGGAGCAACCTGGGATAGTGGAAGGTGTCCCTGCCCATGGCAGGAGTGGGACTGGGTGGGGCTTTAAGGTCCCTCCAACCCAGCCCATTCCAGGATTCTGTGAGTCAGAAAAGCCAAGGATCACACAGTGAATTTACAGGAGCTCCAGGTAATCATTGGGTATGTGGTTTTCTTTGATTGGTGGCTGAATTTTGGGTTCAGTGCAGCTTATTTGATGAAATAATCAAATTTCCAAGGGCAGTGTTGGAATGCTGGGGTTCCTAAAACATAATAATAGTAAAATAACCCTTGCTGTAACTGTGCTCCCTCCAAAGAGGCATTTGGGGGTGAGCAGAGCCCTGCAGGGCTGTTCAGTACCTGACGCCTGAACTGGTTTTGTTGCAGTATCCACGTGATYGAACGCCGTGCGCTTCCAGAGTTCTTCAATGGCAAAAACAAGTCCAAGACTCCAGAAATGTGAGTAAAACATGTCAATATGGATGATGAGAGTGTAGCAGGATAAAGGAGCTTCCCATTCCATAAATCCTGTGGACACGGCTGGATGTGTGTGAAGCTGGTACTTCCTGCAGGGTCCTGAAAGAGGGACAGAGCACTGATAATATTCGTACGTTATTGTAGGAGAGACAAAAGTTTAAATATCAAAGTGATATTTAATAGTGGTTATCCAGGGAAAATGAAATTACTTTCTCTCAAGTAATATTGGAACAAATTCTTGAACTTTGCGTGGGACAAGATGTGCTCAACTTCCAGAGACACCTAGGAATGTCATGAAGAGGTAGAAATGGAATAATCCTTCTTAATTCTCTCTCTCTCTCTCTCTCTCTCTCTCTCCTCATGCCACGCTGTATTCCTGTATTTCTCAGGAGTTCTGTGTGTTGTAGATGCTGTGTCAGGCTGTGGGGTAGATTTTCCACAGTTTTTTGATTTCAGATTGCCCTGAGCAGCTGATGGGAAATTCTGGAAGAGCAAGTGAGGGTCAGGAAATGGGTCTTCCCTGTGATTCTCAAATATCACAGTCAGGTTTAAACCACAGAGCTCAAGTTGTGCATTGCAAGAAGGAAAATACTTTTTCTTCCATTGCCGTTCCCAACCCTCTGGTGACTTTTTAATTCTGGCCATGCCTGTTCAGTCCAGGTGAGTTTAGATGCAGTTTGTACCTGTCCTGTCTCCTTGTGGGATTTGGTTACTGCAGAACTTGAGTGGTCTTAATTAAAAATTACACACCCAGAGCTGTTTAAACAGCTTAAACACCTCCCTGGAGCAGTTTAAAATACTAATTTTGAAAAGAGCTGATTATTGTCATTGTTGTCATGAGGTACTGCAGGTTTTGTCACTCTTCAGAAGATTAAATTCTGGTCTGACTTGGCTGGTAACAAGTTCAGCTGCTGCTGAAGTGCTGGAGAATCCTCTGCAGGGTTTGTTCTGTGCAGTGGTAAAGTCACCTCCCCTTCAGGGAGAATTTTCTGTCCTGATACTGAATTTGGTTATTCAGAGTGATCCTGAAAGGTGATGGATAAAGGAAGATGGTCAAGGTCAGGCTAAACAAAGTGCTTGTTTCTGTTAAAGTGATCCTAAAACCTGATATTTCACACCAAAAAATCCTGGATTTGGACCCCAGTGTGTGCTGGTCATTGTGGGCAGGGGACTGGGCTGGTTGTGCATCAGTTCTGTTGCTCAGCAAACTGTAGTTTGGGGGTTTCTCAGACTCAGAGTGTCAGGCAGCAGACAGGTGGAATGTGGAGGGAATGTTTATCTCCTGGATTTCCCACCCCTGTGGTCATGTGCAGTCCCAGGCGCCCTTTTCCAGTTGGCATCACACCATCAGCTCTCCTGATGCTCCTCCCTGAGCTGCTGCTGGTTATTGCTGGGAGAGAAGCGAACTGGGGACTCCTCCCAGTCCTCGTGCCATCCTGGAGATCTATTTTTGGTGCCATTTAGGGATTGTAGGAGTAGCACGTGGTCCTGGCTTTGTGTTTTCTTCTGAAATAAGAGAGGAACATCCCTCTGAATGGAGATGAGTTGCCTCCAGCTGAATTTTCAGGCCAAAGCACCGTGTTTGAGGAGCTCATGCAGGTTCATCCTTGTCACAGCAGTGCCTGGGGGTGGGCCCTGYCTGAAAAGGGATTGAGCTAAATGCTACTTGACTTCCCTTCTCACTGGTGACAAGGCTTAGCTGATGGGTCGTGTCGTGGTTCAAAACCGTCTCCCTTCAGGAGAAGCCTGGGGATGTTTCTGTCTTGGGCTTCTCTCTCCACCTCATGATGTGACGTTTGCTAATAAATATTAGTTTCTGCAGCCCAGACCTGTTCCTGGCCAGGTTCTCCCCTGGACCACTCAGGAATGTTCCTCAATATTCCTCTGTGGAAGAAGCTCCTTTTTGTTTCTTGCCTCCCAAACATCCCACACAGAGCCAAACACCTACGCCAGCAATTTTTTTCCAGCCAGTTGCCCATATGATTTGGTCAGGAGGAAGATGTGGGATTTTGGCAGGGACATGTGCTTGCAGCATCTGCCTGCTTGGGCCTTGCCTGGATGATTTATATTTTTGGTTCCCAGCTGCTTTGCACACCGCATGTGAAACAACCCCCTCTGGAATTTTCCAAAGGCAGAAATCTGCTTGCATTACACTGTTTTAAACACAGCTTTGCATGGGATACTCCATAGAGTCTCAGGAGAATTTAGGTTGGAAGGGACCTTAAGGATCCTCTCATTCCACCCCTGCCGTGGGCAGGGACACCTTTCTCAGTCCAGGCTGCTCCATGCCCTGTCCAGCCTGGGTGATGCCAACTTTGGCAGATGGGGTCTTTTCCCCTCTAAAGAACAGGACTATCAATAATTTTATGGCACATTATTTTCTTCGGGATAATTTGTATTAGGTAGCATAATTCCAGAAACTTACTGAAATATAGGAGTCTCACAGGGATTGTTTTTGCTCCAGCTGTTCCCAGCTGTGCTGGCTCTGGGCTCTTGTCCTCTGCTTTTCGAAGATCTTTTCTTCTCCATGTTGCCATTCTCCAGCCTTTCCTTCCTTGTCCCTTTATCCATTAAAATCTCCACATGCAGCCACAGCAGGGTTCCATCCAGAGTGCTGCTTCTGCTCTTCTGTGCAGCTTTTTTCCTTCCAGCCTCACACAGGGATGCACAAGGATTATTTATCCTATTTCCATGTGAAGACCAGACCTCATTATTTTTTTCCTGCAGCTTCTACTCTGTTGTGGGAATATTTGGTTAATGACCAAATTACAAGAGATATTTGTGTGATTTACAATTTAAAYGTGTTTCCATGTGCTGTTAATCCAAACACAGGGAAAATCCAGACAGAAACAGTCTGGAAGAGTGGTGAATTCCACTTACCTGTTGCTTTTGATGCTGGTTCTTAAATTTCACCAGTAAACCAACCAGTTGGTGTTTTCCTGTCAGTAATGTGTGTTTGGGGGAGTGAATCTTAAAGTGCATGTTCTGAGCTGTGTTAGAGGTGAGGGGACGTGAACTGGTGCMCTCTGCCTTGCAGATACCTGGCCTACAGGAACTTCATGATTGACACCTACCGGCTGAACCCGCAGGAGTACCTGACCAGCACTGCCTGCAGGAGGAACCTCACCGGGGACGTGTGTGCAGTCATGAGGTGACAACGGGGGCTTTGGGACGTGGGGCTTTGGGTCTTGGGGCTTTTGGACGTCTCCAGGCATCAGCAAGATCGTGGAAAAGCCCTCCAAAACCGAGCCCAACCTGTGCCTGGTGCCAACCTTGTCAGCAGCCCAGAGCACTGAGTGCCACATCCAGGCCTTCCTTGGACACCCCCAGGGCACCTCCCTGGGCAGCCCCTGCCAATGCCTGACCACACCTTCCAGGAAGAAATTCCTCCTGATGTCCAACCTGACCCTCCCCTGGCACAGCTTGAGGCCATTCCGTCTCATCCCATCCCTGTTCCCTGGGAGCAGAGCCCGACCCCCCTGGCTGCCCCCTCCTGTCAGGAGTTGTGGAGAGCCAGAAAGTCCCCCTGAGCCTCCTTTTCTCCAGGCTGATCCCCCCCCAGCTCCCTCAGCCTCTCCTGGTGCTCCAGACTCTTCCCCAGCTCTGTTCCTTTCCCTGACATGCTCCAGCCCCTCGAGGGCTTTCTTTGAAATCCAGAACTGGACACARTGTCAGGTTTTGGTTTATGCCTCCCACTGAGGTGCTCTCAGGTGTGCACAAAGCTCCTGCTCTGGGTTGGTTTTGCTGTTTGGGATTAACGAAGGGCTAGGGAAGCTCCTGGCTCTGTGTTTGGTGCAGAAACATCAGCTTTGTCCTTTGTCACCTCCCTTGTGAAGCACGAGCGAGGTTTGTTTGTGAAGGTTGGATCTGTCCCGTTTTTCCCAGGGTCCACGCTTTCCTGGAGCAGTGGGGGCTCATCAACTACCAGGTGGATCCCGAGAGCCGCCCCATGGCCATGGGGCCCCCCCCGACCCCCCACTTCAACGTCCTGGCCGACACCCCCTCGGGGCTGATGCCCCTCCACATCCGCACCCCGCAGGTCAGTCCCGGCTGGCAGTGCCTTGGCTCCCACTGGATGGAATATTCCTTTTCCGACCAGCTGGGCTGAGCATTTGGGCAGTTCTGTGTAGAATCACTCACACATTGCTCAGATTTGGTTTAATATCCATGGACTTGGGTTCACCTTCTCTGTGCAGGCTGTGTTCTGTTGAACATTGGCCTGAAAATAACTTTCACCTCCTGCACCTTTCCCCTTTCCCCTGTAACATTTGTTCCCAGGTTCCAGCTGCCCAGCAGATGCTGAGTTTTCCTGAGAAAAACAAGGAGAAGCCGACTGACCTGCAGAACTTCGGGCTTCGCACAGACATTTACTCCAAGAAGACTTTAGCCAAGGCAAGTGTCCTGGGGTTTTCCACTACAGCTCCCAGTGAGGTTTATTGTTCCTCAGGTGTCCCCCACTTTGTCACTGAGGTGACTTGTGTTACTCCTCCACTCCTGGTTTAGATTTCTTCCATCCCAGAGCAGGATGCTGAGATGGGTGGTTGTGCTGGAATTCTGATTTTATAGGAATAAAGACATGAACAAATTCCCAGTCAACACTGTCAGCCTTCAGATCCCAAACTCATTGTGTTCCTGCATATTCTACAGGAATGGTTCAGAGTCAGCAAACCATCCAGTAATGCAGGACACAGAGATCTCCAGCAGGATCTTTAACTCTCCTGTTTTCCAAGTCTGAGCAGGGTTTTCCAGCCTGACAAACATGGACCTCAGTTACACCAGTTTGGGTGTCCCAGGGCCATTCCAGGGGACGTTTTGGCACTGTCATTGCAGGGATAATTAAACTTGGGGGACATCATTGCAGTTGTGTGATGATTCCACACCCTCCTGCCTTTCCCTGCTCCCTATGTGTCCCTGGTAGTGCCTGGAGGCGCTGTGGGAATGCCATGTTAGCACAGCACAACCTCCAGTGGGAATCTCCAGAGCTGGCTTGTGCCTCTCTTGGGTGCCATCAGGCTAATTCCATGTCATTAGTTCATTGTCCTCAGAGGCCACTATTTAAACCAAAGAAATAACTATTTACACACTATTTACCACTTCAGACAATTATTTAAAAACTCCATAAACCCAAACCAGTAGTTCTAGAGATCAGTATTTTTTATAAAGCTGATTCCATCTCAAAGTTCACAGATTGTCTTTTTCACTTGTTAAGGGAGGTATAAATATTCTCCACACTGATAAATCTCTCCTACTTCTGGGCTCTGGTTCTGTTTACAGGAGCTGTGAGCTGAAGCAGGTTTGCTGGCAGATTTCCCTGTGTGGGTTTTGTGTGCTGGGGGTTTTGGCTGTGGAGAGCAGCAGTTGGGTGACTCACATTGATTAATGTTCTCTGTGGGTTAATGAGCTGTTTGAAGCATCTGGAGATAACATTTATTATCCTAAATAGCCTTTTCCTTTTGGTCCAGCACAGAGCCCTCCAATGGTGCTGATGTTCCTTAGGAGCAGGTGCCAAGCTGCTTTTGTCCTTTTTTGACTCGTGCTGGGTCAAGGTGTCACGGGAGGGGAAGTTTCACCATGAATTTGGAATTTTTATCCAATCTGAGCAGTTTACATGAGGTGTAGATTTGGGAGCAGCAGCCCCTGGAGCAGGTGGTTGCTGCATTTGCAAATGATCTTGCTGTAATTACTGTCCTCTCACATAGCTCGTCCCCCATACAGTTTTGTGCAGAAAGTCCCGAGTTTCACTTTTTTTTTCCCTCCTGTCTTTTGTAGAGTAAAGGTGCAAGTGCTGGCAGAGAATGGACAGAGCAGGAGACACTGCTGCTGTTAGAGGTGAGTTCATGAGGCCAAACCAAAGGGTAGGAAACCGAAACAGGATGGATAATTCAGGCTTTAAAAATCTGCATGTAGGTTAATACACATTTTGGAGTTAGATGACAACTCCCATCACGGCTGTAAGTGTTGCTACCAAAAAGACATGGCAGGAACATCTCTTGTCTTTAAGATTTGGGTCTAACTTGGACCTGCAAGCCAGAAATGAAGTGTTTAAGAATTTTATATAAAGTCAGGAACAGGTTTTGCAGTGCAGAGAGGTGTTGTCATTCAGCAGGAGTTACTGACAGTATGAAATAATGGTAAGTAATTCAAATAATGGTGAATAATTCAGGTAATGGTTTACCTGCCACTCAGATAAATACTTGGAAATTCTGGTGCTCTTTCCAGTCCCTGGCCATGCCATAGCTCAGGGAAACAGCTAATTTTTTCAGTTGAGATTGTTAAGAAGCAGCTGAGGCTGTTTCCTGTCTCCTGCCACTGAGAAGTGAAGTTATTGGGTAGCTCCTTCATCCCATCCATCTCCTCCTTGTTTTTCCTTGTAGCTGCGCTTGGGGTGTACTTTGAGCTTTTTCTGGAAGTCTGCAAAAAATCCTTGAGATGATTCAATCCGGTTCCTTACAATGAGCTCCAAGAGCTGCTCAGGTTTGTGTGCCCAGGTTGGTTCATGTGGAGCTCTGGAGCTACATGGCAATGGTTGGATCCCCTGGAATTGCAGCCAGGCGTGGAAACTCCCGAGAAGCTGCAGAAGCTGTTCTGGGCTCTCTCACATCAGGGCAGTTGTTTTTCTGTGCTTCAGCAGCAGAAGAATCTCAGTGGCCTGAAATAATTTAAAGTGCTGCCACTTCCTGTAAAGGAGAGATCTTCTCCCCAGCTTTGCTTTTACAGGAACATTTTCTCGATGCAGAGGCTGCATGGCTGATTTCTTTCCTTTTATGTAATTCAGAGTTCTAAGATCTCCAGTTTGGGATTCTGTTTTTGCTGGGTTTTGCTTGCAGAGATCAAAGCCAGCTGCAATTGCCTGGTTGTTCCAGCTTTTTTGTCTTCCTATGTGTCAATAAACTCATTGAAAAGTTAATTTCCTGGGGAAAAGCCTGGAGGATGGACCTGTGTGAGTGCCAAATCAGCAGCTGTGATTCAGCCTTCACACATATGGAGTGTGGCCATCAAACAGCCAAAATATCTCTCTTTTTTTCTATTTATTTTAGGTTGATATTCACTGTTTAGCCAATACTTTCTATTGGCACATGGAAAAATTTTGCTTGTAGGGTATAAAGAGCTAAGATGTTTTCCATGGCATTCTTGTGGGGAGAAACAAGGCTAATGCCATGATATACTGGCTTCTTTCCTTTATTATTTATTTAAATGTATTATTTAAATATTTAACATTAATAATATTATTATTTAAAATTCATTGGTTTGTGTGTTTTCAGCTTATGGTCATACGCTGCACGTTGTAGCCTAATGAAATAATCCGGTGACATATTCTGTGTTTAAAGCAAAACAAAAAAACCCCTAAATCTTGAGATCGCAATTTTATTTAATGAGTTTAAATTAATAATGTTTTTGTTCCTCCTTTTTTGTGGATTTGCCCTATGAATAAATCAGTAAAGAGTATATCAGTTCAAGCATAAGTAATTCAGCTGTAACAAGCCAGCTCAGTCCAATTAAATCCTCAGGGTAGCTTTGGGCACATAGATATGCAGAAATTCCAAATAATAAATCGTATCTGAAATAATTATTGGCCTTCTGCCTGTTGACTGAATAAATTGGGGGAAGAAATACAGTTTTCCTCTGCAAACCACCCTCCCTGCAGAGCCCCCTCTGTCTCTCCACGGCTCAGGCAGAGTTAAGTGCATTTTCAGCTATTTTTAGGAGGGACAGTTATTGTGAGAGAGGGCTTGTCTGGCAGGAAAACAACAGACGGGGAAGGAGAAGGAGCAGAAAGCAGAAATGTGGGAGTTTGAGGAGCAGAGCTGATCTCATGTGCCAGGGGGATTAAACTGGAGACAGGGACTGAGAGCCCAGGGATGAAATTAGGGAAAGGGGAATGAAGGCTGAACAGGGAATAAATATCTCCCTTGAGTGTGACCTACTGAACTGAGCAGTCTCTCATTTATTCAAACATTTGGAAGATCCCAGGGGGGCAGGAGAAGGGCTCAGCAGGGGTTGGGAATGTTGATTCCTATAGTAGGGACCAGGCTGTCCAGTGCAGTCTGTCCCTGGTTCATTCCCAAACCAAGTGGTTCTTCCCATGGAGCTGTCAAAACCCTTCAAGTTGTGTTGCTCGTGGTCTTCAGCAGCTCCTGGATGTTCTCCCCACCCCACTGAGCTCCGCGGGAGCATTCCCAGTTGGGCACTGCCCAGCTGATCTTCTACCATGGGTGGAAGGGAAGGAGCAGGGAACTAATGGCTTTCTGGAGATACACTGGGGGTGTTCCCCCCTTCTCACCCAATTTAAGCAGTGAGACCTGGTTGTGAGAGAGAGAAACTTAAGGGTTAAGCTTAAATTGCTCTGGGATCAGGGGGCTGGAAGGTGCCACCCACTGAGGCAACTTGGGCTTTTCTCTCCAGTTTGATCCGTGTTGGATCTCTGATGTTTTTGGATTTAATTATCTGTCCTTGTAGCCAATTTGCTTCCACGTCTTTGCAAACAGAAGCGTTTTCATGACCTCAGCTGACCACCTGCATCCACAGTGTGCCCGAGGACCCCGCTCAGGTTGATAATTTGTCCTTGAAGAATTCTCAGAGCTTATGTTTTAACTAAACAAATAGTAAAACACTTTTCCTCCAGAACTGCTCTGAAGAAGAGAGTTTGGAAGGAACCTTAAAGCTCATCCCATCCCACCCCTGCCATGGGCAGCGACACCTTCCCCTATCGCAGGTTGCTTCAAACCCCATCCAACCTGGCCTTGGTGTTCCATAGGGATTGTTCCATATTCTGGGCCCTTCCTGGATCAAGGAACTCTGAGCATGAGGCTGATGGCTTAGTTTGGATCTTCCACTTGTCTCTGGGAAGTGCCGAAACGCCTGGCAGGAGAAAATTGTGTCCCTGTGTGCTCTGCTCATCCCTCTTGGGCATTTCCTCCTCCTGACCTCCAGCACATCCAGCCCAACTCCAAGTTTTCCCTCCTTGCTCTGAGAGTTAAGTCAGTCTGGAAGGTTGAGGCTGACCCTGAAGGTTGAGATTTCTGGGACTTCTCAGCCCTGTGGGAGAGATTTACTTGGGGAAACTTCATTTTCATGTTGAAGTTGAACATATTTTGCCTGGATCTCAAACCTTTTTTTGCCTTTTCTGGGTGACTGCACCATGAATCACCTCAGAAATGTGAAAGGTAATGGTTCAGGATACTTCAGCATTTATTTTATACTGTCCAAATGCTTCGCTAAAACAATTTTCAGGGAAAAAAATGGCTTGTTAAGGAGTAATAATTTATTAGGCTGTGACTTGGAGGGTTTTACAGGATTAATGTGTTGGTTTTTCAGGAACTAGTGCAGGGCCTTCAGTAGCTCATTGCTATTAAATTGTTCTAAGACTTTTCTTAAGAAAGTTTAAAAAATACTGAAATTCAGAATTACATCTTTGATTTTATCTGGAAGTTCTTCCTGCATCAGGTACCTTATCTACCTAGTAATGATTTGTTAACCTGGATCCATAACAGAAATCACACTGGTGAACAGCTCCTGGAGAACTGGTCTCTGTGGCTGCAGGATGTGGGATAGATTTCCCTCTTTTTTCCCTGGTGTATTGGTTTGATGCTTTTCCAGTTCCATAACATCTGTTGGATCTAAAGACTGGATTTCACCATCACAGCCAGTCCATATGTGAGAAATAAATCCTGTTCCTGCCCCAAAGAGCTTCCTGTGTTCTGTGAGGGAGCACAAAAGCCCTCAGGGAGAGAGTGATGGGAATTAAAGAACTGTGAGACTTGGTGGGAAAAGCAAATTTAGTCCTCTGTGGAAGCAGAGTGGGGAAACACCAACTGTGCAAATATTAGTAAATCCCAAATCTTTTGACAATTCTTCTTGATACAGTAACAGCATTGACTGGTGTGATGGTCCCTGTGGCTTCAGTGTCACTGATATYCCAGGGAAACGTTCATATTTCTTATGCGGATAATTTTGATACCAGAAAAATAGGATTTTCAATAGTTGTCTGATCCTGATTTGTTGTTCCGTCACCTCAGTAACCACTATGGAAAATCTTTTTGCCCGAATCAGGGTTGTTTCCCATGAACAGTCCGCGTGTATCCGATGATCTTGCCTTTTGCAGGCCCTGGAGATGTACAAGGACGACTGGAACAAGGTGTCGGAGCACGTGGGCAGCCGCACGCAGGACGAGTGCATCCTGCACTTCCTGCGGCTGCCCATCGAGGACCCCTACCTGGAGAACTCGGACGCCTCCCTGGGCCCCCTGGCCTACCAGCCCGTGCCCTTCAGCCAGTCCGGGAACCCCGTGATGAGCACCGTGGCCTTCCTGGCCTCYGTGGTGGATCCGCGCGTGGCCTCGGCCGCCGCCAAGGCCGCCCTCGGTACGGGATGGCCCAGGGCCCTCGCCCTGGGGCTGCCTGCTCCAGAGTTCCTTAATGATGAGTGAAACATGGAAATTTGGGGGTACAGTTTATGTAGGAAAAGGTTCTGCTGATTTCCAGTTCTGTGTTCTGCTTCCCTGCAATCCCCAGTTTGCCCTGCTGAGGCACGGCTGGATTGTCATGTCCAGTTCTGAGCTGCTCRGTACAAGAAGGACAAGGAGCTACTGGGGAGGGTCCAGCAGAGGCCACAGAGATTATTTGGGGTCTGGAGCACCTCCCTTATGAGGAGAGGCTGTGGGAGCTGGGCCTGGTCAATCTGGAGAAGGGAAGGCTCAGAGGGGATCCCATCAATCCATACAAATCTCTCCAAGGGCTGTCACAGGATGGTCCCAGACTCTGCTCAGTGGTGCCAGTGACAGGACAAGGAGCAATGGCCATAAACTAAAATACAACAAATTCCACCTCAGCAGGAGGAAGAGCCTCTTCCCAYGGAGGAGGCAGAGCCCTGGGACAGCTGYCCAGGGAGGGCGTGGAGTCTCCCTCTCTGGAGACATCCCAAACCCACCTGGATGTCTCCCTGCGTCCCCTGCTCCAGGTGTCCCTGCCTGGGCAGGGGTTTGGACTGGATGATCTCCAGAGGTCCTTCCCAACCCCAGCCATTCTGTGTGAAGTTGGAGTGGCTCCAAAAGGCCACGGAGTGCCTGAGAATGGTTTGTGTTCCCCTTCTGCTCTCGCTGCTCCTGATTTGTTTGCACCTGCTGGTTGGTGTCCCTCTGACACTGGCACCAGTGAAGCTCTGGCTAAATTCATAATGCAAAACTCCCACTTTGCTTGTTTTACTTGTGTGAAATTACCTGCCAGAGATCCTAGAATTCCCAGATTGGTTTAAGTTGGAAAGCACCTTAAAGATCATCTCATTCCACCTCCTGCCGTGGGCAAGGACAGCTTCCAGTAGAAGGTTCAAGTCTCCAGTGGACACTGGATGTATCCACTTGATAAAATAGTTCCTTTCATTTTTTTCCTTGTTTTTCCACATAAAACACAATTTTATATAATTGGGAAGAGACTCTTTTTACCACATCTGAGAGACAAAACTACCTCATGTGACAAGACAGAACTCAGATGTTTGAGAATTCCTTTTGTCCCAGGATTTACCTGCACATTGATCAGAGAAAATGTGACTTTTAGTTTGCTGTAACCGCCCCCAGGATGTCACATTTTCTGTGTCGTGTCCCACAGAGGAGTTTTCCCGGGTCAGAGAGGAGGTGCCCCTGGAGCTGGTGGAAGCCCACGTGAAGAAGGTGCAGGAAGCAGCGCGAGCCTCTGGGAAGGTGGATCCAACGTACGGCCTGGAGAGCAGCTGCATCGCCGGCACCGGCCCCGACGAGCCCGAGAAGATGGGTGAGTGCTGCAGCCCCACACAGCAGCTGCTGCTCATGGGGCTCCTTGGGGGCGTTTTCTCCTGAGCTGTAAGAAACCCTGAGTTCACCTCCAGCAGGAGATGGAAGGTGTGAGTAAGGAGAGGGGGCGGGTCGTTCTGCTTGCTGCAGGATTGACTTCCAACACTGAACTAAGGAATTTGGGACTAGTTTGGGTTTTAGGAGTTTGTTTTCCTGTTCTCACAACATGGAAATGCTGTTGCTGGGGATGCAGAGTGGAGTGACCAAAAAGACCCAAGCAGGATGTTCCATTAACTTGGGTGTTGGAGCAGTTGGAGGATGCTGCCTTTGTGGTGTTCAGACAAAGCAAACTGAGGGGTTTGGGCAGTGGGTTTTAAGGTGAGTCTGGGTACTCTTGAGTGTGTTGCTCACTGTGGCGCAGCAGAAGAGGAATTTTTGATGAAATGCTAGACTGGCACAGGATAATCCACATGATAATGCAGTCCTGGCTCTGGTGGTGCTGGAATCCTGCTGAGCATTACCTATGTGTGTTAACAAGCTCTGGTTTCATTTCTGTCRTGTTCAGCAAATACTCTGCTATTAAGTCTCTTTTCTGAAACCTTGATTGGTGCAAACTGGTTCCTCATTACTGTGGAGTGTAAAAGCAACTCCCTGGGAAGTGAAGCCCTGTGCAGCCCCTCTCTGTTGGACCCTCGTGGCTGTCCCCAGCAGGATGGCAGACCCTGTTTACTCCCTACTCACAGCTTGCTCAGACTTTGCTCTCCTCACTTGGGTACAGATCTACCATCTTGTCACTGTTACTTTCCCCTCAGCACTGTTGGCTCCTGTTTTGCTCAGCTTATCACAAATGATCTTAGTGAATTTAGTGACTGGGCACATAAAGGCACGTCTGGCTTTGGGTGAAGCTGAGCAGGACGTGATGGAGCTTGACTGGAAGGCTGGATTTGGGATGTGCTCCTGCATTTCATAGCTGACCTGCTGTCACCCCATCCAGGGACATGAGCAAGGTGCCAGATTGTGGGATGGCATCGCAAGGGACTGTGTTTGGTGCTGTTCCCTTATCAACTGCTACTCATGGAGGGTTGCTATTTATAGCACTTACTGGGTGGTTTTGCAGTGGACATTAAATTAGATTTTAAAGTGCCATTTAAATCACCAAGATAATTTTTAAATAGAAAAGAAGCAAACAAACCCCAGAGTCCTCCTGTCACATCTCTCAGTTCTGCACTCAGTGGGACAGACTTGCCATGAGACAGCTCGGTGCTTTGGGATGATGTGGATCGTGTGCTGGAAAGGGAAGAGAAACATCTGGAATATCTGCTGCTCCCTGTTCCTCAGCTGACAGCAGGCACTGAAGCTCTGTTGGAAGGACAAGGCTTTGGGGTTTATTTACAAGTCAACTATAAACCAAATCTTGGTGTTACTCCATGTGGGACTGAGTTTTAATTTCATAGTTATTTTAAATTAAGGTCAGCTTAAGTTAAATTTTTCTTCCAGTCTTTGTTCCCCTTTCCCATATTCTCCCAGTGCAGGCATCACTGTGGGATGTTAAGGACCTCACAGGATCATTTAGGAAAATCCCTCCAGGGTCACTGAGTCCAAGCTGTGCCCAGTCCCCACCTTGTAACCCAGCCCAGAGCACTGAGTGCCATGTCCAGGCCTTCCTTGGACACCTCCAGGGATGGGGACTCCGAACCTCCCTGGGCAGCCTCTTCCAACATTTAACAACCCTTTCCATGAAGAAATTCCTCCTGATGTCCAACCTGACCCTCCCCTGGCACAGCTTGAGGCTGTTTCCTCCTGTCCTGATCATGTCYCCTTGAAACTGCTCGGAGTCTGCAGCCCCACTCTGGAAGGTTTTCCCGTTGCAGGTTGGCCCTTTTTGGCCCTTTCTGTGGGCGAATTTGGGCACAGGTTGCAGCTGGGGACTCTGAAGGGCCTGCCCGGGGTGGGGGGGTCGTGGAGCAGATGCCCACACCACAATTAGTTCTGGGCGAGCGGCGTGGGGAGCTCCAGCCCGGCCCTGCCCGGCGTCGTCGTTAATGCGATTTGTACTGGGCTGTGACTAATGGAATAAATTAGGGCAGGAGCAGATGGTTCTCCCTGGGGGAGCTGCTCAGCCACGGTGAACTGGGTCACTCAGCAATCTGTGGTGCTCCCACCCCCCGAGAGCTGGGCACGGGGGGCACGGAGACCCCGAGCATCCATGGCAGAGATTGTCCCAGCGGCTGCGGCCAGGGGTGTGCTCAGCGCCCTGGGGGATTGGGCCTGAATGCAGCTGTGGAGGGATAAAAACATCTGCTTGGGATTCYAGATGGGCATTAAAGTTCACTGGTTGTTGTATTGCCATAGAACCAGAGGATGTTGGGCTGGAAGGGACCTTAAAGCCCATCCAGTGCCTCCGCTGCCAGGGGCAGGGACACCTTCCACTATCCCAGGCTGCTCCAAGCCCCGTCCAGCCTGGCCTTGGACACTTCCAGGGATCCAGGGGCAGCCACAGCTTCTCTGGGCAACCTGTGCCAGGGCCTCCCCACCCTCACAGCCAGGAATTCCTTCCCAATATCCCATCTAACCCTGCCCTCTTTCTCTTAAAAGCCATTCCCCTTTGTCCTGTCTCTCCAGACCCTTGGAATGGAATCACAGAATGCTGGGTTTAGATTTAAATRCAGCTATGGATAAATAAAAATATCTGCTTAAGGTTCTATGCTAAAATTAAAGTTCATCAGTTGCTGTATTTGATAAATAAAATTAGATCATAGTTCCATAATAATTTTAGAACTCTTAATATCTGTGAATTATAGTCAATATGGAATGTGAAAAGGGAAAATGACTGGAACAGATTGGAGGAGCTTAAGTTAATACCCAAGAATCTCCTCCTTTAAGTCTTCATTGTTAGTTTTCTAAAAGCTGGTGATAATTCCTTTTAAGTTGATAAACTGAGGCTTCAGTGGAGTTAAGAGGAGACTGGAGTGGTTCAGATGCTGTGGTGATGTGGTGGACTCTGTCTTCTGCTTTCATAGAATCACGGAAAGGTTTGGGTTGGAAGGACCTTAAAACTCATTCCATTCCACCCCCTGCCATGGGAGGTGCACCTTCCACTATCCCAGGTTGTTCCAAGGCCCGTCCAACCCAATATCCCATCTAACCCTGCCCTGTTCCGAGACAGTTCCTCACAGAAAACATAAAGACCTTTCTGAGGTGCTGCCCCAGTGGSGTTACAGAACACCATGGCTGGGGCTGCTCTGCATCTGCGTGGGGAGCAAACGAGGATCCAGCTCTTCGGGTTGGGTTTAAGCTCCAGGGAAGGGAAATATCCACCACACCTGTGGTACTTCATAGTTTCTAGAAGTCTTGGTTAATGTCTTTCCAGAGGTGATTAATGACACTGCTCGAGGCAGCCTCTGAAGGGCCTGTGTTGGAGTTACTTGAGCATTTTGGGTCTTACTCAAACAAGTATTTCCACTGACACCAGTCCTGGGGCCTCAGGCAGGAGCTGCTCTGTGCCAGGGATGGAGGGAATGCTGGTTTGATTTCCTGCATCCCTGTAAATGACTCCAATGGATGCTTAAATTTACCATTGTGGATGGGTTTGATTCCCCCTCACACACATCAGAAAACCACACACAAGGGCACATACACACAGAGTTTAGTCATGTTTAGCAGGGAGATTTCTCTCCTGCTGCCCAGGGTGAGAACTCTGAGGTGATGCAACCATTCCTAAACCAACGGATTCTGGAGCACTTCCTTAGTTTTGGGTGTGTCCAGGTGCCTGGGAGCTGCTTCTGCACCACTGGGGGGTTGAGCCCACCAATCCTCTTGTGGTGGATTCTTGTGGCTCCCACAGAAGCTGCGGCAGCTTTTCCAGCTCTCAGCAGCTTTTCCAGCTCCCCAGCCTTCCCCATGGAGCCCCCCTGTTGCTGAGCCCCCAGGCTGTGTGAGGCAGGAGCAGAGGCAGCTCTTGTGGCTCTGCAGCCCTGATTTATTGTGGGAAATGTAAATGATGGTTTAGATAACAGCATCATTATCATATGCAGACCCAGGATATTTCCACAGCTATAGTGTATTTCCTCTCAATTAAATATTAATATTTCAGCCTGGCTGTGACAGGTTGTGTGTTGCCTCAGTGAAAACAAAGGAGTCTGGGATGTCTGGAGGGCATCTTTAAACTATTTTGCTGAGCTGAAACTCAGGCAGGTGACTCTGCATTTGTTTTARGATTTTCTTTGTTCCTCTCATGACAGTGGAGGTTCTGGATCTGCCTCTTCTGGATCTGCCTCTTGTGCATCTGTTTGGTGATGCAGGGAATTCTTACCAGGGAGATGTTTCATAGTTTTCCTTGCTGACCTAAAATCCATTTAAGTTCTCTGTGAAGTCACTGGGTTTGGTCAGAACTCAGCTCCAAGCTCTTCATGTGTTAGAAAAGAGAGCTCAGTGTTCTTGGAGATTATGTGCAAAACAGAACAAAATTCCATAGAAACAGAAGTTCTGCTGATTCAGGTGGAAAGAGGGACTTGGACAGGTGATGATTCCTCCTCTGCAAGTGGTCTCTCCCTCAAGACCATCCTTGGTGCAGGTGAAAGGGATTTCAGGAGCTTTCTACTTAATGTCAAGGCTTTCTGATCCAGGGACATGGATCTCCAGCTGATCAATTCCTCTGGGATATGTTTTCATTAAGCTCATTAGATCACACAGGAAAATCAGTACAGTTGTGTTTGTGTCTATCTGAGGGGCTGGAGGCAGTTCTGTCATTGCTGTGCTGAAGGCTGGGATTGTTTTGAGGTTTGTCTGATCCTTTCATTTTGGAATTAGGGATTAAGTTTTACTGGACTCAACTGTTTTGAGGTACTTTTTGAGGAATTTCTTCATGGAAAGGGTTGTTAAATACTGGAAAGGGCTGCCCAGGGAGGTTTCCAAGGAAGGACTGGAYGTGTCACTCGGCGCTCTGGTCTGGGGACAAGGTGGGCATTGGGCACAGGTTGGACTCAATGGTCTGGGAGTGCTTTTCCAACCTCAGGGATTCTGGGATACTTTGAGCAGCCTGTAATTTAGAACCAAAAACCTGCTTCCACCCCAGCAAACTCATTTCCCCCCCATAGTAATAACTGCTCATTTCCTGTATCTTCCCTTGCCCATGTGGAGTTCCAGCGTGGTCCCCTTGGCTCCCGGCCCTGGGAGCTGCAGCCGCTGTCGCTGCATGTCAGGGCTCTGCAGCTGATGCAGGAAAACAGGTTTCAAAACCTATTGACTACAACCTGTCTGAAGTTGTCAGCCTGATTTTAAACTAACATTTATTGTTGCAGCCAGAAGTAGAGAGGCGAGGTTAAATCAGGCTGTTTGCAGTAATCTTGGTGTCACACATCCCTTCCTTCTGAGGGAGTCCCTGGCAATGGGAAGGAGCACTTGGGTTTGGATGGTGTCTGTCAGCACATCCTGACACAAGGGAGGATCCAAGGGCAGTTTGAGATGCTCTGTGTGCTTTTCCTTGAGAAAATTCTCTGTAAAGCGTGGATGGGAAGCAGTTTGTCATTCTGGGATGTCCTGTTTGTTTGGAACTCCTACCCGACAGGAGAGGGCAGCCAGATGGGGTCGGGCTCTGCTCGCAGGGAACAGGGATGGGATGAGAGGGAATGGCCTCAAACTGTGCCAGGGGAGGGTCAGGCTGGACATCAGGAGGAATTTCTTCCTGGAATGGGTGGTCAGGCATTGGCAGGGGCTGCCCAGGGAGGTTTGGACTCCCCATCCCTGGAGGTACCCAGGGAAGGCCTGGATGTGGCACTCAGGGCTCTGGGCTGGTGACAAGGTGGGGATCAGGCACAGGTTGGACTCAGTGAGCTTGGAGGGCTTTTCCAACCTCAGCGATTCTGGGATCCTGTGGACTTCCTCTGCAGCAGCAGCATCAGCCCCTTAACAGCTCCTACCATGGTCTGTGGATTGGTCTCTTGGCCAGAGCAGCTGTGGTTGCCCCATCCCTGGAAGTGTCCAAGGCCAGGTTGGACAGGGCTTGGAGCAACCTGGAATAGTGGAAGGTGTCCCTGCCCATGGCAGAGGGTGTCACTGGATGATCTCGATGATCCTTCCCACCCAAGAATGTAAATTTGAGTATTTCTGTGCAGTATTTTTGTGGTTTGAGCTCCACCAACCTGGGCACACACACTTAGAGTGTTCTGCACTTGGTCTCCCCTTTTTCTGCRAAAGGATTGAATCCAGCTTTCTTTGTAAATCCTTCCCTTTCCTGGGAGGGATGACACTTTTAAGCCCACTTTGGAACTCTGCTTCTAGGCTTGAAAGAGCTGTCTGACAAAATCTAATCGAGGTTTTCCCTGTGACATTATTGGGTCACTAAATCCTAACTCTGAGATAAAACTTGTGAGGAAGAATGTCCCCTGCCTCCCTAAATTGAATTATGGTGGCAGATAGTTCAGATAAGTGGGTTTATCATCTTAAAATAGGCCAAGAGGAAAACTATTATCCTTCAGTCAGACATTTTAGTTGTTTTTTCTTATATATGGAAGGGACTTCTGTAAAAATTTCTCTACAGAATTGTTGCTGTTCTAGGAAAACACTTAGTACTTTGTTTTTCCTCAGTGTAGCACACAGGAATTAGCAGGAAAATGAGGATTACTGAAAATGAACCTCCAGCACCAGCTGATGTCTTCAGAAGCTTAGAGATGGATCAGGGCTTGTCACCAGCAGTTCTGCATCGCCCCAGCCCAGGATCTAAATAAGCTCCTTTAATGCCTCTGTACATGAAATTGTGAAATCCTGGGCCAGGACCACGAGGTTTTGCTTCCTCCTCTCCCTCCTTCCAGAGCTGCAAATAAATTGGGATTTCTTGGACTTTTAAACAATCCCACAAAATATCAGGGATAGTAGGACATTATCCAGACAGGTCCATGGTGTTTCCATGGCTAGTTTTTATGCCTTGATCTCCAGGAGCAGCTGTAATTAGAGGAACATTTTAAATCAATGTATCAGACAGCAATAAATGGATGAGCCAAGGGCTGTGTCTGAAGCACAGGGATGCASTCCCAGCTCTTCCACCACTCCTCCAACCAGGTGCATCCATCCAGCACGTGGGACAGTGACCCTTTCATCATTACCTTTATTATTTGTTTTTCTTTCCTCCTTTTGGTCTCACTTTAACACCAGTTGGGCCTTGTCTGGTCTGGTGTAGAGCTGGCATGAGCTGGAAGTGTCCAAGGCCAGGTTGGACAGGGCCTGGAGCAACCTTGGAGTCTTTTGGGAATTGAGTGCTGTGACTTTCTTGAAATCACTCCTAGAGAAGAGAAAATTTTAATTAAGCCCTAAATACAGAGTGAGTGTGGTGAGTGCTGTGGGGGCAATTCTAAAGACTTCCCTCTTGGTTTCCTCAGATGGAGCTGAGGAAGAGAAGATGGAAACGGAGGCAGAGGGGCAGCAGGTGGAGAAGGTGAGTTTGGGTGTGCTGGGAAGGCACTTCTGAMGCTTAAATCCTGGATTCCCAAGGTTTAGGGTGCCTGTAGGACCTAGTTCACTGGGGTGAACTCAGGTGAYAATTGTGCTGGTTTGTGTGTCCACAGGGACAGTTTTCAGCCTCCCCAGAGCTTCTTATCAGTGATTTAGTCTTAAGTCATAGCAATGAGACATCAGTGGTTGTTTCCTAGCCCTGAGGGGAAAAGGCTGGGCTGGGAGGAGCTGGGAACTGGGTGATGCCTCAGGAACAGGGATTGGAGCTGCAGGAGGAGCTGGGCTTCTGGTGGTTCCTGCCTTGGGGTGCTCTCAAGTGTCACCTGCAGGGCTTGTCCTGGAAAGGTGCAGATTCTTGGCAAATTGCCTTCCCACCAAGGCTTCCCTGGACATGCTGGGTTTGGAATACTCTCAGTATTTCACAACCATTTCTGCCAGCTGAGCTGCTCAAGGAAACTCCTCCTTGCAGGAATTCTGGGCTGGCTCTTGGACATGGATGTATTTGTGTCCTCCTGATGTTGGGGGTGATCCATCCTGCCCATAAAGATCAGATATTTAGACACTAATTATCGTTATCAAATTCATTAATTATCATTATCCTTTAGCCTGTTGATAATGACCACAAGAACACATCATTTTTGGGCTTTTTCATAACCTGTGTCCACAGACAAATACATCAAACTGCAGTGAGTGTTTCAGACYTGAGCTGGGGTTAAACTGATACCATGGAATTAGAGGATATCAGTTTAGTTCCTGCTAAATTATGTTCTAATTAAAATAATTTTTATTTTATTTGTTTATATTTTAATATAATGTTGTTTTTATATTATATATTAATATTTTGTATTATATTTTGATATAATCAATATTTTAATTAYATGTTTATTGTTTAATTCCTGCTAGATTTCTGATCAATAAATGGAGGTGGGTGTTTCTGGAGTCTGCAGCAACAGGAGATATTTCTTGCTGCCTCCTTCACCAGACGAGGAGTTTAGAGTAACCTAGGACTGATCAGTGCAGCCTTGGGGTTCCTTCTCACTCTGTTTCCAGGTTCTGCCTCCCTAATAAACAGGAACCTTTGGGAAGAGATCAGTGTGGAAGACTCACTCAGAGCTTGGGAATTTGCATATTCTCAGCCATTCCATGATTCTGTGATCTTAATTCAGGATTTTTTGTACCCACAGAGTGACCCAGCTTGGCCTGGGTCACTGGACTTGGTCCAGTTTAGCATTTACTTTTATTCACGTTTTGGGTTTGTTTGTCAAATTTGGCTTAAGCAGCAGCCACCCTTGAAAATTTAATCTTTTGCTTTATGGCAGTGAATTAATTTGAAGGCCATAAATGAAGTTAACGGTGATGTCTCCTCTCTCTGCCGTTCTCCAACCAATCTCATCCCGTTCAGGTGGAGAACAAAGCCGAGAGTGAAACGGAAGAAGGAGAGAAAGTCCCGGAGGGAGAGAACGAGCGGAGTGCGGAGAAGGAGCCGGAGAGCGAAGGGGCTGCGGAGCCCAAGACAGGTAACAGCTCCTGGGGCTGCTGGCTCCAGACCTTCCCCCCAGTGCCTGGGACAGGCCATCRGCCCAGCTGGGAGTGTTCCCTGGCACCTCAGGCTGCTCCGTGTTCTGATTCCCGTTCAACTTCCCTGCAAAGCTCAGGCACCAGATCCTTCCCTAAKCTCACTGGGCCTCAGCTGAGCTTCCTGGGACAGGGCATGGGGGGAGGAATTGCAGCAATAAAGTGCCTGGGGGTCACAGAAATGGGGGGAGGGGGGTGCGCCCCTACTCCACAACATTTGATCATTTTGGATGCAAAGAAGTGGAACTGCTGGAAGTGTCCAARGCCAGGTTGGATGGGGCTTGGAGCACCCTGGGATAGTGGAAGGTGTCCCTGCCCATGGCAGGGAGTGGGACTGGATGGACTTTAAGGTCCCTTCCAACCCACACCATCTTGGGATTCTCTGCTCACTTCTACCCTTAGAAGTTAATATTTTAGCTCAGTTTCCCTGGGAAGTGATGCAGAGTCTGGATTTTCTACATAAAACCTTATTCTTACGTATTTCTAACGTTTCCCTTGTGCCTCATAAAATCCCAGAGTGGTTTGGGTTGGAGGGACCTTAAAGCCCATCCCATTCTACCCCTTGCCATGGGCAGGGACACCTTCCACTATCCCAGGGTGCTCCAAGCCCCATCCAACCTGGCCTTGGACACTTCCAGGRATGGCAATGGATATATTGCTTTTGTTCCTCCAGCTTAGATTCAGTTTTTTAGCAGCAGGTAGAACAAGGAGCATTTGGATTTGATGTAACAATGGAGTTGATTTGGAAGTGATGAGAGGAAGCTGATGGCAGGTGGTGAATTGAGAGAATGAAAAATGGGAATGAAAAGCATTTAAAGTTCCCAATTTGTTGAATCAGATCCTCTCAAACTGGGGTTCCCCTGTCAGCATTTGGACAGGGAGCAGTGCTGTGACTCARGATGAATTAATTAGTGCCTGACTAATCAGTGTGGTGCCCTCCCCATCCTGGAATACGCGTAACAGCCTGGGCTGGCAATGTCTTGCAGAGGAAAAGGAGGCAGAGGAGAACAAGGAGAACGTTGATGCCAGCAAAGACAAAGAGGCCGAGGCTGGGAAGAAGAAAGTGGAACACGAGATCTCAGAAGGAAACGTGGCCACAGCTGCAGCTGCTGCCTTGGCCTCTGCTGCCACCAAAGCCAAGGTTGGTTCTGTCCCAGCACCCCGGGCTTGGCTTCCAGGGACAGCAGAGCTGTGCTTGAAGTGCTCCTTTGGCCCAGAGCTGTGTGATTCACACTCTGATCCCTGACACCTTGCAGGAGCATAAGTGCTGCCTTCATTTCTCCTGCCTGGGCCCCTGAGTGAGATAACAAACAATTTTCATTTAAGCAGCTCCTTGGGTGATCATGAACTCTATTAACACCCAATGAATAGCCCCAAAACGTGTGTGATTTCCTGGCAAGGCTTTTCTCTGCTAGGGGGGTCTGGCTGAGATGCTGAGGGTGTGGGTCTGAGGGACAAACCCTTCAGTGGCCTTTTCTGCTGCCCGAGGGCTCCACACAAACCCCCGGACTCTGTGTGGAACAAACACAGTGGGATGTTCAGTTCTGGCACTGCAGCTTTTATAGACACCTTAATGATTTCAGTTTTTGTTAAGAGCTCAGTTAAAGGCACGTTCATGTCTTTCCTTAAACTCCTGTTTGTGTGTGGTCTCTAATGAGCTGTGTTTGAATCAGCTTTTCTTTACCCTGTAATTACTAATTGCACGTTGTCTTGCCTTTTCTTTTTGCAGGAACTGCACTGCTTTCATTGCTTTCAGAATATCTTTTTCAAGTCTGTTTTCTCTTTACAAATTTCTGTGGATTTAAGTTTTAATTTGGGTTTTTTAGTCACTCTTGGATTCAGTGCCACATTCCATGTCCACCTGCTTTACAGCAAAGCATGGGTGGTGTTTGTTCCTGATGGGATTTCCAGGATGTAACAATGAACAGAATGAGGTGTCATGTATTGTATTGACTTTTCCACTCTGATCTGTGACTCTTGAAACTTTAACTTTAGACTTTTTCCCCAGCTGCATCCCCCAGAGTGAGGATGGTGGGTGATTTCATGTGCAGTCCCTCCTTTTGAACCCAGGAGACTGAGGATATTTCAGTTCTTACCTTTCAGACCAGGTTGTAGAATCCCACATTGCAGCAAACTCTGTGTCCATTAAAATCCTAAATTGCAGGCAAAGCTGAAGTTCAGTATTTTGGGGAAGTGCAGAGTCCATAGTGGCTCCCTCATGCATCCCTTTGAACCTGAGGGTAACTCTCAGTTCATCAGACACAGATATCCTCAGCCAAGCTGGAAAAACCTGCAGATGCATGAGGCGACGTGAGAATTAATCAGTGTTTTATGGAAGGCCTCTTACTCCAAGTCAAGATGTGCTCCTGCTTCCCTTCCTCCGGGGATAACAAGCTGAGGGAGCAGGGATCTGGCTGATGGCAGCTTTCATTATGGCAATAATAATGTTCTGGAAGGGCTTTAGCTTTCCATTACAGGGAATAATGCATTGTAATTAGGAGGTTGACACTTCAGAGTAGAATTCAGGTTCAACAGGGATTTCTCTTCCCACTCATTTAAAAAGCCAGACAATATTAAAGCTTTGTGTGGTCTGTGTCTTGTCTGAGGGAGTAATTAAATTCTTCATCATAAACTCTAGGCCTGGTCTTGTGAAAAGCTGTTGCAAAGATGTTTTCCTTAGGATTTTATATCAGAGGAATATTGCAGTTGGATTCTGAGGAAAAACAGGGGTTAAAGGCAAGTGATTGAAGTGGGGGTTTKTTTGTTTGGGGTTTTTTCCCTTCATTTTTTCTTTTAGGATCAGTGGCTCCACCCAGAAGTTGGGAGTTGTGCTATCTGAGAAATGGGAGACATGAATGTTCAGGGTGAGACTCTGTATTACATAGGGAGCAACAATTAAAATGTGTTTTTACAGGTTCTGGCTTCTGAACAGACAATATTAGAATTTAAGTCCCTTTTCCTCGTTTTCCTCTCAATGGAAACCCATTGGGGGCTGKTTTTTCCTTTCTGTGCATAAGCGTCCCGGATGGATCCTGTCCTCTGCTGCTCCTGCTCTGCTCCAGCTGGGACTGAGCTGCAGAACTTCTGCTGTAGCTTTTGATCCATCACTTCCCCTGCCCAAAACCACTGTTCTGGTCCCAGTTTGACCTCCTGCCAAACACTGATCCCGTGACCTCCCTGAATTCCTGTTCTGAGGTGGCTGGGACTGAAGAGATCTTTTCTAGAAGCTGCTGATCCCAGTGATTCAGTGGGGCTCCAGGAGAGCTGGAGAGGGACTTGGGATGGAGTGATAGGACAAGGGAATGGCTTCCCACTGTCAGAGAGCAGGGATAGATGGGATATTGGGAAGAAATTCTTGGCTGGGAGGGTGATGAGGGACTGGAATGGACTTCCCAGAGAAGCTGTGGCTGCCCCATCCCTGGAAGTGTCCAAGGCCAGGTTGGACGGGGCTTGGAGCAACCTGGCATAGTGGAAGGTGTCCCTGCTGTGGCAGGGTGTGGAATGGGCTGATCCTTAAGATCCCTCCCCACCCAAACCATTCATGGATTCCATCACTCATATTTAAAGAATGATTTAGTTGGAAAAGCCCTTTAGGATCATTTGCTCATTTATGACTCAAGGCTGGTGCAGCGATGGGTTTACCAGGCAATTAAAATCACCCCTGAATTTGTGTTGCTAATTTTCCTCAGCTGTTGTAGGGATTTGTCCTTTGCCCACGGAAAGCCCCGGGTGCTGCCAGGCTGAGGAACAGCCTCTTTGGGTCTCTCTAGGAAAAACCTCAGGGATAATTTCCTTTCTAATGTGTGTTTTGAGGTGTGTCCTTTACCTAATCGTGTGCTTTGCTGCTTTGGTGTTGATCTCATTTCATTATTAAAATTGCACATGTGAAGCAGAGTGAAATGTGTGGCAGAAGACTGTGTCACCAGGTACTTCTCCCACTCTGAATTTTCATACAAATACGTTCATATTACAAACCAGTGTTATTTTACATGAAATTTCCTGTCCTGTCAGCCTTGTTTCATTATTTGTGTGCAGCACTCTGGTCAGTTTTGGAACAGCTGATGGAATTTCACTGGGGTGAGCTCAGGGTCACTCTGGTTCTCCCTCACTGCAGCTGATTTAAAATTCGCTGTAGGGAGTCAGGAGTACACTTACCCACACTGACTGAACCCTCCGTTTCTGCTGGTGGGTCAGGGAGGTGGACACTGTCATATGGCACAGTATCACACAGGTTTGAGAAATTCTGTTCATAGTCAGGGTTACAGGGAGGTTTTTAGTGCTGCTTTCCTCCAGCTTGGTGTTTGTCCCAGTTCTGAGCCAGTTTGGGGCCCAGCTCCCTCAATTTGGGTCTGTTTGCAGCTGGAGCTGGATGAGCTCCTGCTTTTTCTTCTTTCCTTCTTCCCTTCAGCCCTCACCTTTGCCTTTGCCAGCCCAGCCCTCCTTCCCCCAGCCCGTGGATGTGTCAGGAAGGCTTGGACACCATGGAAACATCTGTGGCTGTGAATACAGAAAGCCCCAAGCAGGACATGAGGGGTGCATTCTCAGTGTATTTTCATTCTGAACAGCAGGTTTTAACAAAAACTGGTAGAGACATCATGAACACACTTGTCACACTCTGAGAGTGTGAAACACTTTCATGGCTGTCTCATATCAGATATAKATACACAGATCCCTGGTGTTATTTATGTGTGTATATAAATGGGATAAAGCTAAATCCATATAAAGAATCAACTTGCTTTTTACTTGAGAAAAAACTATTTTAATGGCAAAGAAATGGCAGTGCCATCTCCCTGTTTTGGGGGTCATTCCAGGTCACAGCCTCCAGTGTGTGTCCTGCTGGGAGCTCTTTGGATGACCCACTGCTGACTCCATGGAACAGACCCTTCTCCCTCATTTGCATTCCCTCTGGAAGTGCTCCCTGTGCCCAGTGCTGGGAAGGCTCCAAGGCAAAGCTGGATTGCTCTGAGCATCCTCAGCACCTCATGTATGAAACCTTCACACCTATTTATTTGATTAAAAGCTTCATAATCTTCCAAGGGCCTCTGGTTCCCAGCATAAGATTTATAATGTAATTCCCTGTTTTCTGGCCAGGAGTGCAATAGGATGGCTGAAGCTGGATGCAAGTGGAGTTGGATGATTCCTTCTCTCCAAGCCCTTTATTCTGCCCACATTTCACAGAACAACCCCTGTGTTTCACCCCCAGCACCTGGCAGCCGTGGAGGAGAGGAAGATCAAGTCCCTGGTGGCCCTTTTGGTGGAAACTCAGATGAAGAAGCTGGAGATAAAACTTCGCCACTTTGAGGAGCTGGAAACCATCATGGACCGGGAGAAAGAGGCAGTAAGTGGGATTTGGGATTGAATCACTCACTGCAAAGGTCTGTGTGTGCCAGCAGCTGGAAAACAGGGAACTCCAGCTGTTCCTCTCCTTTGTGTGTCCTCCTTCGGCTGGAATCCATAATTCCCTCCCACACTGGCATCCTTCATCCAGCGTTTTTTCTATTCCAGAAGTAGCACGCTGGGGCTATCCTGGGTTTGCTTCCTCATCCTTACTCCAAGCAGGAGTGTGGAATGGAGCCTTTAAGTGACCTTTTCACATGAGTTATATCTGACCTAACAGCTTTTCCCTGGGAAGAGTGAAGTGGGTAGAAACCTTCCTTCCCTAGGGAAGAGAACCAGCCATGTCTGCCTTCCCTCCTCCAGGTGAGGCAAGAGTTGGTTCCAAGGATGTCATTCAGGTTTTTTGGAGGCATTTGGAGCAGCTCTTGGGACAGCCCTGGAAGTGGGAGGTGGAGGTGGACGAGGAGTGCTCAGGAGTAACAGACTCACTTTGTGGTGATGGTGTTGATGGGTTTGCCTGAGCTGGGAAGGCAGCAGCAGCTTCAGGAGAGGGGAAGGAAGGAGGGAGGTCAGGATATGGAAGAGCTGCTGTCTGGGCCTGGATTATTCAGGAATTAGGAGCTGTTGTGTCACGTGTAGTGCCACAGGCTTTGGAGAAGAGGTTCCTCTCCAGCTGCTCAAACGATGACTCAAAACCTCATTTTCATCAGAGCAGCCATTTTTTAATTTATTTTTTCTGTTGTGTAGCTGCCTCATTGTTGTCAGTAGACAGTTACTCTGGATGGGTTGAAGATGTTGATTCATAATTCCCGGGATTTCCACATTTACTCTTCTGTGTGAGTTTAATGGAATTACACCCCCATTTGGCATTGATGGAATCACAGACTATGTCCGGTTGGAAAGGGCGTGGAGTCCAGCTCCTCCTCACAGCACCCAGAACTAACCCATGTGACCATGAGCATCATCCAGACATTCCCTGAGCTCTACCAGGGATGATGCCATGGCCACATCCCTGGGGAGCCTGGCCACCCTCTCCATGCAGAACCTCTTCCCAATGTCCAATCCAAAGTTCCCCTGACTCACACTGATAGAGTCTGACAAGATGTGGACTTCTCTTGGAGCAAGATGTCAGCAGGAATGTCTGGATTGCTCCACATCCTCCACCATTTCAGTCTGTGTTTGATTGACAGCTCAGGAAATGGACCCAACTATTTTGGAAAGGTTCCCTGCAGATTCTTTCTTTGGGGGATATATTCCATTAGTGACAGGGAGGGTTTTTTCTCCCTTTTGAGGCATATGACATTTCCCTTTTTAAAAATGTGCATACAGATTTTCCCCTTGGCTTCCTGGTGGTTAAATTTGGTCTTTTCACCTGTCATTGTGGATATTTAGTGGAATAATTAAAGCAGAAAAACCTCCTTGGTGCCACTGCACACTGTGCCTGCCGTTCTGCTGCCCTGGCTTTTCCTTGCAGGGAAGGAGCAGGGATTGTAAGTGTTGACAGGAATCAGTGCTGCCGACTGGAGGGTGTTACATTTCAGGCAAAACACATTTATTTGTGTTTGAGCTGAGCAGTGTCGGTGCCGCCAGTGCTGAGTGTGGGAAAACAGGGGCCTGTTGGTGGGGCTTTGCTGACCCAGAGTTTCTAATGGCACCTGAAGCTTTGCTGGTTCTGTTCAGGGAGGAATCCCAGAATCCCTGAGGTTGGAGAAGCCCTTCCAGACCATCGAGTCCAAGCTGTGCCTGATCCCCCTCTTGTCACCAGCCCAGAGCACTGAGTGCCACATCCAGGCCTTCCTTGGACACCTCCAGGGATGGGGACTGCAAACCTCCCTGGGCAGCCCCTTCCAAGGCTTGACYACCCTTTCCATGAAGGAATTGCTCCTGAAAGGAAGTTCTATGCTGGAGATGAAGCTGTAGTACGGTGATGTGTTTATGAGTGAACATTAAGAGCTTGTAGTTGTCCCTCCTCCTTGGAATCACTTTACAACAGCGTGGGAGTGTGGTGTTGGATATTGGGGGATTGTCAGGTGTAACGCTCAGAACCACCTCCCTGGATTCCAGCTGATTTCCTCAGTGGGCTTGTGTAGGGAGACTCTACTGGGGAGGGTCCAGCAGAGGCCACGGAGATGTTGAGGGGTCTGGACCATCTCTGTGATAGGGAGAGATTGGTCAGTCTGGAGAAGGGAAGGCTCAGAGGGCATCCCATCGATCCATACAGATCTCTCCAAGGGCTGCCAGAGGATGGTCCCAGACTCTGTTCAGTGGTGTCCAGCAATGGGATGAGGAGCAGTGGCCAGAAACTAAAACACAACAAGGTCCAGCTCAACATGACGAAGAGCCTCTTTCCATGGAGTTGGCAGAGCCCTGGAACCACTGCCCAGGGAGGGCCTGGAGTCTCCCAGTCTCTCTCTCTGGAGACATCCCAAACCCACCTGGATGTGTCCCTGTTTCCCCTGCTCCAGGTGTCCCTGCCTGGGCAGGGGGTTGGACTGGATGATCTCCAGAGGTCCCTCCCAACCCCAGCTCTCTGGGATCCTGTGGCAGGTGTCACAAGCTGACCTTGGGGAAGGTTCTCAGCCTCGCTCCTGCCTCATTCCTGCTGCAGGAATGACTGAGATTGGAGAGCAACTGCAATTTACTGATAGTGCCCCCTGGAAAACATGTTACTGGCAGTTGTTTTAATGCCAGTCTGGGGGTACAGCTGGGGTTGTGCCCAAAAACCTTTTTCTCAGGTGGTGACAGAGCCTGATACAGAACCAGGAGTTTGGGCTCTGCACTAGAGCCCAAACTTAAACTTGGCTCAGTTTTAACACCAGCTCATGTTATAACTTGTCTTTTTGTGCCTTTTTTTTTACCTCTGTTCAGCTGTCTTTCGTCATCCCAAGCACAGGGAATGTGTAGCAGGGAAGTTTTCCCTGGTTTTCCTCACTCCAAGGTGAATTTTCAGGCACTGGCTGCTGTTTGGGGATCCTTGTAAAGACTCTTTTAAACTGTAGCAGGGTGGGGTGCCATGAAGAGAGCAAAGCAGGGCCACAGGAGGGTCTCAAAAGAATAAAAAGGCTTGCCTCAGCCTTTGTTTGGGGTCATTTGCAGGAATTCCTCTCCCAGCTGCCTGCACCTCGGGAGTGTTTCCCCACACGCCCCATTTCCCCGGTGGGCTGGATTTATCGGGTTCTTCCCTCAGCGTATCAGAGTGTCCAAGGAAAAAGGAGCCGTGGCAGCATGAATAATGCCATTGTGGCCCCTGCAGCAGCCAATCCCCCCCAGCCAGGAGCATGTTTAATTCATGAGCTCGGCCCATCTGGGGCTGCTGAATGCCGGCTCTGTGGAGCTCCATTCCCACTTCCCATCCCTGCCTTGTCAGCAGCCAGGCTGCCAGCACCGGGTATTGAGGGAGCTTTGGGATTTTTGGAGAACTCGTGCTAGGTGAGAGTCTCCTTGGCAACCTGCTTTTCAGCTGAATTATGGAGTCTACCTTAAAACACTCATTAAATATTTGTAAACCAGTCACGCAACCCCCAGGTCCGGTCCAAGAGTAATAATGTGGGAATGTGTCAATATTTCCTAAATAAGTCAAGTACCACTTCCTTCAGCAGGATATTGATCCGTCATACAGATACCCAATAGTAGGAAATGCCTTCTGGAACTTTTTTGTCTTTTCCTGGAATCCCAGACTGGTTGGGGTTGGAAGGATGTTCAGGATCATCCAGTTCCACCTAGGGCAGGGGCACCTTCCACTAGACCAGGTTGCTCAGGTCCCACTCTCTACCTGACTTTATAATTAATCAAAGTAGCCTATTTGATGTTAATTGGCCTAAATGGCATGAGATTTTTTACATAATGCAAATCACTGGTGTCTGGCTGCTGAGACATCCAATTCCTGCACTCAAAGGATGGAGAAGGATCCTGCCTGTAATCCCTGAGCTCCTGCAGCTGCACACATGTTCTGCTTTGGGCTTACCTAGAAAATCTCCTGAAATTCCTGTTCTCCCTCATTCCAACATGCAGAAGATGGAGAGAAAAACACCCATTTTTTTTCTGGAGTTGTGTTAAGGCTGAGTTCTCTGTGCAGAGCTCTGTGAGTAATGAGTTGTTTTACTGAGAGATTTTAGGACAGAACAAGGTGAGTTCATCTGTTCTAGCYGGAAAAAACTGTGGAGCCTTTCCCAGAACCTCCTGCAAACATCCACGGGACAGTGATTTGATTGGGGCTTGGCTGGGTTGGAATGAGAGGCTCTTCCAGGTCCCTTCCAACCCAACCCGTTGTCTGATTGGCAGGAACATGTTTGAAATACATAATTCCTAACTTCCCTTTGCCTTTTGTCCTGTTTGTTTGAAATGCATCATTCCTCACTTGCCTTTTGTCCTGTTTGTGGTGCAGTTGGAGCAGCAGAGGCAGCAGCTGCTGACAGAGAGGCAGAACTTCCACATGGAGCAGCTCAAATACGCCGAGCTGAGGGCTCGCCAGCAAATGGAGCAGCAGCACAGCCAGAACCCCCAGCAGCCCCACCAGCACCCCAGTGGGCCTGGCATGAACCCCCTGGGGGCACCAGCACACCCAGGGCTGCTGCCCCACCAGCAGCCCCCACCCTACCCCCTGATGCACCACCAGATGCCACCTCCTCACCCACCTCAGCCAGGTAAGAGCCGGGAGCAGGGAGTTCCTGCCATGAATCCCTGTGGGAGTGAGCCCAGGGAGAGAGGAGCTGCACGAGGGGTGGTGGGTGGTCTGGGTTTATGGTTTATAGTGGTGCCACTCTCAGACACAGTTTGCTGGAAAGATGAGCTTTGCTTGTTCTGCAGCTTCAGCTTCATTTTGGAGCTTTCACCCATATTCCAGATGTGTGGAATGGAGAGAGTTTGGGGACAAGGTGTCTTATGGAGGGTGTGAACCCCAAAAGAAGGGAATGAGGGAGCACCAGGCTCCCCCAGTAGTGCCAGGGTGTGAGGCAGTGGGCACAAACTAAAACATGAGAAATTCCTTCCAACCACAGGAAAATTTCTTTCCCTGGGAGGCTCATCAGCCCCAGAGGAGATTGTCTAGCAGGGCTGGGAGTCCCTGGCCCGGGGGCAGTCAAGCTCTGAAGTAAAGTGAAATATGGAGCTGCCCCAAGTATCACTTCCAGATATTTTTAGGTTATTTGTATTTCCTTAGACTTGTTTTATACCCAGCAATCTGAGTGGATGCTCCTTAAAAACAATCATTCCTCAAATTCTCCAGTTCATGGCACACCAAACCATGTACAAAAATTAAGGGAAAGGACTGGGCCAAGCAGCCAGAGGCTCCTTAAGGAACTTCCTTTGGCAGGAGACCTGACTCCGAGGGCTTTCTGTGTCCTACCCGGATGTGTTTGATGCCAGGGGAGGGTCACAGGACCGTGTTGTTCAGAGGGCTCACCTGGAAGTCTCCAGTCCAGCCTCTCCTGCTGGAGCTGACAGCAGGGGACCTGCCCTCCTGAGGGTTGGATTTCTGCAAGGGTGGAGATATTCCTGGTTCCAGAGGGTGGAGAGATCAGGTGGTGATGGGAATTGGCAGCTTTACTTGCTAAAGGTTGTTTAAAATCAAATAACAGTGTCTGGCATGTGGGAACCTGGCTGTGGGACTGACACAGCCAAGGAGGAGCTGGTGGCAATTTTCAACTGTTTGACCAAAACCCTCTCTAGAAGACAACCTGGTCAGTTATTAGCCAAAAATATTTGGGAAGATTTTTCATAGACTGCTGCTAAAGAAGGTGGAAAGTCTGGGGTGTCATAATCAAAATGGGATGTGGCAACAGGAAGCTGCAGGAACTGGAGATTTCCTCTTGGGGAAAGACCTGTGTGAAGTGTTTGGTTTGGGAAGGAGCAAAAGGGCACAGCAGGATTTGCAGGGGACCAGGAAAATGGGAGGCATCTAATCCAACTGGATCTCCAGAGTAATAAAAGTGGATTCCCTCAGCAGGTGCTGATTAATGGCAGTCGGGCAGGAAGGGAGGAGTTGTCTGGTGATGGTCAAAGTGTTTTTAAGGCTTGGAGAATTCTGGTTTTACTGGGACTGTCTGGGAGCTGTTTTGGTTATTGCTGGAATTGGATTGGGAGTCTGATAAAACATGGTCTGATTTTAGACCCAGATTTAACATTCTGGCTTGGTGTGTCTGTTGTGGGGTCTCGACAGCTCAGGGCTGCTCATGTGGCCGTGAAGAAGTAACCTGAGAAAGGGAAAACTGACAAATTGAGAACAGATTAAAGGAGGGAATCGTGGCATATYCACACACAGCTCTTCCTTCCACGCTCCTGTGGAGACTGGGAGTGTGACAAGATTAAATGCATTGTTGTATTCACTGGGGGATTGATAAACCCTGATTTCTGCTGCATTCACATCCTTGGTTCACTCCAGCCCATCTCTGCATTCCCAGCAATCCCTCCTGGAGCGTGTCACGGGGAATGTGGGTCTGTTCATTAGTCACTACATCTCTCTTTCAGATTTGATTAAAGCTGGTCGATAGATTGACTTTTCCACCAGCACCTCCTCTGTCTGAGAGCAGCAAACCCCTGGCTGAGGCTCAGCATTCCTGCTTCCCGCGGCAGCATCCGAAGCTGTCTCATTCCATACACCCCCAGGACCAGGATCTTCCCTCCCACCTCCCCTGACAGTTTTCTGGTTTGATATCTTTGTGAAGGGGAGAATTTGGGGCCTGTGCAGAGTTTGGAGCAAACCCCTCTGTGTCTCCAGCCACATCCCAGCTGATCTTGCCTAGAAAGCAGAAGAGGCTCATTTCCTTGAGTTCTTCAGTGCGTGTTTTTAAGGAATGCCTGGGAAGTCCACGAGTGCCAAAGCTCTTTGGCTGCACAGTGGAGTTGGGATAACTTGAGGGCAGGGAGAGAAAATAACAAACTGGTGAACTTCACCTTGTTGACTCCACATCTGTGAGTTCCCCCATTTGGTCTGCCCCTGAGGCTCCTGCAGCCTTGGTGGAGATGCCAGAATTTGTAGAGTGTGAGGAGATCATGGAATTCTGGAATGGTTTGGATTGGGACCTTGAAGATTGCCCAGTTCTACTCCTACCATGGACAGGGACACCTTCCACTATCCCAAATTGCTCCAAGCCCTGTCCAGCCTGGCCTTGGACACTTGCAGGGATGGGGAGAAAAACCGGCCCGTTCAGAAACCCTCAACCCCCTGAGAGTGATCCAGAAGCACCAGTGGGAACCATCCCAAAGCATGGCCCCGAGGGCAGCTGGGCTGGAATAGCTGCACAATTCCTGCTCAGCTGCCTGGGTTTCACTCCAGACTGTACCTTGGTGCTCAGGGATGGCTTCCAACAGGTTCCTGACCTGAATAGCGGCTGGAAGTGCGACTGGGGCTCAGCAGACCGTGAACAGAGCACGACGTCTGTGCCTGGGAGTGACTGACGAGAGCTGAAGGGATGGTGGGAGCAAAGGGGGGAAAGGATCTGAGGTGGCATTTGGAGAGGGAAGAGAGGAGGATAAATTCCTCCTCGTGGCTTGTCTGGGCTCGGGGGCAGAAGCAGTTAAGTCAATCTCTTAACTAAAAGCTGAACGTGAGGCTTTGCCCAGAAATATGGTTTTTAGCTCAGATGTCAGTCTGGACATGGTGATGGGGAACATCTGCAGTGGAGGGTTGGGCTGGACCCATCTGGAGAACATCTCCAGTGGAAGGTCACCCCCTTTTCCTTGGCATGGCCACATCTGGCTCTGCTGGACCGTAGAATTCATTTTCCTTGAGCTTATTTTGTTCTTCCCTTTGCCCTGGAATGGAGACTTTTAAAATAGGAAAACAAAATTGGATTCCAATTTCACTGTGAAAAGATGCACCTTGTCCTTAAAATGGGAAATAAAATTCCCAGTTTCTTCCCATTTTACCGTTTTTGGCACTTCAGTGATTTCCCTTCATGCTCTGGCTGGTTGTCAGTGGGATGAAGACTCCTGGTGCTGGTGATGCTCGTGGTATAGAATAGAAGAAACTTTAGGAGGTTCTTGGAGGAAGAGAGATAGCTGAGAATTAGTAGCTGTCATTAATTAACTCTTCCTTCAGGGGGGATTTTCAGCTGGTAAATCATTTCTGACCTGAGGCAGAAATGGAATGAGGAGGGCAGGATACACTTCCCACCACAGCTGGATGAGCACCTTCAATAACCTTGTCCCTGATATATTTTGCTGCATTTTCTGTCAATGGTTGAAATACTCAAAAAAAAAGACTTTGTCAGGAATTTGGGGCTTGTGCTTTTTCAGCTGCTGAGCATTTCATTATTTGTAGGTTTGAATTAAGTTCCTGGATGCTATTTGCTTCTCTATTGGACTGGTGACGATTCCAGGGGTTTTTTGGGTACAGACAAGGATTTTGAGTTCATTTCGTTTAGGTAGATATTCCCTAGGAACTGTCAGTGCTTCCTTTTTCTCCATTGGATATACAGAGCTTGCTGGGAAGGTGCAGACAGCAGTGGGATGAAAGGAAATCCAAGTCACGGGGTGGTGAATGGGCTTGGAGCTGATCCACGGCRTTGTGACCCGGGTGGAACTGTGAGTTGGAAGTGTGAGGGTGGTCAGTGACACAGAAACATCAACTCCACGTTGGTCTCTCTCTGGTGTAGTTTGGTTGTTTGAAAACCTGCCCTGGGCAAGAGGCGTTTGGGGCTGAAATAGTAAATAAAAAGAGTGAATATTTTATATATTATAAAACCCATAGAATCAAAGAGTAAATGAAAGTGAACCACGGCACAGGGGCTCCRCCAGAGGGACCTGCACTGTGCTGCCACCTCCCCTCCGGCAGCGCTGCGCTGTAGGGTTGAGCTGCCCCCGGGGGTGTTTGATGGAGGATTCATTCCTGTGGGAGGGTAACACACAGCAGCTTCTCCACGAGGTATCCCCACGCTACGTGCTTCCCTGGAGGCACAGAATGGTGATCCCGGAGCGGGGCCCCRCGAGCCGGGCACGGCTCCGGCGCTGGAGGTGCCTGGCCCTGGCACTCGGAAGGAGGGGCAGAAATGCCGGATGCCAGTGAAGTGGAAATTCTGCCTCTTCTTCCCCGAGACACAAGGCTAAACGAGTGATTGTGGTTAATTATTTGCAGTCCTTGGCTGGGGGAGGCTGTGTCTGGCAGGGAGGGTGGAAGGAAGGAAGGATGGATTTACTTGTTGGAATATTCCTGCCCGTGGCAGGGAGTGGAACAAGATAAGCTTTAAGGGCCCTTCCAACTCAAACAGCTCCAGGATTCTGTGGCTCCCAAATCCTGTGAAACCCTTTCCCAGTGGGAAGGAGCACACCTTGGCCTCTGCAGTGATTCCAGCAGGCATTCCCTGGAGCTGTTGCCTGCTTCCTCTATGTCAGGGCTGGGAAACGACTCCAGCAGAAGGAGGGGTGGGGATGTCAGCCAGGCTCATCCCCTCGGAGCTGCTCCGCACTCCAAAATCCTGCCTGCCAGAGGCCACTCCTTCATGGAGCACTGGCTGCAGCCACAGGTTTTCCCTGAGAAGGCTGGACAAGGGAGAGGGTTTGGATCAGCTCCAAGGCTCATGCATTGAAACAAACCCCTGTGGGTGCTTATCAGCCCAGTGCTCCTCAAGTGCTGATTTAATAAAGGGAGAGGCTTTTTAATGGAGATAAATACCTTGGAGAGCCTTTAAAGGTGGTTCCTCCTCCGTTTCCCTGGAATGTGAAGCTGCAGTTGGTAGTAGGGGAAGGCTCCACTGAAGAACCTGCCCAGTCCCTGCGTGTGAGGGGTTTTTTTCAGGCTGTTAAATCTTGTTGTGTTGAACCTTTGGGCTGGATCTCCTCCTGCGGCTGCTGTTCCTAAGCTCTCCCCCCTATGTAGGTCACACTTCCACATTTTCTGCTTGAGCCGCTGTCTTGGAGCGCTTTCTCTTGGAAAAAAACCATCGCTGTAGAAACAGGGCTTTGATTTTGCTGTGGTGGCAGCAGTGATTTCCCCTCCTTAATCCCACTCCGGGTGGGTTCATTGCTTGGGTGCTCTTGGCTTGGGCATTGTGGAGCTGGGGTGGGATGGGTTTGTTCCTCTGACAGCTCCCTGAGCTAATTTTGAGATAAAATTGTTGCATCTGGTGTAAGGAAGGGGAAAAATGGGCAGCCAAGCCCTGGTCTCACACACAGAGGAGCTTCTCAGTTTATGGACAGCTCCAGCAAACCGGCAGCACCACTTAGATTTAAATGTCCAGGGTTCAAGAGGGAAAAATGCTCTGGAGACTCCATGGTCCAGGAAGGAGAGAACTTCCCAGTGAGCATCACTGGGAGATTTGGAGTTGTAAAATCCCATTATTTGGGTTGGAAGGAACCTTAAGGATCATCCCATCTCACCCCTGCCATGGGCAGGGACACCTTCCACTATCCCAGGTTGCTCCAAGCCCCATCCAGCCTGGCCTTGGACACTTCCAGGGATGGGGCACACTTTGCATTTATGAAGAAATGACATTTTATAAAGTAGATTTGATTTCTGTTCTGTGGTGATTTTAGCTCGACTGGGGTTGATTTGCATATAAAACATCCTTGAATCTTCGTGGCCCTGTGGGTTTGACAGCCTTTCCCTGAAGGAATTCTTGCCCAGTGCTGGAGTTTCACGTGAAGCCACTCAGTGTGTAGTAAAGTCTGATTCAGCTTTAGGTGTTTCAGAAGAGGGGTTTTAATATTAATCACTTCGTTAGTGAGGGAGGATCTCGTAGGCCTGTGGTGTTCAGGGATGGCCAAATTCTTGAGGCTCCTGTCAGGTGACAGCTCCCAGGCTGGGAATTTCTCAGTTCCCAGCTTTCCTGGGCCTCTCAAACACAGCTGTGTTGTTCCAGTGTTTATATTTTTATTCCCTGATCAGCCTTAGTTTTGCCAGTGAATAACACCCCTTGTAGCTGTATCTTTTCCTTCTGCTGCAAAACCCTCTGAGTCTTTGGGAGGTTGAAACTGAATGATCTTTCCCCATATCCCATCCCTCTGGCAGTGGGAAGCCATTCCCTCCTGTCCTGTCACTCCGTCTCTTGTCCCAAGTCCCTCTCCAAGTCTTTTGGACCCCATTAGCGCACTGGAAGGGGCTCTGAGGTCTCCCTGGAGCCTTTTCCTCCAGTGTTTATGGTGTTTGTGCCCAAGCGTTGACTCAATCCCAAATCCAAATCTGCCACTTGTTTGGCTTTAATCACCACGTGACTCTGATGCTTTCTGTGTACATTCAGAGCCTTTTTTTGTGTCAGAGGGTTCTGCCATCATTTATTTCCCCCCTTGCCTGGGGTTGGGGTGGAAGGAACCATTATAATCCGTGTCTGATTAAAATAGTGTCCCTCCATGGAAGTGTGTAAAAGGATCTGGAATTGGATTATGCCAAACCATTTCTCGAATGAGGTTTTAAAGCATCAATCCCAGTCTGGAGGTGTGCAGGGCTGGGTGTTGTAGCAGTTCCTGTGTGCAGCTGGAGCAGGAAGCTCTCCCATGGAGCTGGTTTGTGAGGAAGAGCATTGGGATCCTCCCTCACAGCAGAACAGGGGGATAACAGTAGGAATTCCTGTACAGCCCAATTTTTACCTGTATTGTTTCAGTTCTCCCACTGAATTTATCCATGAGGCTTCATGGCCACTCCTTTCCATCAAGTGCTCTTCCTCTGATGCCTTGTTATCCATGCCCTTTGCTTCCCAACATTTGGATTCCATGGGATGCCTTTTCAGTGGGGGTTCAGTGCCAGTGTTGGGTTTGACTGTGTTCCCTCCCACTTTTCCTTTGTGCCGGTGTTTCCAAGAGTTTCCAAGAACCCTCTGGCCCTCCCTGAAGGCAGTGTGTTGACTGTGGGGGATGCAAAGGTGTTTCCCAGGAATTCAGAGTGCGCACGGAGCCGCCTCTGGCGCACAAACCTCTCCTCACTGCCGGGAGAACAACTCCATTGGCTTTCCCTCCCTGCCACTTGCAAGGCTCTCACGCTCGTGTGTTGTGCTGGTTTGGCTGTAAACCAGCAGGGGAAATTAACCTCACACCGAATACCTCGAGAGATTTTAGGTCAAAATTACAATTTTAATAAAAAAGGTTAAAATAAATGCAGTAATACAGAAAGAGGGGCTTAAACAAACCAACAGCGTCACGGTACAACCTCATACCCTGCTGACCTGGGTGGTAGCTGTGCAGTCCAGTTAGGCACTGGTCCTGCAGGAAGGCCTGGTAGTCCAGTCCCGGTAGTGGAGTAGCTGAGTCCAATTCCGGGGAGTGGAGTGGAGTTGAGTAGCTGAATCCAATTCCGAGGAGTGGAGTCCAGTCGAGTCGAGAGTCCCTCCGAGAGCGGAGTCCCGTCGAGTCGAGGGTATCTTCTCCCATCCAAAACCCTTATTTTATGCTGTGTTTCTTGGCCGGCACCTCCCCCAGGGGCGGGGACTCTCACAGTGGAAGAGGATCTTCCCGGTGTTATATTGGTTGCTTCGGTAATGAGCTTGGATGAGCCCTAGGGTCCTCCAAGTTCCTCCCGAGGGTTCTCAGAGATGATCCGGGGTCCTCCGATGGGGTTCAGGCTAATTAGTCAGGCTGGGTGGTGCTAATGGGCCATTAGCTGAGATCAGATAATCAGCTGGGTGGTGCTAATGGGCCGTTAGCTGAGATCAGATAACCAAGGTGGGTGGTGCTTGCTGTCGGCTGGGGTGCTTATCTCAGTTGAGATAAGGAGTCCCAGGTGTGTAATTATGAAATTTATCCAGCTTTTGTGGGTGGTAATAGAATATATAACTAACCCAGGACATGTGTCACCCTCATCCCGCAGGTCAGATGCCGGGGCCCGGCTCCATGATCCCTGGACAGCCCATGCCAGGCCGGATGATGCCGAGTGTCTCCGCCAACATCCACCCCGCCGGCGGCGGGGCCGCCCCGCCCGGGATGTCCCCGATGTCCGGGAATCTCATCGGACCCCGCGTCCCGCTGGCAGCTCCCAATGGCATGTGTAAGTGCCCCTCCCCTTGAATAGTTCCTGGTGTGGCTCCTCTGTTGCTGGAAAAGGCATCTTATTGACAACTCCCGTATTTCCTGTGGGAATAACGGGATCTGTGCACGCTGCCAACCCAAGAGTGGTGCCAGGGATGTRCTGGAAGCTTTAAGTGCTCCTCTGCCCTCTGGGCATCCCAACACATTCCATTGTCCTTTATTTTATTTATAACATCCATTATTTTATTTATAATGCTACTGAGGCTCAGTGGTAATGATCAAAAACCTCTCCTGATTTAGTGGAGGGTCAGGAATTAAGTACAATTCCTAAATAGTGGAGGTCAGGTTAGAATCCAGTTCAGTAATTCCTTACTGAAAACTTAGCACTCTGGAATTGGAACAAGGAAGTCCTGATTAGGAAGAAGGAGATAAACCATATAAGGAAYATTCCCAGTATAAAATCTGCACCTCTGAAAATGAAGTTGATTTATGGCAGCCAAAAAAGCAGCTGGATCGGGAGCCACAGTGTGGGAGTTGCTTAAATGAGTGTGAGAGTGTGGCCAAACCCAGAAGGCAACAGACAAGCTGGCACAGGGAGGAATTACTGAGGAATTCTCCGTCAGGAATTCCTCAATAAATTTGCCATTATTAATTGCAGCCTGGGCCCGGCTGCTGCTCGGGGACCTTCACCCTGAAAATGCTCACTGTGGTTGTCACCAGACGAGCAGGAATTGCCATCACTTGTAGTACCTCTCCCAAAAAATAATTGGGAAAAGCCCGTCTCATTTTGGCTTCAGCTCCAGGAGCTGCTGCGAGCTCTGACTCACGGGCGTTCCCAGCCCCAGCGGGAAAACTCCGCCTGATGCTATTTCTGTTTGGGCACTGCTCTTACTCCTCTGCTCCCCCAGCTTTCCTTAGTTCTCCATCCCTTTTCCTGAGCCTTTACCACTGGGAATATCTTGTGTCAGGTTGTATTCCTGTTTGCTCTCTTCCCTTCTCTTAATTTCTTTTTTCCTCCCCTGCTAAACAAGTCAGTCATGTTCCATTAGCATCTCCTCTCTGGGCACAAGCCTGGCCTTTTGTATCCCTCCTCTCTTCCCTCGTGCTCGCTGCATCCGTGGATTCCTCTGCTTTAACCTACATCCATCCTTCAGAGGGAGGAGCAGGCTCTGTTTATATCAAACCCATTGTTCCATCTATTTTAAACAGAAAAGAGCCRTAATCTGGGCTCGGGCGCGGAGCTGGGAGGTGAGAGATGCCAATTCCAGCTCTGAAAGTGGATTGCCATGGATTTGCCAGCTGCTGAGATGAATCCCTGGCTTCTTGTCTGTAAAAGTATGGGAATTTTTTCTCTTTCGTGGAGCCCATGGAGTGCTGGGTGCTGGAAAAGCACGAGAGCTCCGGGTGCTGCGGAGTCACTGGAATTCCCTCGGACAGACTCTCCTGTGGCACAGCGACACCCGGGCGTGGGTGCTGTGTCCCTTCTGCGTGTCCAGCCCCTCCTGCTGTCCCGCTCACTGTCCCTCCTCGTGTCCCTGCAGATCCCGCCCCGGCGCAGCCGCCGCCCGCCGAAGGAGTGACCCCGCCCCCGGCCGGAGCCCCGCCGGCCTCAGCCGCGCCCTAAGCAGCCAAGGAAGGAGGAAGGAGCTTCCACAGCAACATAGTGGTGACCAAAAGAGAATTCCTCAGTTCCCTTCTGTTCCCTGGGGAGGTTTTCACCTCCTCTCCCAGCCGTGTGTGTGATTTGCACAGGTTCACACGGCAGCGTTCCCCTGCTCCCCACCGGAGCCCGGCAGAACTCGGCATTCCCTTGGGAAAGCTGGAGATAGGGATGCCAGGAGTGCCTCCATGTTGCTGGTGGGAAGTCCTTTACCCCTTGGCCTRCTTGCCTTGCAGAGCTCCACGCTGGTTTCCTTCCTCTTGGTGCTTTGAGCTTGGGCTTCTCCTGGGAAGGGTAAAATAATCCAGGTTTGAGGGCAGGAGCTGAGCTTTAGGATGTGCCCGCTCCGGGGCAATTCAGTGTCCCAGGGTTTCCGGGTAGAGCAGAGCACCGAGACGAGAGGCCAAACCAGTGCTTGGAGCAGAGCAGGAAAACCAGGGCGTGCTGGAGCACGGAGTGCAGGAATGGCAGCTGTGTCCGTGGGGCTGGAGCTGCCTCGTAACTTATTACAGGAATATTGATCCATGCGAGTGAAGCCGGGAGCGAATCAATCGGAATAAAACCACTCAATGGTAGGAGTGTTCTTGCTCCAGTTTTTACCTTTCCTTTGCCTTTGGAGGTGGTAGTTGGACCTTCCCTGATTAGTTCGGTGCAGTAGCCAACTGAGGAATAACCCCCGATTTTTAGTCCCTCTTTTTGGAGCATATACTTTGTACTTTTTAAAATGAAGAAAACAAAAAAAAAAATAATAATAAAGTAGATAGCGAAGAAGTGCTAGAATTTGGGATTGGGTTGGGATGGCTGGGATGGGAATGCCAGAACTACCTCCTGCAGACAGCCAGGGCGGCAGTGGAACGCGGCTGGGACAGCTCCTGTCACCCCCACTGCGTCTGGGGGATGGGGAAGGGGACAGCTTCAGCGGGAGGATCTGGGAGCACTCCAGAGCTGCTGCTGCACACTTCCAGGCTGCCAAAACTTGGGAAAAAATCCTGCAAAAAATCCTTTTCTGCGTGTGGTTTGGGTTCTCTGCCCTCAGCCCAGCCTTGGGAGCATTTGGGGTTTCCCTGCCAAGGATCTGGAGGCTGTTCCTTGCTTTGAGGGGTGGCTTTTGGCCAGGTGGGGGTGTGAGGTTGGGCTGGAGAGGCTCCCAAAAACTCTGGAACCTCCACAACCACTTCCACCATTTAAAAATTAAGGATTTGCCAGGTCTTCCAGCACAACTCTGCAGGGCCGCGCAGAGAGCAGCCRGGGCCTTCCCCTTCCCATTCCCAAGGCTTCCTTCCCCTCCAGGGTCTTTGGGGTGAGCGTGGGATTTCTGGTGCAGCCCTTAGTCCAGTTTAGAGTAACCTCAGGTTGTTTTTAGCGTGAGCAATTCCAGGGATCCAGGTGGAGACTATTTTTTACTGTCCTAGTGCTGATCCTGCCGAGGACCTGGATCCTGGACACTGTTTTGTTTCTGTATAAAGAATCCTTGTGCCCACTTTTTCACCTGATCTCTGTATAGGGCCGGTTTGATTCCTGCAGCAGCCACCCAATTTTGTGAAATAAAAGCAAAAAAAAGCGGTTTTTGTACAAAGCCTGTGGAGTTTGTGGAGTCTCCTTTGCCTTTGTGTGCGGGGGGAGCTGGGAATTGTCGCTGTGATCTGAGGCTATTTTGGGGCTGAATGTGAACTCCAGAGGAGCAAACACAAAACCTGAGCTCGGAGAGACACCAAACCCAGGGGGAGAAGTGAAGACCCTTCACCCACTCGGAATGTGCAGCTTTGGGAAAACTCCCAGGTTTTCAAAGCTCAGTGAAGCGGCTGAAGTGGAGCAGCAGCCGAGGCCCGGCACCACCGCTGCTGTTCGATTCCTGCTTTCCCRCTGGCTCCAGCGCTTGTTCCCGCTTGGATCATGCTGAAAGGGGAGCTCTGATGTGTCAGGGAGGCCTGGGGTCCCCCTGCTCCCCCATCCAGCTCCTCTGCCAGGTTCAATCCTGCTGCCTGTCCAGCTCTTCCCTCCGATCCYACCAGGCTCCAGAGGCTGCCAGGAGGGTTTGTCTTTGAGTAAACAGAAGCCAGAATCCGATCTGGATGATTTTCCAACCATTCCTGGTGCTTCACTCATTGAGAGCCTTCGCCTCTGAAGAAGCAGCATTTCTTCCCAGGCATCCTATAATGCTCACAGTCCTTAATTGCTTTAGAAGGAAAAGCCTAGGGCTGGAGCTGTGTCCCCAGGTCCAGGACACCCCATGAAAGCCCCATCCCCGACTGGGAATTTCTCCTTGGATGGGCTGTGGGGTCTCCAGGGCTGAGATCTCCTGCTGAACATCCTCTCATGGGCTCCTCAGTGCTGCTCCCATGCATGCCAGGGAGGAAAAGGGAAGGAGCTCTTGGAGCCTTGCATTCCAGCAAGGCTCATCCCTTGGGATCACACCCTTCTTACCTGCGATGGTAATTTTTCCTCCTCTCATCCTGAAAACCTCTTTCTTGAGGGATGCACAGAAAGTGGTAAATCATAAATGTCAATTTTGGAAGTGTTTTCTATTTACAGCCTTCAAAGCTTTGTGGGTGCACCAGCTGCCAAGGCCGGGCTGGGCAATCACTGGAGTGAGGGAGCAGAGAATGGATGTGGTTTGGAACTCCGGTTTTGGGATTGTTGGTGGGTGAGGAGCTGGTCTGGGGATGGGGAGGGGCCGGGGCCGCTCCTGCTACTGGAGCACGGAGCAGGATTAGGGAGTGAATTCATTCCTGTTCACMGGAATGGTGTGGATACAGTCGGCTGGAAGGCAGGTTTAGGAGAGGGCTCTGAATTGGCTGAGTCTCCGCTCCAAAACCGCTGTTGGGGTCATTTGAATCCAAGATATCATTGGGATAAAGGGAATTACCTGCTGAGGATGAGCCCTTCTGTCTGCTCCAGAAAATTCCCTGTCCCTTGCGCTAATTCAGCTGGGAGGGGTTTGCATCTTCATCCGAGTAATCGGATCCTGCTGGAGACGGGAGATGTGAGCCGTAGGATTTTTCCCCAGCACTGCTGGCTGAGGGAGCGATGAGGGAGCGGAGCAGGAACGGGAACCGCCCTTGTCCATCCCAAACACACCCTAAACCTCCCGTGTCCCGCCTGGCGATACCAACTCCACCCTGGGCTGCCTGGAAAGCTGCTTTTTTGTCTTTTTCAGGCCCATTTAAAGCCCAAAATGCGCCTTGGGGCACGTGGAGAGTTTGGGGTGTCCGGGTGTGCGTTGTCCCCTCACCGCTCTTTCATCCCTATGCCTTTCTCCCGGGAAACCCCCGAGGGAAGGGTTTGGACGGCTGGGAGCTCCCCTTCTCACTCCGCAGGTGTTACAGGAACGAGTGCGAGGCTGACCCCGGCGCACGCCCCCTGGATAATCCCCCCAGATCCCGGTAGGAAGAGACGTGCCCCAGCCAAGGCTGACGGGGCGGCTCTGGGTGTCCTGCCAAGGGCTCGGCCGTGGCGGGGCCGTCCCTGCCCGGCTCTCCAGGAACACTGTCCCCCTTTGTCTGCACCGGCTCCCGCCCGGCTGCGTGCGCTGCCCGTCTGGGAATTTCCCCTTTCACTGGAACCCCAGGACGCTGCCAGGGTCACGGCACAGGGACCCTTCTAGCAGCCCTGGGAGCCCTCGGGATGCCACCTCGAAGCTGCCACGGGAAACTGAGGGGCGATTATCGGGACTTTTTTCCCCCAAATCCCTCATTTTCTATCCTTTCAACATCCTGTTGTCTGCCAAAGCCAGCAGTGTGTGCTTCCAGAATTCCAGTGCTGGGACGTAGCTGGTGGTCCCCATGTGCCATCACCAAGGTTGCCCACCTGGCTCTGTGTCACTGATCTGGCTGACACAGACCTGGAGCAGCCACTTCCAGGCACGGGATCAGCCCAGTGGGACCTCGGGGACATCTCCTTGCTGAGCATTTGTCCACGTGCTCCTGGGAGAGCCACCAGACCCCACAGGATCCATTGCGTGGAATACCCTTGTTCCCTCCCGGTGCTGGTACGTTCTGGTCCCACTGATCCGGAGCCCAGCGCTGCCCTGGGAGGATGCTCCAGGTGGAWTTCAGTGACCTGCAGGTCTGCTTCTCTCTGCTGCTCCGGTTTTGGGTTCCCTCCTCCAGCGGTAGCAGAGAGCCCCGGGGGTGGTTAAACAGCCGTGACCTGTGGTGGGAGGGACGAGGTTTGAGTTCGTCTCTGCCCTTCCGGAGCCCTTTCCCTTCGTTCCGGAGGCTTGAACTGGTGTCTTCACTCCTTGTCCTGGCTGTGAAACAGCAGCTTTGACTCACCCGCGTTCCCAACAGTAATGAAAGCAAAGCCTTGGAGGTAAAAAGCTTTTCTGAAGGGCCTTTAGTGCCCTCTTGGCAAAATCGCGAGTACTAAACTGGATTCTCCAGCCGGGGAGGAGGAAGGTGTGGGAGCGGTGCTGGCGCTCGCGGTGACTGACCCTGGTCAGGGACAGCTTCATTTGTCACCCTGTGCAGACTGTGCACGTTCGCAGACACAAAAGGTGCTGGGCACAGCTGGAGGTGTGATGTGTCCTTGGATGCAGTGCTCTATCCTTGGATGCAGTGCTCTATCCTTGGGATGCAGCGCTCCATCCTCAGGACACAATTCTCCATCCTTGGGATGCAGCTCCCCACCGGCTCCTCTCCCAAAGCTGCTGGGCCACACTTTACTCAGGATTTTCCTTGCTCTTTGCGGCTCAGAGCTGTGACAGGTGATTATTAAACCTCTCCCTCCTTTCCCCTCTGCGGCCACAGAGGAACGTGGCTCGGGAATGGCCGGGAGAGCACGAGCCGGGGGCTCTGCCCCGCCTGGCAGGTCCGGCAGAGCCGGAGGCCACTCAGACACCGTGGCTCTGCCCCTGCCCAGCCAGCTCTGCCTCCGCAGAGCCGAATGCACCACCCCTGTGCAGGCCAGGAAGGGGTTTTTTGGGAAGATCCTGGCTCCAGCGCCACAGGGCACACAGAGGCTGTAGATCCGCGGTTTTGTGCCTCCAGCAGCCTTCCCCAAGCCGCTCCCGCAATCCCAAACATGGCTCCTGTTTTGAGGACTTTGAATTACAGCGATTTTCGGATCCGGTGGGTGTCGGGAGCAGTTTGGGGTGTGACTGATCTGGGGAGGGGGAATCCGTTCCCTGCAGAAAGGGGTTGGATGTTCTGGCTGAGCACGGAGGAGGCTGAAGGTCGACGCGGCGGCGGCTCCTCCAGGGATCGGTGTCGCATCGGGACTCGTCACCTCGCAGCCAGCCCGAGTGGTGCCAGCCCGGATCAAGGACAAAGCTGTCCCTAAAATCCCGCCCGGCTGAGCTGGGCTCGGCCCTGGGCTCAGGCTCGGTATCCAGGATGTTGTGAGACAGGGCAGGGTTCACGTGCCCGAGCCAGGGCCAGAAACACCAACCTCAGTCCTGGCTCTTCGATTCAATTCTTCATTTTTCTTTGTGCTTTTCCAATACTTGCTAATGAAAGGAAAATGGGAAAAGGGTGATTTGAGCATCTGCAGTACTTGGCTGAGGAGGGAGGCAAGGGCAGCCCAGGGAGAGGCAATGGGAGAAACAGAACCTGTGGGGAAGTGCTGGCCCAGCCCATCCTGCCCCTGACATCGGCCCTCCATTATCCCGGGGGTCTGGATGCCACTGGGATCGTCATCGGACACAGGGATGAGGCAATTCCCAGTGCTCAGCTGATGGGAAGGAGCTGGCAAGGTGGGGGTCCAAGCCCAGCCTGAGCCTCCCCCTGGCCTCTGTCTGTCTGTCCATCCCCATGGGATCCTGGATCACAACCCAACCTGGCACCTGCACCCAGGGGTGCCCCTGYGGGGGCAGGACGGGAGGAGGAAGGTGCCGGTGTGGGGCTGCTCCACGGCCACTGGGACACTCTGGGATGAGTGCCAGACGGGATGAGCTGGGATGAGGGACTGAGCCGAGGCTCCCCATGGTGCAGGACTGAGCCGAGCACTGGCAGGAGCATGAAGCAGGACTGAGGGAGCGGAACACCTTCCATGGGGTTTTGGGGATCTCAAGGTAGGGCAGGATCCACGAGCAAGCTCTGCTCCCAGTGGGCAGGGAAGGGGTTTGGGATGAGATCCCTCTCCATCTCCCTGGACAGGCAGACAGGGCTCCGATTTGCTCGGGAAAGGCCCCAAATGGTGGCTGCAATTCCCAGTATTTTAATTCACCTTTAGTATTTTGAGTAACTCCCCCAGGAAAACACAGACTTGGCAACAGCAGCTGGTTCTTCCCGAGCGGAGGAAGTTGGTGCTGGAATTCTCCTTCGAGACCGAGGAGCCATCACTGTCCATCTGTCTGTCTGTCCTGTCCATCTCTCTGTCTGTCCTGCTGCTCCTCATCCAGCCCTCAGCTGCTGGCAAAGCCCAGTCCAAGGCAGGTTTGTAGGAATGTGGTGGGATCTGACCCAGTGCTGGGCTCGGCTGCCCCTGGATTTGGGCACAGTGGTGGAATTGGCACATTAAGGCTCAGCCTYGCTTTGTCCCTGCACGTCCTGGGGTGTGGGAATGGGAAGGGTCTGGAATTCCTCCCCAGCTGGATGTTCCTGCCTGTGCATGGCATCCACTGCCCTCCCTGGAGGCTCTGCCCACTGAGGGTGTGAGACCCTTGGTCCCCCCCCTTGCCCACCCAGGCTAAGGGTCCCTGATCCGGAGCCACGGATGCAGGGATGGGTGCGGAGCCTGTGCAGGATGTGGGAGCTCTTCCCACGCAAAGGGGGCCTACAGGAAAATGTGGTGGGCACTATCCCCCGGGAATGGGGGGAGCAGCTCCCAGCGGAGTGGAGGTGCCAACACTCCCTTGTTCCCCATGGATCCCGTGGGATCCAGCACAAGGTCCCTCCTCACAGGGCGCAGCATCCCGGGGTGACACCAGCTGGAGCCCCCGGGATGTCGATACCCTGAGGGGACACCAGTGAGGGTGGGAGGGGCATCCCCCAGGATGGGGGACATCCCGGGATGAGGTGATGGGATATGGTGCTCCAGGACACCGTCCCGGGCTGTCCCGGGGGCTGGCAGAGCCTCCGGCCGTGGAGGTGTCCCAGGCGCGATCCTGGGTGGCTCCAGGTTTGGCACAGGTGCTTCCAGGTGGTCCCAGGTGGTTCCTGCAGCTTCCYCCCAGCCCCCCCATCTTCCTGCCTCCAGGGGTTACTGGTGGGTGCTGGAAGCTTCCATGGGCTGCTGCCTGCCCAGGCTCCATGCCAGCACCATTCCTGGCCCCAGATCCCACCCACCTCCATCCCAGCACCATCCCCATTCCCGGATCCCACTCGCCTTCCTTCGGCCTCTTGCTGCCAGGGCAGGGACCTGGCACGGGGACCCCCCAGTCCGTGGGACCCCGATGCCTCTTCCCAACCCTTTTCCCTCTGTCACGGCCGTGTCCCCCCATCCATCCTGGCGGCCCCTCGGCCGGTCCCCTTGGAAACGCATCCAGGGGCGGAAGCCTGGGGAATACTAAGCAGGTGCAGCCCCTTCAATCCCCCTTTGAGAGGGACAGAGCGGGGCTTGTTCCCGGCGTGCGGAGCCTGGCCAGGAGCGGCGGCTGCTGAGGGGGAGAGGGGACCCCATTCCCCGCGTTTCCCCCGGCACACACATCCCATGGGGCCCCTTGGAGCAGGAGGGGGGGACGGGGGAAAGGAGAGCCACGGCCGAGCTGATGTGGGACCCACACGGGGGAAGGGGGACGAAATGCGGTCCCCAGGGAGCCCCTGGCACTGCCCCGAGTGTTCTTCACTGGTGTGGGGTGTGGGATGTCTGCTGCGGGATGCCCCATGTAGGATGCAGGATTCCTAATGCGGGATGCAGGCAGGATTTGGGATGTGGGATGCCCAATGCCCGATGCGGGATGTCCAATGCAGGATTTGGGATGTACAACGCAGTGCCTGATGCAGGGCGTGGAGTGGCTGATGAGGGATGCAGGTTGCAGAGCAGACATGATGGACACATTCCTGCGCTGCAGGTGGAGGTGTCCAAGGACACACGGCGACCTTGGGAAGCCTCGGCCAGCCTGGAGTGGGGRGACGTGGTACCCGTGGAGCCAGCAGAGCAGAGATAGCGAAGGAGCAGGCACTGTCCCACACCCAGTCCAGGCAGAGCCCTCGGAGCAGCCCAGGCTGTCCCCCAGGGGCTGCCCCGGCACAGCCACCACCACCACCCTGCCGAGGTGGGGTTTGGGGGCGAGGGGAGGGTCCCCGGCTGCTGTGGCCATTGCAAGGCCAGTCACGTCCGTGCTGTTCTCCTCTCCCGGCTCTTCCCTGGCTCCATCCAGACACTGCCTCGGGCGCTGGGCCACGGGCTGGAGCAGCCCCCTGCCCGTACCCCCTGCCCACACCCCCTCCCGTCGGAGGGAGCGGTCCGTGGCCGCCGCGGGGCCGGGTCACTGGTGACAGAGGCCGTGGTGGCACCCGGTGGCAACTGGACCAGTCTGGCCCTGGGCAGCGGCGCCGTGGCCGTGGGGCGCCCACGTTGGGGGGCCAGGAGGGTCCAGCCCCGCACTGGGGTCTCTGCCTGGCAGTCTGAGTGGTCTCAGGCCCTGCTGTGGGCAGAGCCCCGCGGTGCCCCCGGAGCCGTGCAGGATGGGGGCCCGGGGATGCAGGGTGGGGGTCCCCTCGCACCGCTTCAGGATGAGGGGGGGATCCCGGTGCTGGTGCAGGGATGTGTCCCCGCCCCATGCGGGAGCAGCTGGGGGGGTCAGAGGGGGATGCCGGCGCTGTGGGATTTCGGGATGTGTCCCCCTCGGGGCTGGGGGGTACCAGGATGTGTCCCCCGGTGTCCCCCCCAGGGATACTGGTGCCAGGATGTGTCCTCCGTGTCCCCCTCCGGGGATGCCGCTGCTCGGGGGTGCCGGGGTGGGTCCCCCCGGCGATGCTGGTGCCGGGATGGGTCCCCGGTGTCCCCTCACCGAGGATACCGATGCCGGGGGGTGTCAGGGTGTGTCCCCCCCGATGCTGGGAGTGCTGGAATGCGCCTCCCTGTGCCCCCTCCCCAGGATGCCGATGCTGGGGTGCCGGGCTGTGCGTCCCTCGGTGTTGTGGTTGTCGGGATGTGTCCCCCGGTGTTCCCCTCCGGGGATGCCGATGCTGGGGCGTCCCGGGCTGTGTGTYCCCCAAAGCTGGGGGGTACCGGGGTGTGTCCCTCCCCATGCTGGGGGGTCCCGGCATGCGCCCCCCGGCGCTGCCCGCGGGGTGCCGGGGGGGTGCCGTGTCCGTGCCCGGTGCCGCCGCCGCGTCCGCGGTCCCGCCCCCGCCGCCCGGCCCGGCCCCCCGGCTCGGCGCGGCTCCGCTCGGCTCGGCGCGGCTCGCTCGGAGCGGGGCGGGCGGAGCCGCTGCCGGTGCCGGCCCCGTGGCGGAGCCGGGGTCCCTCCATGCCGCCATGGCCCCCCGCGCCCCCCGCGCCCCCCGCGCCCTGGCCCTGCTGCTGGCGATCGGCGCCCTCGGTGCGTACCGGGACCGGGGGACACTCGGGATGGGCGCGGGGGGGCGGATCCCGGGGCGGGGGGGATACCCCGGGTGGGGAGCGGGGGGGGGCTGCGGTCCGGGCGGGGGCTGCGGGGTGGGGGGGGATCCCCTTACCGGGGCTGGATCCCATTGCCGGGGGCTGCATCCCGCGGGGGGAGATGGATCTCCCTGGGGGGCATTGGATCCCATTGCCGGGGGGGTGATGGTGTTGATCCTGTCGCCGGGGGCTGGGTCCCCTTTATGTGGGGGGGCATCTGCAGGAGCCAGGGAAGGGCTGCATCTCCTTGCAGGGCGGGTGGGATCCCCTTGCCGGGGGCCGGATCCCTTGCGTGGGGCTGGATCCCCTTGCAGGAAGGACTGCATCCACTTTCCGGGGGCCAGATCTCTTGCGTGGGGCTGGATCCCCTTGCAGGGCGGGGGGGATCCCCTTGGCGGGGCCCGGATCCCTTGCGGCGGGGGCTGGATCCCCGTGTGTGTAGGGGGAGCATCTGCAGGAGCCAGGGAAGGGCTGGAGCCCCTTGCAGGAGGGACTGGCTTCCCTTGCAGGGGCTGGATCCTCCTGGGGTTATGGGGTGCACTTGCAGGAACCGGAGGGGGTTGGATCCCCTTGGAAAGGGGCTGGATTCCATTGCAGGGGGAGCTGGATACCCTTGGAAAGCGGCTGGATACCCTTGCAGGGAGCTGGATCCTGTTGCAGGGGCTGGATCCCCTTGCAGGGGTGGGATCTGGTTGTGTGTATGGGGTGCACTTGCACGAACAGGAAAAGGGCTGGATCCGCTTGCAGGAGGCTGGATCCCGGTGTGGGAAGGGCTGGATCCTGTTGTGTGTCTGGGATGGATATGCAGGAACCAGAGAGGGCTGATCCCCTCGGAAGGGGCTGGATTCCATTGCAGAGGGGGCTGGATCCCGCTGCAGGGGCCGGATCCCCTTGTGTGTAGTGGGTGCATATGCAGGAATCAGAGGGGGCTGGATCCCCTCGCAAACAGAAGTGGATCTGCTGGGCGGGGGGGTTGGATCCCCTTGCAGTGGGGGCTGGATCCATTTGGGGGAGGACTGGATCCCGTTGCAGGGGGATGGACCCCCTTGAAGGGTAGCTGAAGGGGCAGGGCCGGGAGCAGCTTGGTTTGGGGAGCTGTGCTGAGGGGGAGCTGTCACAGAGTTGGGTGTGGGGGCACCCGCAGAGCTGGGAGCTTCCGTGGAGTTCACCCCTTCAGACCCCGGGAGAGGCTCAAGGATTCGGGGTGCAGCCCCCCCCCAGAGGCTTGTCGTGGTGCTGGTGGGTGCGAGGTGGAGTAGGTGGGGACCTATCAGGACCCCCCCCAGGCTGCCACGTCCTCCCAGGGGTGCGGGGGCACCTCTGACACGTCTTTCTCTTCTTGCCCCCCTCCAGCATCTGCGTGGCCCCCCCAAAACTCCAGCAATGCCGAGGGGAGAGCCTGGGAGGGCTCGTTGGAGAGCAGCCCCCCGAAATGGGACCTGGCGAGTGGAGACCCCCCGGGGGGACCCAGCAACAGCACCAGCGCCGGGGGGGCCGCGGCAGGACCCCAGCTAGAGCCTCCCGGGGGGGGCACGGCCACCACGGAGCCGTCGGCGATGCCCGAGGGGTGCCCGGGGTGCGCCGGGGAAGGCGAGGCCAGCGCGGTGCCCCCCAGAGCCGTGACCTGGCCCGGGGACGGGGGCACGGTGCCGGTGGCCCTCGGCAGCCCCGAGGAGCCGGGGAGCGGCGATCGGCCCACGCCGGCCTCCCCGCCCGGTCCGGGGGGCTTCGGGGGGCTCCCGGCCGCCCCGCCGAGCCCCCCCGGCCCCCAGCTCGCCACCGACTCGGCCGAATCCGACCTGCTGCTGGCGGCCGGGGGTTCGGCCGCGCCGCGGACCCCCGTGCTGGGCGAGCCCAGCCCCGTGCCCGCCACCGGCGGGGACTCGGGGGGTCCCCCGGAGCTCTGGGCCGCCGCCTCCAGCCCGGCCCCGGCACAGGGGGCTCGCGGCTGGACGGATCTGACGTGGCTGGAGGAGCCCATCACCGCGGCCACGGGCTCGGCCAAGCCCCCGGCCGACCGGACCGGCTCGGAGATCATCGACGTCGACTACTACGACCTGTTTGAGGGGGGCGAGGGACTGGGTGGCTTCCCCGGGGGCGGCCGGGGGGCGGCCGGCTCGGAGCGGCGCCGGGAACCCGAGGGGGCGGCCACGCCCTGGGCCCTCCACGAGCTCTACGACGACTTCACGCCCTTCGACGACGTCGATTTCTACCCCACCACCTCCTTCTACGCCGACGGGGACGACGAGGACGAGCTGGAGGACGAGGAGGAAGAGGAGGAGGAGGAAGACGGGGGGCTGGAGGACGAGAACGGCTACCGGCCGCCCGCCTCGGCCGTGCCCGGCGCCGCGCCGGCCCCGCAGGACCCCCGGCCCACCGGGCACCGCGCCGCGGCCCCGCCGCCGCCGTCCGGGGTGTCGGGGGGCAGCCCCACGGCCTGGCCGCGGCCGGGGGAGCGGGGCGTGCCCGAGAACGGCTCCGAGTGCCGGAGCGGGTACGTGCGGCACAACAGCTCCTGCCGCTCCCTCTGCGACCTCGTCCCCAGCTACTGCCACAACGGCGGCCAGTGCTACCTGGTGGAGAGCCACGGGGCCTTCTGCCGGTAAGGGACGGGGCTCTGGGGGGCTGGGGGGGCTCGCCATCCCTGAGCACTCCATCCCCGGGCTCTCCATCCCCTGTACCTCATCCCTGGGCTCTCCATCCCTGGGCACATCATTCCCGGGCTCTCCGTCCCCTGTACATCATCCCTGGGCTTTCCATCGCTTCTGCGCCCCATCCCCGGGCTCTCCATCCCTGGGTATCCCATCCCTGGGCACACCATCCCCCGCACCCTGTCCCGGGGCTTTCCGTCCCCTGTACCCAATCCCCAGGCTCTCCATCACTGTGCATGTCATTCCCAGTCTTTCTGTCTCTTGTTCACCCCCACTCCCAGTCTCTCCATGTTCCATGTATCCCATCCCCAGGCTTTCCATCCCTTGTGCACCTCATCTCTGGGCTCTCCATGCCCTTTACCCCATCCCTGGGCTCTCCACCACCCATGCACCCTATTCCCAGTGTTTCCATCCCCCTGCAGCCCATTCCCGGCCTCTCCATCCCTTGCACCCCATTCCTAGTCTGTCCAACCCCCAGCACCTCATCCCTTGGCTCTCCATTCCCTCTACCCCATCCTTGGGCACTCCATCCTCCTGGCATCCTATTCCCAGTCATTCCATCCATTGTGTACCCCATTCCCCATCTCTCCATCCTCCATGCACCCCATCCTTGGGCTCTCCATCTCTGTGCACTCCATTCCCAGTCTTTCCGTCTCTGTGCACCCCAGTCTCAGTCTCTCCATCCTCCATGCACCTCACTCCTGGGCTCTCCATTCCCTCTACTCTATCCCTGGGCTCTCCATCCCCCTGGCGCCCCGTTCCCAGCCTTTCCATCCTTTGTACATCCCATTCCAAATATTTCTATGCCCTTGGCACCCCATTCCCGGGCTCTCCATCCCCCTGCACCCCACCCAGGCCCCCCCGCAGCCCCATCCCGGCGGGATGCAGGGGGGTTTCCCTGCCCCCCGAGCGGCGGCTGGGCAGGAATTAGGTCAGGGCCGCGCAGCCGAGGCTGCGGGGCGGCCGCGCTAATCGGCCCCGGCAGATGTGCCCGGGAGGCCGATCCGGCTGTGCCGCACGGACCGGGATGTGCCCTGAGGCTGGCACCGAGCCCGCCCGCTCGGGGAATGTGGGGGACCCCATCCCTGCTCCCACTGCGGCTGGGGCTGGGAGCCACCGGGCATCCCCCCGCTCCCGGCATCCCCCAGTGTCCCCATCTCACTCGGTGTCACCTCCCTCGGGGACGCGCTAATCCCATCCCCCTCAGATACCCGTAATCCCCCCGAGTAAACATCACATCCCCGAGGATGCTCTGTGGGACAAGGGCACGTTTTGGGGCGGGGAGACGCGTTTTGGGGCGGGGGCTCCCTGTAACCGCGTCCCCCGCAGGTGCAACACGCAGGACTACACGTGGCACAAGGGCACGCGCTGCGAGTCCATCGTCACCGACTTCCAGGTGATGTGCGTGGCCGTGGGCTCGGCCGCGCTCGTGGTGCTGCTGCTCTTCATGCTCACCGTGTTCTTCGCCAAGAAGCTCTACCTGCTCAAGACGGAGAACAGCAAACTGCGCAAGACCAAGTGAGTGCCGGGGGCACGCCCCGGGCTGGCCCCAAAACCCCCGCGGCCGCGGGGCGGGCTCAGCCCCCGCCCCAGCCGGTGCCATCCCCTCCCTTTGTCGTCAGCGGGACCCCGGTGCCGGTGGGGACGCGGTGCCGGTGGGTGGGAAAGCTCCCGGAGGCGGGAGACGTGGATGTGGCTCCTGCTCCACGGTTAATCCCTTAAAGCTGCTCCTGACTGGCACCAGTTAATCTGCTTCGCTGGGAGCTGGGGACACCGGCTGGGCTGCCACCGGCGACGGTCCGGCTGGGGACAGGGCTAGGGGGGTGACAGGGAAGGGGTTGGGGTCACCCCCGCGCCCCAGCCATTGCTGCCCAGCTCCGTGGAGCAGGGAGGAGGGAACCTTCCCAGCCTGGTCCCTAATGAGCTGTTAATTAGTGTTTGGAAATGCCAAGTGTAATTAGCAGGGACGCTCCGTGCCAGATCCCGGGTCTCCCTCTCCAGCCCTGCCCCAGGCTGCCCTTCCCACTCCCCTGTCCAGAACAGGGATACCCCCAAACCCCCAGAGATGGGGCTAAAGGAGCCCAGTGTGACATTTTGGGGGGCTCATTTAGCCCCAACTCCCTGCCTCGGAACATTTAGTGCCCAAACCTCCAGAGTTCGGGACATTTAAGCCCTCAAATCTCCATCCCTGAGGGCATTTAGCTCCCCAAATCCTCAGAGCCGGGGCTACAAAACCCCAAACCGCCAGAGTAGGGGATAGTTACCTCCTCAAAGCCCCCTGATCTGGGGCATTTAGCCCCCTGATCCCCATCTCTGGGGACATTTAGCCCCCCAAAGCCCCCAGATCTAGGGGTATTTTGCCCCAGACCTCCATCACTGCGGATATTTACCCCCCAGGCCTCCAGCGCTGGGACCAGTTACCCCCCCAAACCAGTTACCCCAAAACGTGGGCAGGGAGTGTCTGGGGGGTCCCTGGTCTCAGCCCTGCTTTCCTGTCCCCCGGCAGATACCGCACCCCGTCCGAGCTGCACAATGACAACTTCTCCCTCTCCACCATCGCCGAGGGCTCCCACCCGAACGTAAGGAGCTGTGCGGTGCCGTCCCCCCATCCCGCTTTCTATCCCATCGTTGTCCCTCTGGCCGGTGACGTCTCACCCGTGCCCCCTCCATGATCCCAGCACTGCCCTCCCGTCCCCATCCCGCCATGGTCCCTGCTCCATCTCCTCCCTGCCGGATCCCCAATGACCTAAACTGGATGCAGGGAAGGCAGGGGGTCAGTGTCGCCCCTCTGTCCTCTCCCCGTCCCCTCCTGCCCAGTTGGCTCCCTGGGTTCCAGACCTCTCGATGGCTTTGGCTCCGTGTGCGGGTGGCACGGGCGGCTGTGCCGGAATTTTCAGGGAGGGGACAGCCGGGGCAGACGATGCTCCCCGGCTGTGGCATCACTGGGCAGGACCGGCGGATGACCCCGGATGCTGGAGGATGACATGCTCCGGGATGCTTCTGTGGTTGGGATGCACCCACCGGCATCCCCCGGGGTGCCCTTCCAACCTCCTGTCTTTCGACTCGGAACAGAGAGAAGCGAAGGGCTTTGCGGAGCGCGAGCCGGAGGAGGAGCGTAGGTCCCTTTAGCCTTTCCCCATCCATGGCCGGTGTTCCCCGTCTTCCGACCGCCTTTAGCAGCCGTAGCGTCGGCGCGGCCCGGCCGCCCTGGCAGGAGGCTCCGGGGCCGGCTGGCTCCCCGCTGCCGAGAGGATGAAGCTTGGGATGAATTCGGTGCCGCTCCCCGGCGTCTCGCTGGGCTCTGCCCCAGCCCTCGTCCCCTCCGGATGCGGAGGGCTCGGCACGCGGTGCCTGGGAGGCAGCACTCCGAGGATGCGGAGGGGTCAGCAGGATCAACGTCCCCAGGAAAGGGGTTTTTGGGGATCCCRCAGCCGTGGAGCCGATGGCACCAGCTCCGGACTGGCCGGATGTCACTGCCCAGGAGATGGAGGTGCCCGTCCCTGTGTGACACCCGCCCTTGGGTGTCCCTGTCCACCCGCCGCTGTCCGTGTGGCACCGGGAGCACCGTAACCACCACGGCCCGTCCCGCCYTGCAGCCCCCCAGGCCAGGGCTCATCCTGCCCCACCAGCACCGACGGCAACGCCGGGACCGTGCGGGCACAGCCATCGCCCTCCGAGCCGGAGCCCGGCCCCGGCGCCAGAGGGGCCACTCTCCCCATGGATGCGGGACAAACGCGGGGCGCAGCCCAGCCCTGGGGCGGGAAGATGCTGCAGCGGGGGGATGTCAGGAAGAGGCGTGCCCGGCTCTGCCAGCGGCACGGGGCACCGGCTGTACGCTGAGGAACCGCAATAAATCCAACCTCTCTGGCTCCTGCCAAGCGCCGCCGGGAGTGGCTGATTGTCGCGGGGACGATGAGACGCGCCGGGCTGGGAACGGGAACAGAAATTGGGTGGGAACGGTGGGTGGGATGGCCGGGTGGGATGTGCCTATGGCTGGCACATGCTCCTATGGCTGGCACAGGCTCCTGTGGCTGGCACAGCCCGTGGGCGCTATTGGCTTTGGAGCTGGAGCGCCCCGAGGAGGGGAGCCGTGCTGGGCGACAGCCACGCGTCACCGCGGGCGGGTTGGAGCTTCTCGCCCCCTGCGTCCCGCCGGGCCGGGAGCACCACGCTCCCCCCGTGCCACCATCTGCGCCGGGGGGGACGTTTGGAGACTGTGTCCCCCCCCTCCCCCGTGGCTCCCTGCGGTGGGACATCGCTGCCCTCACTGGGTCTCGCCCCCATCACCGTCCTCCCCTGACCTCCGTCTCTCCCCCGCAGGATGACCCCAGCGCTCCCCACAAGCTGCAGGACTCGCTGAAATCCTGCCTGAAGGACGAGGAGCCGTTCAACATCCACAACTCGACGTCGCCCAAGCACGACGGCGGCAAAGGGGAGCCGGACGTCGGGGAGCTCAACTGCCTCCAGAACAACCTGACGTGAGCGGCGGGGCCGGGAGCGGCAGCGGGAGCGGAGCCAGGCTCCCCCCCGCATCCACAGCCGTGTCCTCCCGCCGCCGCGTCCCTTCCCGCTCCGTGGCATGCTTTGGTGTGTTTTGTACAGAGGAAAACAAAAATTCCAGTGATAATTCGGCCGTGTCGTGGGGGTGTTTGGTTCGTGCTCCGTGTTTCTCGCTTGGGTTCGTTCCGCGCTGTGATTTCTAAACCTTTGCCATTCCGCAACTGACTTTTTTTGTACTTTTGCCCCACTTTTTTTGAAATACAGGTAAAAACAACAAAAAAATGGATTAAAAAAAAAATGAAGATCTTGAAATAAATAAACCATTTTTTTTTTAAAGTTAAGCCTCTTGCCGGTGCCTGCGATCTCCCGACATGGATTCGGTCCCTGCTTCCACAGGGTCCCATCTGAGAGTCATCCAGGGGGTGGTGGGTGCCCGGTCCCCCCTTCTCACCCTCTCCAGGMACCCACCTGGCTCTGTCAGGCCAGGAGTGCAGCACATCCTGACACCTCGGACATGCTTGGGAGCAGATGGGACACGCCAGGATGTTTGGTTGAGATGCCTGGGCTGCTCCAGGGTTTGCTCCATCCCTGTCCCTACCATGGGTCCCCCCAAACAATGTGGGTGCACACAGGGTGACGGTTCCCAACCACTCCTGCCCCCACAGCCTCCTTGTGATGGAGCTGCCCAGGATGTTAGTGGGATTTTGGGTGAAACACCCCAGAGTTGCCACCCCCAGCTCCAGGTTTCAATCCGTGCGGAGGACAACCAGTGCCACTGCCCTGGTGGCTTTGCAAGGTTGGGCTGGCCCCACCACCATTCCTGGGATTGAACATGGAGCAGGGGTCTCTCCGAGAGGAACCCCAGCAGTCCCACCACCCTCYCCTCTGGCCGCGGCTCCATCTTGCTTCCCACAGGAACCGACTTCTTCTGGAAACGGATCCACCGACGAGCCAGCGCTCAGGGTTCCTCAGGAGAGGATACGAAGCCGTTCATCACCACACAGCATTCAGTGTGCGGCACCTCGGGGGTGAACTGGGTGCTCTCCCGGGGCAGGTGGGAGCCAAAGCTGCGGCTCCGCGTGGATCGGATGTTCCCGAGGCGTCCCGTGAGCCGCTAAATAATTAATTCTCGGCTCGCTCGGGGAGATTAAAAATGGAGGCGTGGTGGTGGGAGCCGGCAGCGGATCCTGGCAGTCACGCAAGGCGGAGCGGGCGGCTCACCGGCACCGGCGGGGCCGGGGCTCTGCCATTCCCCTTCCAGCACGGAGCTGCAGGACAGGTAAAACCATGGATAAAGCACTGGGACATGGACACAGCAATAAAAAGAGTGGGGCGGGGGGAGAGCGATGTGTTGGTTGAGCAGGAGCTCGGCAGAGCAGACAGGAGATGGTGATGCCTAAGGAGCCCGTGGAAAGGTGGGATGTCCTGGCATGGGCAGAGACTGAGCAGGAGCTTCTGGTGGGACTGGGAGGGAGAGAAAGGGAGCTGGAGTGGGATGAGCATCGCTGTGACAGCAGGGAGAGGATCTATGCCTGTGTACGAGGAGAGAGGGGAGAAGGAATGGTTTTGAATGTGTAAGGACGGGGATGTTGGAGGGGATCAAGAATCGGGGAATGATGTAGGGTTGTGGGTGACAAACACCTGTGGGGATGCAGGGAAGAGGAGGGAAGGGGCACTGCAGGATGGGGGAGGCCACCCCTCATCTCCAGCTGCCCTTGGAGGGAGTTGGCAGGGTGGGATGCAGGGAGACACGGAGTGGGATGGGGCTGCCAAGGAGTGAGTCCAACCAGGGAACACGGAGCTGCGGAACTGTCTGCTCCTCACTGGGATCCTTCCTCATGGTGCCTGTGGGTCCGGCCGGACACTGCCTGGGGAGAGATCCACCATGGATGGTGTCACTGTGGAGGTGAGGGTGACACAGCACAGCCCCTCAGTCCTGGCACAGCCCTTCCACCATGGATGGTGTCACCATGGAGCTGAGGTTGACAAGGCACAGCCCCTCCATTCCAGCACAGCCCATCCATCCCAGACCTGCCCTGGCTCCACACAGCGGTGCCCACCTTGGAGTGGTGCCCACGTTCCCTCACCACTCGTTTTTGTCCCTTCGAGGAGCCCAGCATGGCTGGGGTGGGCAGTGGTGGGACCAGCCCCTCTGCAAGGCTGGGTGGTGGCTCCTCGGGGCAGCCCCTCGTCTCAGGGCCGTGAGGGACGACCCGCAGAGGAGTCCCGGATTCAGGAGCCATCCTCAGCCACAGCCATTCACCCCCATGGACTGTAGGCACTTACTGGGATTCGGGACAAAACTGGGTCACAAGGATTTAAGCAGGCCTAAGGATGCTCCTGCTCATACACAGGGGTTGGGAGCACTGGGGGATTTGTCCCCCTGTCGTCCTGCTCTGGGGTATTGCTCTGACCCCATTGTTCCCCCTAGGTGTTCCCGCTCCATCGGACCCTACTCACCTTCCTGGGATGCTCCCACTTCCCACGGGAAGGCACAGCCTCCGTTCCCTGCCTCGCTCCAGCYGGCCAGGAGCCCTGGAGCCCCATCTGGCTCTGGGGTCAGTGTCCCTCGCCGTGCCTTGGTTGCCCCCGGGGATACCAGCCCAGCCCCAGCCCGCAGGCTCTCATCCCCTCTGGCTTTCCCAGAGCACTGATGGAGGGAGGAGCGTGGTTTGGAGGGACGGATGGGGTTATCCGAGGGCTCCCCGCCAGCGCCTGGTCGGACACGGGGAGAGGGCGAGGAGCAGGCGCCGTGTGCCATGCCCAGAGCCGATTTCACGGGCCCTGCGGAGGAATTTGCCTCCCAGCCAGCAGAGCAACACATGGGCTTTAATCACAGGCCTAATCACTGGGACGGAGAGGAGAGGCCGGAGAGCCATTAAATTTCAATGCTTGGCTGGTTTGCTGGGAGGAGAGGCAGCCCACTGTGGCCAAAAAGGGCTGGCACGGGATGCGGGAAGGGAATTGGCACCGGCAGCGGGTCTGTCCTCCTCGCTCCGCCGTCCTCTTTTCTCTTGCAGACACATAACAGGATTAGAGCCACGACCCCGAGACAAGAAGCCTTTCTTCCCTTGACAAGCTCCGGCTGCCTGAAACAAAATAGCCGGAGTCGAGATTCATTGGCTGAGTCCCGAATCACCAAACGAGGCCCGATTCACCAACCAGGAGTCCAGATTCATGGCCCAAGAGTCCACATTCATCGTCTGAGTACCGATTCACCAGCTTAGGGTCCCGATTCACCAGCTGAGTCCTGATTCAACAGCCAAAAGTCACAATTCACCAACCACATCCTGATTCCTGGACTGAGAGTCCCAATTCACCAGCCAGGCGCTGGTCAGGAGCACGAAGGGCCAGAGAAGGAGGTGGGAGYAGCAGCTCTGTGCTCCCCATCAGCTCGTGTCCATTCCAAACCCTGCTCAATGCCCTCAGCACAGGATGCTGCTCCTTCAGGATCCTGTGCTGGTCAGTCCCTCCCTGAGGTGCCAGGAGCTGGCAGTGCCGTGTCTGTCCCTTGYGACCTTCTAGACACCCCCAAGGCCATTTCCTTGCCCAAGAGCTGGCCCCACACCCTTTCCCTTGGAGAAATGTTTGGAAGATGAGGCCAGCTGTCTCCTTTCCCTTGGTTGGTGCTTCTGTCCCACATCTTCCACCATGGCAAGGTCTGGCTCCCTTTGCCTGTGGCTCCAGTCACACACATCTACAGTGGTCGGATGAATCCCACCCTTGCTGTCCCACCTCCAGCTCCAGCTCCCAGGGAAAGGAAGGCCAGGCTTGAGTTACCATTCCCAACCCCTTTTGGACCATCCCTGGGAGCTGCTCTGCTGATCCCCAGCACAGGAGCGTTACATGGAGAGCCCCGGGATGCTTCCCAGTGAGCCAAAGGCAGGTTTGGGAGGAGACATGTCCCATAGGTCACTGTGGGGAGCTCATGGGAGCATCTCCAGTGACATCCTGTGACATCCAGTGACATCCACCACCGCGGGGCTGCCTTCTGGCTGGTGGGAGCCCGTAACGGGTGTTTGTGTGGGCAGAAAGCACCGGGATCCCAGTATTTAGTGCTGGGAAATACCAATTACTCCATTACTGTTGGTCCGGCTGTAACAGGGAGCGATTCCAGTATTAAACTGACTCCGCGTTGGATTTAAAGAGAGGAAAAAACCAAAATCCTCTTAACTTCGTGAACTGTAAAGTGCCCAGTGTGGGAATGAGGAGCTGGGCATGCGCCCGGTGACGCCAGCGAGGGCTGGGACGGCTCCAGGCATGGTGGCTCCTCTGCGTCACTGCTGTCACTGGGAGAACTGGTGCCACTGGGAGAGGGAGAGAGCGGGGCACGGGCAGCACGCAGCACCCAGAGACTGGGTGGGAACGTACAGGCAGGAAAAAACCGGCTGAGACCGAGTGTGGAGCGAACAAGCTCACACCCCTCACGGAGGGATGAGGGAGAAAAGGGAAAAATAAACACAAGGGACGCCAAGACACTTGGAGAAGCGAGAAGGGGGATCTCATGGGAGGCACGTTTAGAAGTGAAAGGAGTTAAGGAAACTGGCAGGACTTCAAAGAAACGCTGCAAACAGCACTCACAGGAGCCATCCCAATAGGAAACATAGCAGGAACAAGTCTGGCTACGTCGCAAGCTCCTCACTGACCTCAGGCTCAAGAAAAAAGGTTTGTGGGAAGTGGGAACTAGGTCAGATTACTAAGGACAGTTACAGGGGGAGCATAAGCATGTGGGGAGACATCAGAAAGGCCAAATTGAGATGGAAATAGGGAGGAATCATTAAGGAGAAGAAGAAAAGGCTCCATCAGCAGGAGGAAAACGAACAAGGGAGCATTGGTCTGGACCCAGGGAAGGAGGAAGGGGGCTGGCAAAGGAGGCTGGGAATTCAAGGGGTTCACTGGCTTGTTTTAAAACCTTTTAAAATCCCCAGCCTTTAAACATGCCAAGTGCAGGCAGATGCCCACCACAATAATAAGGTGCTGTGCTGCCGCCGGGAGAGCAGTGACTGCAATATCGGGAATGTTAAACAGCATACCCAGATTASTCCCAGCTCCAGGAACTTCATCCTGGAGTGCTTAGAAAACCAGGTACAGCCACCTGAGACCTGCTTTGTAAAAGCCAGTTAAAGTCACCTGTGAGCTGTTTGGTAAAAGCCACTTAAAGGCACCTGAGAGCTGTTTGGCAGCACAAGGGATGGCTGAGGGTTTACAAGGGCAGGTCCAGTTTGGGGYATGTCAGGCAAGGAAAGATGGAACCCACGGGAGAAGGTCCAGGGGAAGCAAGAAGAGAGATCCAGGAAAGACTGTGGTGGGCAGTGAGGAGAACTGGAGACCAAGGGAGACCTGGGAACAGTCTCTGAAAGACACCACAACTCCCTGACAGGAGGGGGCAGCCAGGTGGGGGTCGGGCTCTGCTCCCAGGAAACAAGGGACTGGATGAGAGGAAATGGCCTCAAGGTTCAGGTTGGATACTGGAAAAATTCCTTCATGGAAAGGGCTGTCCCAGAGAAGCTGTAGCTGCCTCATCCCTGGAAGTGTCCAAGGCCAGGTGGGATGGGGCTTGGAGCAACCTGGGATAGTGGAAAGTGTCCCTGGAATGGGATGAACTTTCAGGTCCCTTCCCACCCAACCCATTCCAGAACTGATTCAATCTCTGTATGGAATTTGCATTTATTAAAGGAATCCTGAGCCATCCTGCAGGAGCACCCAGGAGTCTCTGTCACCTTTTGCAGGGAGTTACAAAAACGCAGCGTGAAAATGCAGCTCTGGTGTCAGAGCTGAGAATTTCACATCGAGGCAAGAGACGGCAGATGGGACAATCTGGTGGGTTGAGGAGCACAGGGAAGCAGTGAGACAACACTGGCTGCCATGGCAGACAAGACCAGTCAAACTTGGTGGGGTTTTGTTGGAAAAGAGGAGATTTCAGGAAGGATTTGTGGGAGAAAATATGGAGATTTTTGTAGCTTCAGAACTCCAGCTCGGCGTGGTGATCCAGGGCTGGAATACAGGTGTGGGTGGAGAAGGGGATCTCTGGAGTTGTCCGTTGTCCTCAGGCTGCTGAATGTTGTATGTGGGATCAGCAGGAAGGGGAGAGGGCAGGAAAAGAGGAGCTGTGGGAGAGCTCTGTGAGCAAGAGTTGGGAGGGGGAGATGGAAATACTGTAAAGGGTGAGAGGAAAAGCAGGATGGGGCAAAATGAGAAGGAGGAGAGGCAGAATAGGGTAAAGAGTGTGAGGGATGAGGAGGTGCTGGCACAGGGGATGTGGCAGGGAGCGATGGCTTTAGGGAGCCAAACACCTGGATCTGGGAGAGGGGACAGCGCTTTCCTTGCCGGCGTTGATCCCACTTTGCTCACAGCCATCCTCAGGACCTCGCTGGTTCCCTGCAGAGACAACTTTGCTACCAGATCCCTGCTGGTTTCAGCACGTTTCCCAGGGATTCTCCAGTCTATTTTGGAAAAGGCCCGGACCTCCCTCACAGAGAGCCAGTGGTATTTTGCTTCAAAATCATAAAGTGAATTTTAAAGGTGACTGAAAATTGAATCCAAACTGGTTTGATTTTCTCCCTGCTTTATAAAGGCAGTGAATTATTCTCCACAGCCATGTGCAGTCAGCAAAAAAAACATGGATAAACCCAGCAAAGACCGTCTGGGTGACACAGGGGTATGGAGTGGGAATAATGAGGGGCTGGAAGGAAATGCCAAGGGACAGTGTGGAGCCRTGGCCGCTGAGGGTTTCTGGAACAGGTTGGACAAACATCTGCCAGGGAAGGTGGAAGCCGAGCGGATTTTGCTGGCAGCAGGTGTTGCTCCATTTGAGCGACCTCTCCAGGTCCCTCCGGCCTCATGCTCGGTGATCCTGCTTTTCTTMCGTCAGAAATGTCAGCGCAGCTCTCCCCTCCCTCTGCCAGAGTGCGAGGAGCACGTTTATCAGCTCAGTCCTCATCATTTTTTTCCAACATTTTTCATAGTTGCTCTGTACACTGAGGATATATTTGTTTATATGGATACAAAGAGGCAAAAAGTAAGACTTGAAATGGGAAAAAATAAATATCATTGCCTTTCCTTACCAATTTTCTCTATTTATGTTGTATTTTTCTGTCCCAGTTGTATCAGTCTCCCACGACATCTTCCAGCACAAGGAATACCCTGAGGTGAGAATAACCCATCCTGAAGATACGGCTTCAGGCAACAGTGGAAGGAGAAGGGAAAGGAGGGAGACGGGCACTGATGTTGTTCTGTGGTTTTGTTGGAGCCTTTTAAAGGCAGCTCAGGTGTCCCGGCCATTTTATCACTTCCTCAGGATCTAAATCCATATTTATTTTCCTTGTCCCCTCCTTTGTGCTTTGTCCCTGCAGCCCAACCCAAACTGTTCCATGATCTGCAGCCTCAGGGAATCACAGACCAGAGGGTTTGTAAATACCCAGAGGATTCGGTTTCGCTGGCAGCGCTTTTCCCAATCCTGCCAAGCTAAAGGACACAGGAAGGTCCAAAAGAGACCGGTTTTCCCAGAGTTTTCCTAGGGAAAAGAGCTCTGGGAGAGGGGTGAGGGCTGGTGACAGCAGGAACGGCCCTGTTTGTCCCGCTGGATCTGGGTCCCTGTTTCCTGTCACAGGGAGGGACCCCCTCCTTAGCAATTCTTTTCAAACTCTGGCTCTTGCATTTCTTCAGAGAAATTCAGCACCTGGTTCTGCTCATCCATTATTCCTCCCAGCTGCTCTTTGCCGTGTCAGGGCGGGCATTGAGGAGGCGGAATTTATCCCGGAACGTGTCCCATTCTTTTCTTCGCTGGCCATTGACTTGGCCCAACATCTGCTCCCGTTAACCCTCGCTGGCCCCACAGCACTGACGATCTTTTATGACTCCAAAGCATTTGGCATTGTGTCAGCAACAGCCGAGGTGTCYAGAGAGAAGAAATCCCTCCTTTGGCTGGGGTGGAATTGGATTTGTGCATTGCAGTAATAAGGAACAATCACAGGAGGGAAATCAAAGCGTTTTCTCCCTAAAAATCATTTTCAACACTCTCACATCATGAAACCTGATGGGTTTTGCTCCTCTTCTCTGCCACGCTCTTGGGAGTCACCTGAAACACCACAAGATTAATTGGTTTTATTTGTTCCACTGTGTTTTTGTCTACTTTTGAGCATGAACTGCATTTCACCCACTGGCCTGACATAGGGGCTTCACTGGAAGCAGCATGGATACCTATGGATCCCATATGGCTCCTCTGGGAAACAGCTCCGTGGTAAATACTGGAAATAAGCACAGAGCAGATGGGAGGGAAGGGGCACCAGTTTTAACAGCAAAATCCTCACTGCCTTCACACAGTAACAAGTCCTGGAATGTGGGAAGGAATATATTAGGAAGGACAAGAGGTGTTTTGAGAGATGCAGCTGCACTTTGCATGCGGTTCTGGTCCCCTTCCCACTGGGAAGAGAAGAAGAGAGGATTTTACATTTCATTTACAAGGCATTTCGGGCTCTGCGGCTCCTGAAGGAGCGGGAGGGAAGTGCCACAGGGAGGGAAACGTGACAGTGCAGACAAAAGGTGTCTGAGCGGCGGATCCGCTCGCATGCAAATGCAACCAGGTAGGAACACCTCCAGGAACACCTCCAGGAACTCCTCCAGGCTCTGAGCCCCCTTTGCCATTGTTGGAAGGGGTTCCGCAGCCAAACCCTGTGATCCAGGAGCCAGGAAGGAGCCAGGCTCTCTCAAAGGATGCYGAAGGAATTCAGGCGCTGGCTGCACCAGCACAGGGCAGGGACTGGTTCCTGGACTCCCTGGGACTGGAGCGGGGTTCCCAGCTCCGTGAAAGGGCGAGAAGACAAAAGCAAAGCGATTTGGACTTTTAAAGMAGCTTTGAACTCCTGTTTTACAGGATTGAAGGCATCAAAGGGGACGAAGAGAGGCAGTTCCTTTCAGCGAGTCCCTGCTTCAAGCACAGGAAGGAAAGGGCCGACACAAACGGTTTCTGTGGCAGATCAGGGGCCTCGGGGGCTGCCGCTTGTCCTGAGCGCTCCCAGGAAGGGCTGGAGAGCAGGATGGGAAATTTTAAAGGTAACACACACACAAACAGAGGGAATAAGGACAGAAGAACGGCCGCAGTGGCTCAGCCAAATCCGCACACAGCCCATCTCTCCTGCAAGAACCATCCCACGGGAAACACCGAGGCAAACGCTTCTTGTGTTCCCACAGCTCTTCTCCCGGGAATCCGCAGCTCAGGGACTTCCTCAGATGGGGGTGGCCCTCTCTTCCACAGGCTTGTCCCCTCTCCCATCGATTCCCCCTCCTAAACCCACACAGTCCCTCAGTAGTGGTGATTTGTGGTTCCGAAAAGCTGAACCTCGGTGGTGTTTCYGTCCCTCGCTCCCTGCTTTTATCACATCGTGGGATGCCCCCTAATGCTCACAGCGGAGCATCCCGGGCTCCAGCAGCATCTCCTCGGCACATCCTGGGCTCCAGAATCTTCTCTCCAGTCCCCTTGGCACATTCTGGGCTCCAGAACTTCCCCTCCAGCCCCCTCAGCACATCCCAGACTCCGGCACATCTCCCCTCAGCCGGGCAATCCCCGCTTCCAGGATGAAACTCAAAGGTTACAAAAGCTTTGCTGGAGCAAATGGAAAAGTGAATTCAGTGCCAAAAAACTCAAATTCACGCATGAAGGGAAAAAAAAAAGACACCAAAGAATGTGGATTTGGGGGGTTATGGGCTGTGAACTTGCTGTTACTGCTCCGGGAGCTGCTGCGGATCATTTTTGGGTGCCCAGTGGATGTTCAGCACTTTCTAAATGTGCTGATAATGACACGGGAAATATTGAGAGAGTAACAGACCCCTCCCAATTATCCCCTTGCCCCAAATGTTTCCCAGATGTATTAAATCTGCCATAGAAACCCAGGGGGTTGAAAAGGGGCCGGGACCCTGGGACAAGGGGTCAGTGGTGACCAGTGCCACCCCGTCCAGCTGGAGGGCAGCACTGGTGGTGCKGACGGGGATGCCGTCCCTGTTAGCGCCCGTGTGAACAACGGGGTGGGGATCCAGCCCCATGAATTCACGATGGGATGAGGAGCCSGTCCCACGAATTAATGATGGGACGTGGCTCCATCCCCGTCAGTTACGATGGGGTGAGGACCCAGCCCCGTTAACTGACGGTGGGACGCGGGTCCAGCCCCGCTAATTGGCGATCCGTTCCCGTTAACGAGAGACCCAGCGCTGTTAACGAGCGGCCCAGCCCCGCGCCCCGGCGGCGCACGCGGGTCCCTGAGGGGCGGCAATGGCGGCCGCGGCGCCCCCGCCCCACCACCAGGCGGCGCCGTCCGCCCGGCGCGTGCGCGGCCGCGTGGCGCTTGCCGGCGTGCGCGGCCCCTGCGCGCCGCGCGCCATGTTCGCGGAGCTGAACGAGCTGCTCGGGGCGTCCCCGGAGCGCCCGGACGCGGTGAGAGGGCGCTGAGAGGGCGCTGAGAGGGCGGGAGGGACGGGCCGGGGCCGCCGAGAGCGGCGGGGCACGCCAGGAGGGGCACGGCCTCGGCAGGCGGAGGCGGCGGCCGCGGCCGGTCCCGGAGCTGAGCAGCCTTCGGCCCTTCCCTCGCCCGTTCCCGGCTCCGGATTCCGCCGCTGCGGAGCGGCCGAGCTCTGTTCCCGCGGTGTGTCCGTGCGTGGGTGCTGCCGTGCGGGGAATAAAAACAGAACTGGGCGTTAAACCCGCAGCCCGGCGCTGCTCCGGGCCGAGGGGTGTTCTAGAGGTACTCGTCCTTTAGGGCACTAAATTAATTAATTTAGTTCATCCAGGGAGGTTTTGTGCTAATGAAGGCACGCTGAAACTAAACACCCTAAGTCTCTTTGAGAGCTGTGCAGGTAAAACGTCAGTCATGGAATCACAGTGTGGTTTGGGCAGGAAGGAACCTTAAGGATCATCCAGTTCCACCCCCTGCGGTGGGCAGGGACACCTTCCACTATCCCCGGGTGCTCCAAGCCCCGTCCAGCCTGGCCTTGGACACTTCCAGGGATCCAAGGGCAGCCACAGCTTCTCTGGGCAACCTGTGCCAGGGCCTCCCCACCCTCCCAGCCAGGAATTCCTTCCCAGTATCCCATCTAACCCTGCCCTCTGGCACTGGGAAGCCATTCTTGTCCTGTCCCTCCATGCCTTGTCCCAAGTCACTCTCCAGCTCTCCTGGAGCCTCTTTAGGCACTGGAAGGGGCTCTGAGGTCTCCCTGGAGCCTTCTCTTCTCCAGGTGAGCACCCCCAGCTCTCCCAGCCTGSCTCCAGAGGTGCTCCAGCCCTGGGAGCAGTTCTGTGGCCTCCTCTGGCCTCTCTCCAGCAGCTCCACGTCCTCCTGCTGTTGGTCCCAGGGCTGGAGCAGCTCTGCAGGTGGGGTTTCACATGAGAGGGGCAGAATCTCCCCCTCCCCTGCTGCCCATGCTGGGGATCAGCCCAGGGCACAAGGGGGCTTTCTGAGTCCCAGCACACACRGCTGGGTCTCACCCACCAGCACCCCCAAGTTCTGCTCGGGGCAACTCTCTCTCCATCCCTCCATCCCCCAGCCTGTGCTGATACTGGGGATTGTCCTGACCTAGGCGCAGCACCTTGCACTTGGCCTTGTTGGACCTCATGAGGTTCCTATGGACCCACTCCCTCAGCTTTTCCAGGTCCCTCTGGATGCCCCATCCCCTCCCTCTGGTGTGGGACTGCACCGCACAGCTCAGTGGCATCAGTAATTAATAAATTATCAGTGTGTTACACGTTACTCCATGTTTTTTTCTGACAGTTATGAGCTTATATAACAAAAACAAGTTTGGGGTGATAATTTATTTTGTAAGTCTGAGTTTACCCCTTTGTCTCCAGTTTCCCCACTTGCCCTACTACCAGTTTATGGTAGGAATAGGGCAGGTTTCTCCTTGGTGTGGAAGATATCTCTGAGGTCATTCCTTGTCAAGCTGCTTGGAGTGGGGCAGGGCTGATCTGATGGGGAAGCAACACTGAGGATAATTTGGGATAGTGCCCTTGAGGCTCAAAGCAAATCTGGTGGAGGTGTTGGCTGAGGCTCAGTGGTAGTAAAGGATAATCTGAGGCTGCGCAAATTCCCAGATCCCTGCGGTGCCTCAGATCCCTGCCTGCTGTGTCGATGTTGGGGTTTTAATGCTCATGAAACGCACAGTGAGAAGCCCTTGGTGGAATTTGTTGGCCTGTGCTCTAAGGTGTGTTTGATGGTGGAGCTGTGGGATGAGTGGAAATGCTGCCATGCACAAGCTTGTTTTCAGGGACAGGGAGCTCACCTTGATGTGAACAGGAAATTACACAGAGCAAAACCAAAAGATTTGGCCTCAAGATCCTGGATTTGGACTTGGCAGCCAAAGCAGGAGCTGACCAAGGCCTCCCCTGTGTGAGGAATTCCCTTGGATTGAGTTGGCTCTTCCCATCCCACCAGCCACGGACATGGGCAACCCACTGCACGCTCCAGATCCCCCTTTATCCGCATGTCACACCGGAGTGTGGCTGGCTGCCCAACGAGTGGTGTTCCCGGGGGCTGGAGTGGGGAGACTGACTCACTGCCCTGCAATACTGATGGTGTTAAATCTGGTTTACTCTGGTAGTAAATAATGAGTATTTGTGTTTGCAAGTCCCCCTYCGTGTCCCCGATCCCTGGGGTGTGCTGGGATACCCACCCTGGCTGGAAATCAGTGTCCCACTGTGCCTAACAGCATCAGCCCTTTGCAAACTTCTCCTTCCCGGCGCTGCCATCCCGGTTTCTGCAGCTCCATGGCTGGTCCGTGCCGTTTTCCAGGCGCTGACAGCCACTGTCACCGCAGGGCTGGTGGGTGGACAGGGCTGCTGCCAGTGTGGGTGTACCTGTGGGTGTATCTGCCATGTCACTGTGCAGTTGTGACACCTGCTGCTGCCCTGCCGAGGGATCTTGGCAGTTCCTAACAAGTAGCTGCAGCTTCTGGCTCGTAGCCTGCAGGTACTGACAGTGTGAGGGCAGAGCGAGGAGGGAATGGGCGGGGGCTCAGGGAGAAGATGCTACAGGAAGGCTTTGTCTTTGGAAGGGTTTTGTCTCTGAGGGCRTCTTTCTGGGACTGAGAAGGGAGAAGGAATATCAACTGGGATACCTTGGACCAGTTCGTAAGGGCCTTGGMAAGCCAACTTTTGGAGCAGATGTCTCCCATTCTGACACTGGTTCCTCACCACCTGAGTCCTCTGATACTTCTGTGACTGCTTTTGGGTCCCAAATAGATGGAATTTTATCTTTATCGCCTGCTGTGCATCTGTGGTGGCAAATTGGAGCCTTGGGGTTCCTCGCACAGCAAGCAAAATCCTGCTGGTGGAGCCAGGGCTTCCCTGCTCCTCTGCCGGAGAATTCGTCTTGGTGTGAGGACTTCCAGGGACCCAGTTGCTTCCAGCCAGCTGTTAAATAACTTGATACTCTTAGTCTGTGGGGATGGAGCTATGTGAAGACAGTGTGAGCACACGCCTTGGAAAGCCCCACAGGTTCCTGTCAGCTTTACTCAGCTTCCTGCTTGTGTGGGCACGGTGGGTGTTGTGTCTGCACTGGTGCGACCACAGGACTGGGGCRGTGCTCGTCCCCTCTGCTGGGCACGGCTGAGGCATCGCTAGTCCTGGGGGTGGACCCCTCACAAGAGAGACACTGAGGGGCTGGAGCATGTCCAGGGAAGGGAATGGAGCTGGAGAAACGGCTGGAGCACCAGGAGCGGCTGAGGGAGCTGAGGGGACTCAGCCTGGAGAAAAGGAGACTCGGAGGGACCTTCTGGCTCTCCACAGCTCCCTGACAGGAGGGGCCAGCCACGAGGGTTGGGCTCTGCTCCCAGGAATCAAGGGGAAACAGCCTCAAGTTGAGCCAAGGGCGGTAGTTTTGATACTGAGAAAATTTTTTCATGGAAARGGTGGTCAGGCATTGGAAGAGGCTGCCCAGGGCAGTGGTGGAGTCCGCATCCCTGGAGGGATTTAAAAGCTGTGTGGATGTGGAACTTGGGGACATGGGTTGGTGGTGGCCTTGGCAGTGCTGGGGGGCAGTTGGACTCGGTGGACTCAGAGGCCTTTTCCACCCTGGGTGACTGTGATCTGCTGGCTGTGTCAGTGCTGCGTGAGYAGCTGCAGTGTGACGGCCAGGCAGGAGTGATGGTTGGTGGCTGCAGGGTTTGGAGCGGTGAAATGCCGTGTGCTGGGAGTGACAACATCCCCCTGCCGGCACAGCCTGCCGGAGCCAGCCGGGAGGGAGGGGACACGGGGAACACCCGGCCTGCTCTTCCCGGGGCTTTTGTGGTGAAGAGGGGAGCTGAAGGGGATGGAGTTGCAGAAGATAAACCCCTGAACTCCAGGCTTTGCTGTTTCAGCCACCATGCTCATCCATGGAGGGCACGTATTGGTGCGGCGCTCGCTGGGACAGTGTCCCTGTCGCTGCAGTGGCCATTGAGGCATAATGCTTTTTTGGGAGCAAAGAGCTCGCACTCCGGCTGAGGCAGAGCAGCTTCTCTGCCCTGGCCTCTGCTTTGCATTCCCTGCAGTCATGTTCAATATTTGCAGTTCCATTCACTCTGTTTTAGGCTTTAGGCACTGGGGAGTTTGTTCTGATGGATCGCTTGGGAATTGCCTGTGTGGAGATGGCTTGTTGCTGCAAAAGGCTTTTTCTGTTCTTGGGAGCAAAAAAACCCCCACTTTGATAAGTTCTTTGTGATTCGAAGCAGCCCTTCTATGATTTGTATTGATTAAAGAAACATCCTGACTAAGATTTTAATGGAAACAAACACCTTGATGAGGCTGGGGCTGATAATGAGTGTGCACTGATGAACAGAATTAATTTCCTGCCTGATCAAAACAAGGTTTATACCTTGTGCTGAGAGCTCTGCAGCACTACAGAGGTTTGGTGAGAAGGTTTTCTACCCTGAAGGTGTCATGTTGGAGGTATACCTGGAAGAGAGGACAGGAAGGGCTCTTTGGGGACAGGAGCAGCAGCGGCTCTAGCAGGGCTGACATTTTAAACACACTGACAGTGCTGGCTGTGGCAGTGGGAGAATGGACTGGGAATGGAGCGAGTAGCTCTTGTCCCCCTGCCACTTGGAGAAGAAAGATGCCTGTGAATTGGAGGAGAGGGGCACAAAGCTGGGAGGTGGAAATTGCCCAGAACCCCCCATGATGATGGTGTCCAGCACCAGAGGCTCCGGATGTGCCAGCACTGGGAGCGCAGTGCTGCACGTCCCTGTCCTCTGCAGCAGCTGGGTGCTTCCGGGAGAGGGGGTGGCACCTGGTGGGCACAGAGCGTGGGGGTCCAGCTGCGGTCACAGTTGAGCACAAAGGTTTTTAGCTGGTGGACATGTCTTTCAGAAAGCAGGGAAGTCCACATGGAGCTTGCGGGGACATGGTTCAGTGGTGAGCTTGGCAGTGTTGGGGGAACGACTGGACTTAATGGACTCAGAGGGCTTTTCCAACCTTAGCAATGCTGTTATTCAGATGCCTCCCCATGGGCTGCATCCAGAGTAAGCGCTGGCATTGCTTTGTAAACAGATAGGCAGCTGGAGCTCTGCTTGTCCACTTCTTCCTCTGAGTAATACCTGCAGAATTGCCCGTAGCCTGAGCCAGCGTTTTGTCTACCAAGAGCAGTTTGTGCCCTCACCTTCCTCTGTTGAGTTATTTTGCTGCTTCTTTCCCAGGGTAAATTCACGCTGCTGCGAGACACCCGGACAGATGGCAGCTTCCTGGTGCACCACTTCCTCTCCTTCTACCTCAGAGGTGGGTCAGCAGCAGCACTCCCTGGGGCAGGGGAACCTCAGGGGTTCCTTCAGTGCTGCTCCGTGAGCACAGGGCAGTTTTGCAGAGCGTGAGGCATTCTCGGATTAACGCAAAGCTTGGGGTCAGGATTTGTGGATCCCAGCCCTGACTTGTTCCTGGGACTCGCTCTGTGTCCTTGTGTACACCCCGTGATATCTGTGYCTTGTTTCCTCATGGATCGTGGCCATTGTTGTAAATCACGCGGCCTCTGTGTGAGGTGTTCACCTCAGTTGCCTCACTGCCTCCGTTTTTATGATGTAATTACACATATCAGGGTCAACTAACAACAGATAAGCTCAGAGTAAAGATACAAACAGAGAAAGTTTGGTAAGTTGTCTAATTACACTCTGGAAACAGTTTCCCTGGTGAGTAAGCGGAGCAGGCGCTGGGTGCCGGGACTCCTCCAGCTTTCTGCTGGCACAGCCATAAGCCCAGCAAATCTGGTACTGTCAGGCTTGAAAGGGAGCTCAGAGTGCTGGGCAGGGGTGGGCTGAGGGCATCCTGCCCCCCAGAACTGCCACTGCTTCAGCTGGGGCTTTACCCTGCTTTGAAATATTTTTTACTTAATGGAACAGAGGGAAACTGAAGGAAATCTCATGGCAAGTGGATTGGTAACAGCATGAATGGTTCAAAAAGACCTGCCAGGCACTGCCTCGGGCTCTGCTGATGTGTTGACCTTCCTTGGTGGCCTGGGATTTGGTGCTGACCTGCAGCACTGCCTTGGGAGTCGCTGTCTGGAGTTGCTGTCTGGAGCTGCCTGTCTGCCTAGGAAGAGCCTTCTGTCCGTGGTGGGTGGGCAGCCCTGGGGGATGTTAATGTGTCTGCAGACAGGTGTGCTTGCTGTCACCTGCCCCTCTCCAGCCCAGGACCTGGGTGCAGTTATTCCCTGTCTGCAGCACTCCCTCTTGTCCACTTGGTGCCCAAAACCTTTGGGAGCTCCAGAGGGGCCAGTGAAGGTTCATCTGGGGCCACTGACTTGTTCCACTTGAAATCCATGTCCAACAAACATTGATTGTGTTCATACCCAAGCCATGTTCCAAAATCACATTTTAGTTAAGTGTCTGACACAATTCCTTGTTCTGTGTGTTTTTCCAGTCAAGGTGACTTACCCTGTGAGAGCCCAAACAGGGATATTTGGCATGTCTGTGGTTTCAGTCATTTGTGTCAGGGCCRGCCATTGGCCTCCTTACAGTAACACCAGCAAACAGGGCCAGGAGGTCCCAGGCTGGCCTGACACGAGGCAGAAAAGAAGCCTTACACTTTTTTTAAATCGTCTTTTTCCTTCTTTCCCTCTCTTTTTAAACTACCATTTCCCCTAATGTGGATATCCTCTGAAAGGGTGAAAATTGAAAGCAAAGGAGGGTCTGTCTAGACCTRTCTCACTTCAAGGCTCTTCCAGACAGATCTGTGGCCCGGCTGCTGTGATTTATGAGCTTTGGTAATGGCAACYGCAAAGTGGAAGTGCTAATGTGTGTTTTTGTCCCTCCCCAGCTGGCTGCAAGGTTTGCTTTGTGGCCTTGCTCCAGTCCTTCAGCCACTACAGCATCGTGGCGCAGAAACTGGTGAGTCTCTTGGCATAGGTTTGTTATTACAGCTCCACGTAGTTTCTTTTGGGTGGGAAGGAATGGGAATGGGGAGCAGGAATTGTATGTGAACAAATATTTCCAGGTCTTGACGGGGACAGTCAGGGTTGGTGCTCCCATGGTGGGGGATGGAGACCACTTTAGGGCAGAAGCCTGGCTGTGAGGTGCCCCATGGGCTCTGGCCTGCTGAGACCTGGATGGCTGCTTGCTTTGTGCTTAGAAATGTTTTCTGGGGATCAGTGTTCCCCAGACAGGCCCAGACTGGTAGATGGAGGTTCCTTAATCCGCTGGGGAGGAGAATGCCGTGGTGTCAGTGTTCCCAGGGCCACTGTACACCTGCAGGAGCTCCCGAGGTGACTTTGTCCCCTGTCCTGTGGTTACACTGGGGTGAAGGGCTGAGTCACCTGTTCACGAGGACACCTGTGTGCCTCTTGTGGCCTGTGGGCTGAGCCATCACTCTGAGGACTCACGGGTATGTTCCTAGGGAGTTCCTTCCCATGGTGAGTTGGGCAAGGATTATGTGTACCCTGAAATGAAGAAACAGACAGACAAAGCAGGCAGGGTAATTCTGCACGTCAGCAAATTGAGCTCCAAACTGCTTCGCTCAGCTCTTTGTACAACACTCCAAGGTGAAACGCTCCAGGTGGGAGGTCCGGGTGACCTTCCAGGGTCGAAAGGATGAGGGCTTGCATTGGTCCTCCCTCCTCTGGTTCTCCTGGGAATCCCAGCAGTGCTGCTGCTCATAAAGACTCCCAGGTGTTGAGGAGCAGGTATTGTATTCCCCGCTGTAAGCATGGTGCCGCTAAACAACTGTGTTYTATTTACTGCTCGGTTTTTACCTTTTGAAAGGAGATCAGTGGCCTGGGTACGTAAAGTGGACTGAGCAAACAGTGTTCTCCCATGGAGCTGTAACTCACAGGTGGATACTCAAGGTGTGATTCCCCTGTGGAGCAGATTCCCCTGGCTGAACAAACCAGTCCTCACGATCATGGAGCTGTCCTGGCCTTTGTGGTGCAGAGAGGAGGAAATTTTGGGGGGGAACTTGCTGAATGTGGCAGGAAATGGGACACAGCAACCGCTGTGAGGAGGCGATTCTGCTGTTCARTACGGGATCCTTGCCTGCTCCTGAAGTCATTGTGTTTCCTAATGCGGTGAGATTTCCTGGGGTGCAGTTAATGGGAGCTGCTGTCATCTCCCTCGTGGGAGAGGCCGAGGAGGGAGAGAACATGAGGATTAGCTGGAGCGCACGTGTGATGCAAATGGGGGTGATTTGCTGTCTGATACTTGAACAAAAGGTGGCTGCCATGAAGGAGGTGATAAGCACAGCTCAGAGAAGCCAGCTCTGAGTCACTCTGGCACTGCAACTTCACAGGTGCCCCTGTAGTCGTTGCTGTGAATTCCTGCCAAGCCCTGAGGAGCTGGAGGTCGTAACATCAGTTATTTATAGCCGAGTTTCCATCACATCTTGTCTTCACTTGAATCCTTCTTTACCCAGATGAACACGTCAGAATCAGTAAAGGGGGTTCTTGGCAGGGTAGTTTCACTCTTAGGTTTGCATAAGAACTCGCTGCTGTAGATCTTTAGACCAGCTGGGATGTCTGTGCCTGGCTGCAGCAAGCCTTGATTTCAGTGGTGCCTGAGCTGTGCAGGAAGGTGAGCTGCACATTCCACCAAATGACCAGTCCTCCCTGCCTGTCTCCTCTTCCTCGTGGTGAGCTCCAGACCAGCTGCCCGGCTCTCCGTGTCASCTGGGGCAGTTGCAGGGATCAGGCTGTAGTGCCTCCAGGAACTGCTTGGAATAGTCTGACCCATGAGCAGCCCCCTGCCTTCTCATGAGTTACCATTYCGAGCAGAAGATGATGCTAGCCAGCAGCCAGTTGGACATGAGCCCAGGTGGCCAAGGAAGCCAAGGGCACCTGGCTTGTACCACTGACGGTGTGACCACAGGCCCAGGGCAGTGCCTGTCCCTGTGCTGGCACTGCTGAGGCACCTCCAGTCCTGGGGGCAGTTCTGGGGTCCTCAKGTACAGGACAGACATCGAGGGGCTGGAGCCTGTCCAGGGAAGGGAACGGAGCTGGGGAAGGGTCTGGAGCACCAGGAGCGGCTGAGGGAGCTGGGGAGGCTCAGGCTGGAGAAGAGGAGGCTCCTGGGGGACCTTCTGGCTCTCCACAACTCCCTGACAGGAGGGTGCAGCCAGGGTGGGGTCGGGCTCTGCTCCCAGGGAACAAGGGACAGGATGAGACGGAACAGCCTCAAAACCTCAAAACCTCAGGGGAGGTTTTGGAAGAGCTTCAGAACTGAGCAATGCCCCTGTTTCCTTTAGGAGCAGGGTAGTCCCAGGCCCGGGAGGCAGCTTCTGGAGCCAGGGTGGGTTGTACAGTCTTTACAGTGACGCTTGTAGCAGCTGGTGTGTGATGATGTGAATATTTATCCACAGCTGATGTGATGCTTCCATGGACTTGCTGCTTTTGCAGTGTGCCAGGTGTTACAAGTCCCAAACCACTTCCTTACGTGTTAGCTAAATGCAGGGATGTATTTTTACTTGCAGGGAAAAACTTGCCTGGCTTTTTGTTCCTGTGTCCTCTTTTCTTGAGGACCTACACTTCAATTTGAGGGACAGTCAGTGTTATTTGCCCTGACCTTGCAGAGAACATGTGGGGCTGTATCAGGACTAACAGCACCAGGGCACTTTGCCAGGTTGGTGTTCCCACCCTCGCTTGTACACAGTTTGTTTTGTTTTAAAGGAAAACCAGATTTGTCCCCATTTGATCCCCCTCTCCTGTCCCCTGCTCTGAGCTCACAGCCCGGAGGACGTGGCGTGGCGTGATCGCTGCTGGCCACACTTGGTCCCACAGCTGTGTTTGCTGATGGAGCTCATTCCCACTGCCTTGCGTGCTCCGTTCCCWGTTCAGTCCTCTAGACACTTTGCTTTCCCATATGGAATGGCCGGCAGTGAGTGACAGCTCTGGTTTGAGGGGCTGTCACTGCTGGCAGGCCGGKGGGCACCACGCTCCAGAGCTTCCCAGAGGGACGGGAGCAGCTGAGCTGCTGCTGCAGGAGCATTCCTGGGCTGGTCGATGGCTGACAGCTGCCACAGATAATGTCCCCGTGCTCGGGGTAATGGAGCGGGATGCTGGCACACGGTGACAGCTCTCAGGCTGTTTGGGTGCTGGGCACATCAGTCCTGCAGGGACGTCGGTCCTGGCTGTGCACTCGGGAAGGGGCCGCTGGCATTGTGAGCACTTTTCCCACTGTTTCCCAACTGATGCTTCCTGTGCTGCTTCCAGAGGTTACCCTGGGTGGGCTGCTAGGGGGGACACAGGCAGAGTGGCTGTGGCAGGTGACTGCTGTGGGTGTGTCCAGGTCTCTCTGGGACCTGTTTCCTCCGTTGGAAAATGAGGCTGGACTTGCTGGGTCCATGCCATGGCACTGAGGGGGTCAAGTTCCTGGTCTGACAGACAGCACCCTGTCCCTGGCTGCTGTGGCCCTTCCCTGTCACCCAGGCAGGCCCTGGTGTCACAGCACTGAGCTCCCCTCTGAAGAGGGGACACTGTTTTCTTGCACATCTGAGGTACAGAGAGTTTGTGTCTGCAGGAAGAAATGGCTGAAGCAAAGGTAAAATCAGTTGCTGAATTATTGATATTAATAGTGAGTTTAGTCACAGCATTTCAGCAGGTTCCCAGTCCGGTGGACTCCAGAAATCCCTGAGGGAATGAGGTTTGTGAGGCTGCTGTGCAGCCCAGCCCTTCTTTACGGCATGGCAGGTATTAATGTGCCAGCCGTTCCCTGCTCCTCACCTGCCACATAAGGGTGCTTCTGTCCTTGRCTAGGAAGTTTTCCATCTTGTGTCCTTGGAATTGCCCAATAATGCTGATATTTCTGAAGTTATTACTGAGGGGTAGTGTTGAAAAATGTCTATTGCTTTATAGGGGGATTTTGAAGAGGAAATGAGCATTCAGACACACRTTCCTTCCCAGCTGAGCAGAAGGAAAATAGAGGAAGCATTCTTCTCAGGTAGCAGGATTCACAGGGTTGGGAGTCCAGGCAGCTTCCATTCAAATCAGGGAACAGATGCCAGCAGACTGGAGTTTAATCAGGCCTCAGATTATTCTAAATATCCATGTTACGAAGTGATAGTGCTCCAAAATTGAGCCTGGGAAGATAATCCTGGAATAGTTTGGGTTGGAAGGGACCTGGAAACCTCCCAGGAAATAATTGTACTGCACATGATAATGGAATCATTGAGGTTGGAAAAGCCCTCAAAGACCTGTCCCCCAGCACTGCCAAGGCCACCACCAACCCTTGTCTCCAGGTGCCACATCCACATGGCTTTTAAATCTCCCCAGGGATGGAGACTCCTCCACTACCCTGGACAGCCTCTTCCAATGCCTTACCACTTTTTTGGGGAAGAAATTTTCCCTAATTTCTAATCTAAACCTCTCCTGGTGCAGCCTGAGGCCATTTCCTCTTGTCTTGTCCCTTGTACCCCACCCTGGCTGCAYCCTCCTGTCAGGGAGTTGTGGAGAGCCAGAAGGTTCCCCCTGAACCTCCTTTTCTCCAGGCTGAGCCCCCTCAGCTCCCTCAGCCCCTGACAGGGCTTGGAGSAGCCTGGTCTAGTGGGAGGTGTCCCTGCAGAGTGATGGAACTGGGTGGTCTTTAAAGATCCCTCCAACCCAAACCTTTCTAGAATTCTGTGATCTCCAGTTGGAGTTTTCTCCATGTCTGCTGCAGCTCTGGGATGTGTTGGAGCTGGACATTCCCAGCACGTGGCTCTCGATGGGCCTCACCASCAGGCAGGGCAGAGAGCCAGCTGAGTGTGAGTCGCAGCTCCAGGCGTTTGTCATGGTCCCTCCTCCTCCTGCAGGTGGAGCCGGGGCTGGCGCTGCTTCCCGTGGGAGCCCTGGCTGCTCTCTCCCAGGCGTTGTGCAAGTGTTGGGTGCCCAGCCCTCGGCGCTCTCCGGATCCGGGCCGTGCCTGCTCCGCTGCGTGGGCTGTGCCAGGAGCCGGCATTGCCACAGCCGTGATCTGGAGATAGTGAAAACCAGCAGCTTTCGCCACCCAGGGAGGAACGCAAGGGAATTGTTCACAGCAGGGCCTTAGAGAAGCCTGGGCCGTCCTCTCCCTGCCTCTGGAGAAGCAGCTGGTTTTTCCCCATGCCACCAAGCTGGTTTCCCAGGAGGAATCCCAGGATGTTTGAGCACCCAGATCACAGTGTGGTTTTGTTATCTCCTGGCAAAGTACAGGAGAGCAAATGTGCCACCAGTGACTGTAACAGAAGTACCCATTTCATCCCTGAAGCACTGACTTTATCAGCGTATTTAGATAAGATTTGATTAAAAAAAAAAGCACATTTGTCTGTTGACCTATGTGGTTCTGTTTGCAGCATTATCCAGAAGTGTTCACTCTGAAACCTAATGTTTTCCTCTCTCTCGAGGGAGTCAGTCTGGCAGCTGCCAAGGAGCGGGGGCAGCTTGTCTTCCTGGAGGGCCTCAAGTCCTGCCTTGACCTCCTGTTCGGGGAGGAGGAGCAGCCAGGACAGCCCAGTCCTCTGCAGTTTCTGAGGTGAGCATGGAGTGCTCCCCCACTGTGTGTCCTGCCACCAGCACTGAGAGCACCACCGAGGTCCAGGGCTGGCWCCTGCTGCCCTTTGGGTTCCTCTCCAAAGCCCAAGGACTCTGAGCCGGACACAGAGTGAAGGGAAACACCAACACTGTGCRCATCCCTCTGCATGTTCTGGCCTGTCCCTCTCTGCTGCTCAGAGAGGGACTCTGTCCCCCTTTCCAGCATTTTAGGGGAATTTCAACCCCCATCCTCATTGCCAAACATGTCACAGGTCTACAAAAACATTTATTTCAGCACTCCACAGGTTTGTGTCAAACAAAACTCCAGCCAAGTGGTTTTATTCCCTTGTTTCATATTTTGAGTTTTATTGTTAGCCAAGAGAACAGTGCTGCTTTATCCATGCTGGCTTTTGGGTTTATTCTCACTTCCATTTTGTCTGTGTCACCTGGGAAGCTCAGCAAAGGCCAAATGCTTCCCTGAAAGTGTTCAAGGCCAGGTTGCACACGGCTTGGAGCAGCCTAGGATAGTGGAAGGTGTCCCTGCCCATGGCAGGGAGTGAGACTGGATGAGCTTGAAGGTTCCTTCCCAAACCATTCCACAATCCCTGAAGCAGGGCAGGAGGGTTTCACCACACACAGGTGTGAAGGAGCAGTGGCTGAAGGACAGTGAGGACCTGGTGGCTGTCACAGCAGTGGGGAYAGTGGGGAGGGGGCAGGCTGGTGATGGCCACGCTGGGTCAGTGGTGAGGCGGGGGACACGTGGTGCCAAGCCCCTGACACCTTCTTCATCTCTTGCAGTGGGAGCACCTCTGACCTCAGAGCCTTGTTTGACTTTGTCCGGGTGTCCCTGACTCCCGCGGACGGTGATTCCTGGAAAGGCCCCGTGCTGCTGGTGGACGACCTCGGTGTCCTGCTGAGCCTGGGGGCCTCCCCGGTGGCCGTGCTGGACTTCATCCACTACTGCCGTGTGTCYGTGTGCTGCCAGCTGAAGGTACTGCTCCCTCTGTGTCCTGGCTGTGCACAGAGCCTCCAGGGCACAGCCTCCAGGGCACAGTCTCCAGAGCAAAGCCTGCCTTTATTTTCTCTTTCCATCTGACCATGATGAGGTTTCTTGGAAGGCTGTGGCTGTCCAGGAAATTCAGATCATTGCTCTGAGGCCACTCTCAAGAATTGTGCAGGTCCTCTAGTACCTTTGCAGGCTCCTGTGCAGCCTGATTCCTGCTCTGGGGCCACTCTCAGGAGCTGTGTGAGTCCTGGACTATTTGTGCAGGCTCCTGTGCAGCTGGATTCCCAGGCAGTGCTGCCCAGACAAGGGCTCTGTCCCTGACGTGTGAGCAGGGATTCAAGACGTCAGATAGGTTTTTTTGGAGCTTCTGGCTCTCCAGAGATCCTGACTCCCACCTGTGTGTGTGTGGGAGCGCAGGGGTTGAGATGGGTCATGTGAGGGGCTGGTGAGTCCCCGAGGGACAGAAATGAGGGGGCCCCTTGGGGTCACTCCAGTCCCTGCTCCCACCACCCTCCAGCATCACTACTGTGGCTGGTTCCCAAGGGGGTGATGATCCACAGAGATCTCCCAGCCACGTGGTGACCCCTGAGAGACCCACAGCCAGAAGTGCTCACAGTCACATCCAAACTCTGCCATCCACAGGCAGTGTCTCCTCCCTGGGCACTTCCCTGCAGGAGTGAGGAATGGAGCCGATGGTGTCAGGTGTTGTCACCCTGCACTTCACACGGCGTGGGGTGTTGGGCTGTACATGCTGACAGGGGATGTTCTGCTTGCAGGGAATATTTACCTCCAAAGAGCTAAAAAAGATGACAAGCCACGCTAACACTTCTCTATTTCTGTCTCTGAGGTGTTCTGAAGCTTTAAAGTACATTTTAATTGATTGAGAATTCCGTGTTATTTTAAGTGCTTGGTGACTTGCATGGGCTGAGGCAGAGTCTCTTGGGGTGGATGTTAATAGAGTCAGTGTGTTCTGAAGGTGTTTGCTCCTTGTCAGAGCTGTGAGGGTGTGAGCATTGCCGTGGCCCTTCGGCCACCTCTTTATTTACCTGCTCTGAATTCAGTCAGTGCCATCTGCCCGGCCTGACAGACTGGTTCAGCCAGACACTGTCTCCTTACAAAGGCTTGAGGTATTTTTAGACTGCACATCACATATGTGTGTGTGTGTGTGTGTGTGTACACAATGTACGGTGAGCTCTTCCAGTGTTTATATCAGAGAGTGGCCTGGGTTGGAAGGGACCTTAGAGATCATCCCATTCCACTCCCCTGCCATGGGCAGGGATGCCTCTGATTTGGGCCCCAGGGCTGGAGGCAGTTCTGCAGGTAGGGTCTCACCTGAGCGGGGCAGAGGGGCAGAATCCCCCCCCTCCCCTRCTGCCCATGCTGGGGATCAGCCCAGGGCACATGGCTGGGGCATGTCCAGCCTCTCCACCAGCAGCTGCTGGTTATTTTCCCAGTGGAATTCAGCTCAGGCCATGCTGGGGGATGCCTGAGGAGCTTAGATGGGGTGTTTGTGAAAGGTCCTGTTGCCACATCCCCTTCCTACCCCTAAGGATTAGGCCCAGCCAGGGGCTCATCCCTGCCTGCTGCTCCCGTTCCAGGGAAACGTTGTGGTGCTGGTTCACAGCAACGAGGATTCGGAAGATGAGGAGAATGAACTGGTTGTGAGCTCCCTGTGTCATCACAGCAACCTCATCCTGTGGGCAGAGGGGCTGGCCACCGGCTTCTGCAAGGATGTCCACGGGCAGGTGAGGCACGGCACAGCACAGAGAGGTAGCATGTGTCCCTGTCCCCCACACCCCTGCAGGCCCTGGGCGGGGCACCTGTGGGCACCAGGATCTGCTGGAGCACCCGGGCTCTTACAGCTGTGACTCTGCTTCTGTGGGGATATTCAGGGACATCCCCCACCTCCGGAAGCTTTATGGGGTTCATGCAGCAGCTGCAGTGCAGGCTTCTCCCACCCCAGGGTGATGGCAGACTTTCCTGGGAAGTCTCTCCAAACATGGATCTGAGCCTGGGCTGTGGTGATCTCCGTAGGGCTGGGAGGACGCTGACACCTGTGTGGTCCCTCCTCAGGGGCTGCCAYCACAGGGACAGGGACAGGCACAGGCAGCTGGCCAGCTGCAGGCCAGCCAGAGGCTTGGGGGGTGAGGATGCTCTGGGCTGCCATAGGGCTGATATTCCTATTCCTTTCCCTTTGCAGATTAAGATAATCAAGAGACTGTCCTTGGAGCAGGCGGGGGAGCAGGATCTGGTCCAGATCTACCAGTACAAGATCCAGGACCGGAACGTCACCTTTTTCGCACGGGGGCTGTCGGCCGCGGTCCTGTGACACTGTGACAGTGCAGAGCGAGCCTGGGAGTGTCTGGCCCTGCCTCCACACCAGCCTGGCAGCTCCACCAGCAGCTGGAGCTGCACAGCAAACTGACCCGGGAGGGGAGCTCAGACACACCTGGAAGTGGTGCCAGCGTGGGGATCAGCCTGCCCAGGGCTGCCACTTCCCTTTGTCCTCCCACCCTGTTCTCAACACGCTCAGGCCAAGAAGAGGAGCARGAACTTGCAAGAATGGCCCTTAGAGCGTGTAAATACAGGCAGGGGTGCCCTGTGGGCTGGGTGTGCCTGAGCTCACCTTTTCCGGTGTGTTCTGCATGGCATGGCAGTGCCAGGCACGGCTCAGAGGGAGCACCCCCTCCCTCCCGCTGGCATGGGAGGAGATGACACAGAGTGGGTGGAGCAGGGATGGTCTGGGAGCCTGGCGCAATCCTCTCTGCTCCCAGCTCTTGCTGGGAGAGGTTTGCCCAACTCCCAGCTTCCAGGCAATTGGTGGATCCATAGCCCCGTGTGTAGCCCCTCACCTGGCCTTGGGGAGACTTGGACACTGCTGTGGTTGGTTTATCCCCTGCGCCTTCCCAAGCTCATCCTTGGCTTTGTGGTCAGATAAATCCTTCCCTGTGAGCATCTGTGTCAGCCACTGCTTTCTCGTCCCAAATCCTGACTAGCAGTTACATGACCTGCCTGTACTGAAGCTTTTTTTTTTAATAATAAGCCTTAATTTTAATGAGAAAAGGGTACAGTGATTAAGTAACCGTGGATCTCTGGGTGGGAACTGCTCCCCACTGGCTCCTTGGCTGGGGGCAGGAATGGGCATCTCCCAAGCCTGGATGAGGAGAGGGGCTGCGGGTCCCCTCCCTCCCCACAGCTGCAAGGGCAATCCTGGGAGCAGAGCTCAGGACTGGAGGTCTCCTGGAAGCTGCTTCTGCTGGGATATCCCATTTATCGTAGGAGRTAAATAACATTCCACATGGTTGTGAGAGACAAGAGCAACCTGCCAGGTCCTGGCAGCTCCAGTGCTGGAGTAACAACTCTGGCAGTGGGACACATTCCTGCTTTTTCCATGTAGACTCRGTGACCCATCCCGTGGTGGTTTGGGCACATTCCCTTTGCCTTGCCTTTGGGGAGCCCTGGCGTGCTCGGGGCTATGGCTGCTGATCGATGGCAGCTCAGGGAGGCTGGGCAGGCTCTGGGGATTGTGGCAAAGCTGMGGAACTCGTGAGCGGAATAGCCTGTGTGTGCTGTAGGATCCCTCGTCCCTGGTGTCCCATGGGTCTCTTCCAGTGCCACTTCTCCTGGCCCAGCATGGTGGCAGTGCCTGGGGGACAGTGTGCTGTCACAGTCTGCGGAGGGAGGATGAGATGACCAGTAGCTGCTAACACTGCAGCTGCTTAAAATGCAGCTGTGATGGGCAYAGAATGGTGTATAATTGGAGTATGATTACCCTTGGAGAGATCCCAAAAYGTTCCCGCTCCAAGGCTCTGCCTCCCTCCTCTGAAACCGGCAGGGCGACTGTGTGACATCACTGTGACATCGCTGTGTGACATCACTGCTGGCTTTTGCCTGCAGTGCTTTCTGCGCTCAACCAGGACCTGCATCCAAGAAACTGGGGCTGGGGAGCCTCAGCCTGACCCCTGTGTCCCCAGGCAGGGGTTGTTCCCCGGGACCCGAGCCCTTCAGAATGAGCCACCCTKCCTGCAGCATGCAGCAGTAAGAGCTTGGACAGGGAGATTCCTCCTGGGAAAGGGAGGTGAAGCCTGTCGTGGCTGCTGAAGCACAGCAAGGACCAAACCCAGGGTTCCCAACATCCCTGCCTGATGTCCAGCAGTGGCCTTGGCCACGATGGGGCAGCTGTGCTGAGCCAAGGCCACCAGCASGGCCGTGACCGAGCCGAGGCCTCGCTCCAGAGCTGACGCTGTGGGAGGGCAGCCAGAGAGTGGATGTCAGGAATGGTGCCATCGGTGGCAGGACAGGATGGCCTTGCCCAGGGTCAGCCACCAGCTGCGTGCTCAGGGCTGCAGCCACGGGCACTGTTCGTGTGCCAGAGTTTGGGCAATGCTGAGAAATCCAGTGGGGCTTGGCCTGAGGGCTCAGCTCCCCATTCCCTCTGCCTTGGAGGGAGCTGCAAGTGGAAGTCCCACTGAGGCTGAGGCTGCTGGGACAGGGGTGCAGGTCCCTGGGAGAGGGGGATGTGATGTATTGGGAAGGGCTGCCGGCAGCAGGGACCATTGGAAAGCGTTGGAGCCGAACAGCTGCAAGAAGGGCCCTGGAAGAGCCGTTTTGGGGGTGCTCAGCCCCTGGAGATGAAGGAACAGGGGCTGTTCCCCAGCATCCCACCCCATGCCAGTGCTGTGCTGGCAGGAGAGCATGGGTATTCCTGGGGGAGAAGGAAAGATTCCCTCGGCCTCTGGGTACCACTTGCCCCTTCCCATGGCATGTGCTCTGCCTCTTGCCCTTCCAAGGTGCCACCATTCCCGCTGTGCCCAGTGCTCCCAGGGCCTGGCCCACTTCTGTTCCCGGGTATCAGTCACCTCTGTCCCCTGCACCGAGCCAGGCTCCCGGTGCAAGGTCCTCCCTCCAGATTCGCTGTGCCCCGGACGCCCTACGGCTCCTGAGGCCCAATCCCCCCCACAACTCCTCCTGTCCCCCGGCTCCTCAGGACTCCCAGCGCCTGACCCGCACATTCCCGCCGTTCCCGGGTGCATGAGCCGGCTCCGCTCTCCCCCTGAGCCCCAGCGCGGCTGGTGCCCGGTTCTCCTCCTCTCCCACGACCCTTTCCGTCTCCAGGACCCCCTTCCCGTCCTGCCGTATCCCCCTTTCCCCGCTCCACGTGCTCCCGCCGCCTCCGCGCAGCATTCCGGGCGCGTGGCCTGACGAGGGGGGTGTCTAAGGGAAAGAGGGGTATTAATCAAGGGTGTGGCCATGCAAATAAGGCGTGGTTATGCAAAACTAGACGCTACACGTATGTGGGCGTGGTTATGCAAATAAGGCGTGGCTATGCAAAATGAGACGCTACACTTCCGTACATGGGCGTGCTCATGCAAATAAGGCGTGGTTATGCAAAACAATAAACCACATGCTAAACATGGGCGTGGTTATGCAAATAAGGCGTGGTTATGCAAAACCAGAAACCGCACATCCGTATATGGGCGTGGTTATGCAATTAAGGCGTGGTTATGCAAAACAAGATACCACACCGTCCGTGGGCGCGGCCATGCAAATCATCTCCATTAGGGGACCAACGACTGGCGGGGCGTGGGCGTGGGCGTGGGCGTGGCCGCGCCGACGGCGGGAGGGGGTGTGGCCGACGTGAGCGCTGCGCGCGCGCGACAGGGCCCGGCGGCGGCGGCGGCGGCGGCGGCGGCAGCGGGGGGAGGGCGGGAGGGGGTGGGAGAAACCGGGCCGGGAACGTGCGGAAAAGCTCAAGGATTTACGCGGGTTTAGAGCTCATAAACCCCAACACATCCTACATTTGATAAAAAAAAAAGGCCCTAATAAAACCCCCTAACGACGAGGCGCGAGAGCCGCGGCCGCCGGGAGGTCAAAGGGCGGAGGTGAGGAAGGAGCCGCTTCCCGRTGAGGTGAGAAGGGACCGGCGCGGGCGGGGAGAGCGCGATCGGGTACGGAAATCACCCCTCACCACCCCTTCCGTGCATCAGTTTCCCCCCCAGGCCGCTCCGTGCCTCAGTTTCCCCCCGCACGGAGGGGTCCCGGGGGCGCGCGCCCTCCCCTCGCGCGCCCGCACGCGCGTGGGTGCGCGCCCCCCGCGCTCTTCCCCCGCCCCCGCATCCCCCCTTCTTCATTTTGGGTAGAATTTGGAAGGAATACGTAAAGGGAATGATGGGAATTCGGAGTGTTTTATTCCGTGGGGTTTGTTTGTGCCGTAAAGATTTTCTGCCGTGGTTCTCTGAGGACCTGGCTCTGTGCTGGGAGTATCTTCCCTCGGGATAATCACCTGACTTTGGAATTCGGTTGATATTCGGGAATCGACAGAGAGATGTGGAAAGTTTCGGGGCACCAAAGGTGCAAAGCGAAGAGGGGGAGAAGAGGGAAAGGGTTGATCACCTCTGCTGCAGGATCAGGAGAAAATGTTTTTTGGGAAAGGATTAAAATGATGGAATATGTAAAGGGAACGATGGGAGCATGGAATAAAATACTCCATGAGGTTTGTATGTTGGTACGTGCTCACTGAGCACTTCAGAACCTGAAGGATTTGCTGCTCTGGTTCTCTGGGGACTTGGCTCTGTGCTCACAGCAAGTATCCTGCCCCCTGAACCACCCTAAACTTTGGGATTTGATCAATAATGAGGAGTCAACTTTCTCGTGTGAGTCAGAATGAACATATTTACATTATTTTTAATATAACGAGCAAGGAGCTCTTGGAATGCTGAGGCAATTCTGGGGCTGTGTTTGGGAGAATCCCGAGGAAAGGACTCCGGAAAGATTTTGGCCTTAGTGCCAGAATTTCCTGAATGCAACATCCACGTGTTTTTCCGGGTTGTTGAAAGACAAACCAAGTTTCTTTTCATGCAAGGGGCAGAGATGAGGTGTGAGCTCCCTCTCTGTGAAACCAGGGCTGTGAGGGCAGGATTGGGGGGGTAGATTTGGGATTACACRGGCTGTTGTGTAATGCAGAAAGGAGATTAGCTGGCTGGGATTGGGAAGAGGAAAACACTCCGGGATGTTCCAGGAATGCGTGACACAGCCCTGAGAACTTCCCCCAGCCCAGCTCTGCTCCCTGTTTCCAGGTACAACTTGGCATGGTTTATTTTTCCAATCGTGATTCAAATAGAACACCCCAAAAGAGCCAAGAACAATCAGGGTTTGTCTCAGGGGTGTTAAAATAGTATTTTAAGTGTCAGAATGCTGTGATGAATGAATTAGTCAGGCTCTCACTGAGTTACTCAATGCTATTTTCAGTCAGGAGGTTGCTGGGCCTGTCTGGCGTCAGAGTTTGGATCATCATGCACCAAAAAMTCCTTTTTTTTTTTTTTCGCCCTCTCTGATGAGCAAAAAGTTTAAAAAGTAGAACAGGTACAGCTGGAGGAACAAAAATAGCTTCACCTGCCTGTAGTGGAATGCAGTAGGTGAGGAGAAGCAGCACAGCAGTACCAGCACAGCCTGAGCCCTGGGAATCCTTTCAAGGCCAAGGAGCTGCAGGCACCTTCCTCCCCTTTTGCAAGAGASTTTCTCCAGGGAGTTGTGGCTGGAGATGGGGGCACAGTGCCCTGTGCTGGGGAGCACGGAGGGACCAGTGGCACTCAGCACGGGGGACTTGTGAGACTGGAAGGAGGTGTAGAAGCAGCTTTCCAGGCATTCCTTGGCTCTACTATCTGTGATTATAATTCCTTTGAGTCCCTTTCTCCCCCTTGTACAATGCATTAAAGGATGAGAAAGAAAGGCTTAAGGAACACTGAGCTATTCCGTGGTGCAGCTGCTGTTTCTGTGTCTGGAAGTGTTACTGCTCACATCCAAGATATCAAACCAGGGAAGAACAGAGAATTTAAGGGTGGTTGTCTTGGAGGGAATCCTTTAATTTGTGTCCTCAGGTGAAGACCCGGCCCTGATGGCTCAGAACAGCTTTTGGTACAACTGGGTTCCCTTGGGAAAAAATAAAGTTCTCCTTCCAGGAAAAGAGTGGTTTCAGCTGGAGTGAGAGCATGGTGGGCAATGAGGAGGGGGGAGCAGGGTTGGAGTTCTTCGGGAAAATCTGAATTAATCTTGTATGGAGCATTGTGATGAAGGAATAATAGTTGGTTTGTTTACAAAAGACAATGTCTGAGTCAGACTTTGGGACTTGCCTCACAGAGGAATTTCGGGGTCGTTTCTCCATCTGGAAGAAAGAGTGCAGTGATTTCCTGAGCCTGGCTTCCTAATTGGTGATGATTAGAAAGGAAAATGTTTAGTTCTGTGTGATGCTGGGGATGCCAAAGGCTGCTGCTTGGGGCTGGGAGCCCCGGCAGTTCGTGTGTTGAGGTGTTCCTGCTGTAACCCAGAACTTGTGGAAAATCAATCCCAGGCAAGTGCATCACCTGACAGGTGCTGTGTCCTTCTGGCCTTCTCGGGGCCCTTTGCAAGCCCCAAAGACCTGAACTGCAGACTTTTTAACCATGGAATCTGTCCTGATTAAAGGTTTGGGGGGTTATTTCTGAGGGAGCAGTGCAGGGAAATATGTGCTGAGGGTTATGTCTTAATTTTTGCTTTTTTTTTCATGGATAAATGGTCAGAATTCTGGGGTTTGTCTCCCTTTTGTCACCCTTCGCATCCTGCCTTTGAGGGGATCCCTGACTGACAGCCAGAGCTTCCAGAATTCCAGGGTCCAGGGTGGAAACGGTGCTGAAGCTGTAGTTGGATCTGTGTGGAAGAGGGAGCGTGTTCCCCAGGGAGCTGAGGGCACACTTCTGGTTTCCTGCCAAATCCACGAGTTTTGGAAACCCTTCACTTAATAGGAACCCAGTGGTGCTACATCCCCAGTCCTCCCCCTGAAATGGGAAGACTGTTGGCTTATATGTTTCCACAACATATTTTTCAGGAAAATGAGAGTGTTTAACAGATAAACTTCATTTGACCGAGCTCTAATTACAGTAAGTGAGGAAACTCCTGCCAGTGATAGCTGGACTTGGCTGTGGGGGTGTTTAATGGTGCTCAAAAGTTATTTCTGAGGGGGTTTTGGGGGAATTTCCTTCTAGGGGGCAAATTGAATGTGGGTTTGGAAAACACAGATTTCTGCTTGGAGGATTTACATGGATGTGGTTTACCTGGGAAGGATTTTGGGAACCTGCTGCATCTGCTCCCRGGGCTGGAGCAGGGACCTGAGACAAGCAGGGGTGGAGTGGGCTGGGAAAGCAGCCACGATTCCTTCCAGGACAGTGTTAGCCTGTCCTGGGCACTCCTGGAGGTGTTACTGTGCTCGTTAACTGTCCCTGCCCTGTCAGACTGCGGAGTGAAGCATGGAAGCATCTGTCCTGGCACATCCCTTAAAAAAGAGTTGCAGAGAAGGTGCAGTTCAGTATTCAGGCCTGAATTTGAATTTTGAATTTGTCTGTTTGAGAAATAAACCCCAAACCATACCRACAGAATGTATGGGCCTGCATTAAACAGGTTGGTTTGGTTTTGATTGGATTCCCTAATATTGATCATTAACCATCAATGCTGGCTTCTGTCCCGAAGGAGGGTTTTGAGGCAGGCATTGTGCCCTCTGCAGGGAGAGGAGCCCCAGCCATAGAGAAAGACCCAGGGAAGGGGCTGTGCTCAGTTCAGATCCTGCTTTGCTGAGGTGAAGGATAATTGAGGAAGAGGGTGAATCTCCACGGGGTGTGTTGTGATGGTGAATGGCTGCTCCAGGTGCTTCCTAGGTGAACTTTGTCTCACAAAAGCAGAGCTGGAGCTGGGCAGAAATCATTAAACTGCTGATTTAATGTTGCTTTCAGCACCCCTGCAGTGGGGGTTATTCAAACCCAGAGGTGTTGCTGTTCCTCATTTGAAGAGCAGCAAGGCCATGTAAGAAGGATTAAGATAAAAATCAAACCTGACTGTCAGAGGGYATCAAGGATACAGAAATTATTCTGGGAATGTCCTCATGGCAAGAAGGTGGTGGAGGAAAGAACAGAGAGGAAAACTTAATGTCTGGCATCCCCAAAACTGGAGTGTTCAGCACCTCTTGACTCTTGGTGAGCAACTGGTGGTAGTGCCAGGCTACAAGAAGAAAGAGCAGCTTTGCAGGCTGTCGTTTCAGGGAGGTATTTTTGTCTGTGTGCTCACAGCATGGACTAAAAAAAGCCTTAAAAGCTTTGGGAGGCGTCTCTGGAGACTTGGAAAGTCTCGAGGAGAGCGAGCAGTTGGTGTGGGTGAAAGAGTGGGATGAAGAGAATGGGGAGTAGTAGTCATCCCAAAATTCTGCAGCAAGTAGGGAAATGGTTGGAAAACACCTGACAAGGTACAGGGAGCATGGAACAGCCAGTCCTGCTTTGCCACAGGTACTTCCTTGGCAAGGAGAGTTTGCTCTTTCTGGGAAGAGATACCAAGGCTGTTTCTTGCTGCAGAAAAGCTGCTGTGTGTCATGAATCCAGTAAGGTCTGATGTTTATCCAAGTAAGAATCTCAAGCAGGTGAGGTTGAAACAAACCCAAAGCCTAAGAAGGTGCCAGTCTATGATGGATAAAATCGTGGTTAAGTAAAGGTACTCAGAACAGCAGTAACAGCCTCATTAATGGGTCTGGGTGCACTGAGGGGGGCACTGCAGGGTTTGGGGTCTCAGTCATCACTGCAGTGACAGAACAACTGTGCATATTAAAGATGTAAATGGCATAAAGCAGAGAAGGGCTGCACGTGTAATTCAGGAGGGAGAAATGGGTTTGAGCAATTAAATGTGGCCTGAAAATGGGCAGCAGCTCACAAAGGACTGTGGTGAGGTTGGGATTCAAGCAAAAATAGCCAGCCGCAGGCATCAGGATAATTGATGAGGTGTAATCCCTAATTAAAGGGTGGCCTCCTGTGTGTGTGCAGGGGAGAGAGGTGAAAGTTTGAGCATGAAAATTGGTGGTGGTGGCCTTGGCAGAGCTGGGGGAGTGTTGGACTCGATGGACTCAGAGGGCTTTTCCAACCCGGTGACTCCATGGTTCCAAACACCACTGCTGGGGCTGTCCAGCTCTCTGTGCCCACTGGGAACAGCACTGCACTGGGTTAAATAGCAGGGAGGGGCCCCGGGAAAACGTTACCAAAACCTGTCCAGTGCCTGGGACCTGTGGATGTTTCTCCAACTGCTTAAGAGCAAATTGGATAAACATCTGTTGGGAATAATTTGAGCATAACTCATTATGCTGTGAGTGAGGGCCATGAGGCAGAGCCCTCAGAGTCCGCTCCAGCCCTGTCTCCTCTCGCTCTGGCCTGTCATTGCTGATGAGATTTCTTTGTGCTGTGGGTCCCTGACCATGACTGGGGCAGGGTAAATGCAGTGGAAGAAGGGCCTTTCACTGCAGGCAGGATGGCAGGATGAGGAATGTTGTGTCCTTCAGTGCAAGCGTGTACTGGCCTTGTGTGGTGCACAGAGAGCTGTCATGGCTGTGCTGAAGGGTTTGGCTGGAGTTTGAGCAATTCACGTGCTTTAGTGGGGAGTGAGAGTGGCTTGGACTCCTTATTGCCCGTCCATGATATGTGCAGTGCTGGAAACTTCCAAACTGGCACTGACATGGATCTGACAAAGTTACCACTTCCTGAATGGCATAGAACCAGAARATCGTAGTTTGGACTGGAAGGGACCTTAAAAACCATCCGTTCCATCCCTGCCGTGGGCAGGGACACCTTCCACTAGCCCAGGTTGCTCCAACCTGGCCTTGGACACTTCCAGGGATCCAGGGGCAGCCACAGCTTCTCTGGGCAACCTGTGCCAGGSCCTCATCACCCTCACAGGGAACAATTCCTTCCCAATCTCCCATCTAACCTTGCCCTCTGGCAGTGGGAAGCCATTCCCTGTGTCCTGTCCCTCCATCCCTTGTCCCAAGTCCCTCTCCAGCTCTCCTGGAGCCCCTTTAGGCACTGGAAGGGGCTCTAAGGTCTCCCTGGATCCTTCTCTTCTCCAGGAGAACACCCCCAGCTCTCCCAGCCTGGCTCCAGAGCAGAGGGGCTCCAGCCCTGGGAGCATCTTCATGGTCTCCTCTGGATTTGCTGGAGCAGCTCCATGTCCTTCTGATGTTACACCCAGCACTTTGCTCAAGTCCAGGTAGATGGTCCAAAAGCATTTTGCCTGTTTCATACCCCAGAGAAGAGGCTTGGGCTGAAATGCTGACCTTGACCTGGTAGAGAAGATTAGCAAATGACATGAGTAGAAATACTACCTGTAGTAGATAGGGAAGAGCATTACAGGTCTGTGTTTACACAAGGCTTCAGCCTGGAGTAAAGGATCGATGGAGTTCCTGGTGTCTGTGCCTGGCTTGGGGTCGGGATGTACGGCCAGAAGAAGGGAACAGTGGGATTGTACGGCTGGGCTTGGGGGGAAGCTCTGAGATGTAACTGCTCAGGGGTGTTGCATCAGTCTCTGGTATTTTTAGGAGAAAGTGATTCCCCAGCCACTTGTAGAGCGGCTGCATTGATAAACAAAAAGGAGGAGATTATTCCAAAGGGATCACGTGGGATGCATTGCATAAGGACGCTTGCCAGGGCAGGCTCTGGGCCTCTCYGGGTCCCTGTCTGGTTCCTGAGCGTGCCCGGGAGCGCATGAGCCAGACCAATCCGTCGGGCACTGGCGGCCAGCGCTGTGCTGGGGACAAGTGTCTCTGGCYGAGGGGCTCCTGAGCCAGAGGGATCCCTGGCTGTGCTCGGCAGTGCCTCGTGGCTCGCTCTCCCTGGGATTTATGCGCTGGCTGTGTAACCCATGTGACAGGGACAGTGTCCTGGGGAGAAGATTTCCCCGGCTTAGCCGTGTGTTTATTTTGAGCTGCTGCTCTGGAGTTGGTTTGGTACTGAGTTATCCTGGGGTTGAGGGAGACAGCCCTTCCCTGCTCCTCTTCCTCAGCTCCGTCAGGGCTGCCCAGGGTGTCCACTTACTGATCAAATATGCTCCAGCCGGAAAAGCCTTCCATACTTCTTTGTTTTATGGATCCTGCTCCATGTCTTTGATCATCCTTGAATTTCACCACATTCAATGAATGACTCTTCCAAAGCAGGAGTTCAGCTGAGGTGCTTCTCTTGTGGCAGAAAAGTTCAAATATGTCCTGAAAACTGCTTTGGAAACTGATTTTGGATGTCAGCCCCTGTTTTGGCAGCAGATAACTTTATCTGGGATGTAGAGATTATTGAAGGGTTYTCTTTGAATCTTTGTTGTTGTTGCTACTCCTGCATTTCAAGAGATGTTAATAATATGTAACATGACTGAAATACTGCTTGTAAAATCCAGATAACCTCTGGATTTTTAAACTCTGAACATAAATGAATGTTGTACGGGGGGAAAACAGGCAAAAAGGTGACAATGAAGTGAGTTTTGCACGTTTGGGGTATTGAAATCTGGTTCAAAAACTCATGTCAGACTTTCAGTACTGTTTTAGCTGGAATGGACTCTGAAGTGTCATTTATTGAAGAGTTTCTACCTTTTGAATATGGAAAGTGCCCTTTCTGCGAAGGACAATCCATTGAGGACTTGAAGGCTGTTCCGGAGCCTTGTTCCTGACAGAGCAGTGTTGGATTAACCCCTTGCAGACACCAGCCTCCCAGGGTTAGCGCCTGGCTGTGATTTTCCCATAGGAAGTGTTCTGTTCCCCCGTGACCTCCGCGTCCTTTGGCAGCACAAAGCCCGTTATTCTTCCCATGGGAATGCGAGGGGAGAACAGGACTTGGTGTTAGAGCCCATTGTGCAGCAGCTCTGTGAAGGAGGCTTGTCTTGAGCGTGGCTCTTGTTTTCCCACCTCTGAAGTCCTGAGGAATGTTCCCTGCCCCTCGCCGGGGGAGAATCCATGCTTGCTGAGGAGAGGGAGAATTGGGCTCCTGAGGTCTGTGCCTCTCTCCCTTCCCTCCTCCCCTCTGTGGATGGAGGGATTTGGGAACTCCTGTGGCAGTGACACTGAGTGATCGCTCCGAGCTTCGGAGCCCTGAGCCACCTCCCAGGCCCACCCGGGGTGAGAGAATCCGGGTGTTTTTCTGGGGTGTGAGTGACCCAGCATCTGTTCTCTGCACCTCCAGGGAACCCGGGATTTCCCTTGTTTTCAGGCGTGTCTGGGTGCTGAGTTTGGCACTGCCGTGAAATCACCGCGGTGGTGAGGGCTGAGGAGAGCTCGGAGCCCTTTGCAGGTGGAGGGAGGCCATGGGTCAGCTGGGTTTGGTGACAACTCTTGTGCCCTATGTGTGCTGGGAATAGCCCAGGAGTGTGTGAAACACCTGTGACTCCATACCTGGGTGTGAGCACACCCCATAGGCTGTGGGACAAGGGGACACAGGGATACCAAGGAGGCATTGTCCTGGTTGGACCCTCTGTTCCTGCCTGGAGATCTGAGCTGGAGCCCAAATAAAATGTGTCTCATTTACGGTAGGAATCTGAAGTGTTCTGACTGCTCTTGTCTCCAGCAGCATTTGTCCTGCTGCTTCCACGTGTTCTGTGGCAACTCTGGAGGCAGAAGGTTTCTCTGATCCCCCAGGGGCCTATGTGGGATTAATGGATTGACGGATATGAGGCAGGGGGAATTACTGCTGGTGGTCCATCCCTTACTGGTGGTGATCCATCACCCATGTGGCCCTCAGGTGTGCAAGCAACACATTGAGCTGCTCCCTGGGCAACAGCACAGACCTGCCCAGTGACCTTTATAAATCCCCATTTTTAGTAAACGCTTCCTCTTTTCCCATTCATTYCTGCCCTGTCCTTCCCCAAAGACAGCCTCAGTAGGAAAACTCCTCAAATCCCACATCTGCTCCGGGGCTGCTGCAGGGCTGAGCTGTTCCCACCTGCAGAACAGGTGTGGAGGGGCAGGTCAGGCCTTGGATGTGTAGGTCCCAGTGGGATGCTGGGAAAGGGAGTGTGGGGGACAGAAGGAACATGTTGGGTCTGTTTCTGCTTTACCGAGCCTGGAAAATGCTGGGTTAAAATTTGCTTTGGAAGTTTAGATATAGGCAACACGATGGAGCAAATTACTGTATGTACTGAAGTGCAAGAAAAACCACTATGGAACAGGGATTTGTTTTGGATTTTTCCTTTTATTTCTCCCCCTCCGCTCCTCACTAGCTCTGTTGTGTGCTTTAATTACACCTAATACCAAGGGCTGGTTCCAGAGCACTTTATGGAAAACTGAGGAGTTGAATATACCTGAAACCCCAGGTGACTGTATTATAAAGGGAACAGTTTTCTACCTTTGGTAGCTTTTCCTGTAAGCTCACAGTGGGTTGGTGCTGTCTGAGCTGTTCCCTTCCCGTGGTGTTTCCTTGCGCTCGATGTCCGGGGAGGCTCCCCAAGGCTGTAAAGTGCTTTCAGCCAGAAATGTAAGGAATTCGGGACATGTAACTATTGTTGGGTGAGATAAAAGCTTTTGTCTTGGGAAGATTAGCAGGTTCCAGTTGATTTTTCCTGCAAGAGGAAGGTCTGTGTTTCTTCCTCCTGCTGGTCAGACTTGGTTTTTGTAAGAGTGTGCAGGACATTGGAGCCAGGGGGGGTTGGGCTCTGCCCCCAGGGAACAAGGGGCAGGGCAGGAGGAAAYGGCCTCAAGCTGTGCCAGGGCAGGGTCAGGTTGGACACCAAGAGGAATTTTTCCATGGAAAGAGTGGTCAAGCATTGGAAGAGGCTGCCCAGGGTGGTGTTGGAGTCCCCATCCCTGGAGGTGTCCAGGGAAGGCCTGGACATGGCACTCAGTGCTCTGGGCTGGGTGACAAGGTGGGGATTGGGCATAAATTGGAATCCATGGTCTGGGAGGGCTTTTCCAACCTCAGGGATTCTGGGATTCTGTGAGGTGCGTCCGTTTCTTGTACCTGAAGCGAACCAGAAATGTCACCTGTGGTGCTGCAAGGTGGAAACGTCCCCATGCCCTCGTGCTTCCAGGCAAACTTTGTCTTGGATTTGCAGTCATGCAGAAGGCAAGAAATTCTCCTTTAACATTTGTCCTACAATCAGCAGGTTTATTTTGGCTTGAATAATCTCTGTTTGCAGAAATGACTTGGAGCAGGAACAGTTCCTGCTGTTCACTCTTATGAGCTCTGTCACGGCATAAAGCAAATAAAGATGGCAGAATTTAATATGCAACCCCCAAGGAGCGATAAGGAAATATTAGCTTTGGAATGCTTTGTGTTTTCTTTCTGAATGCTGCTGTTGGACAGCAGGTGAAGAGAGTAAATACAAAGTTTTCCTCCTTAAAATTACTAGAAATTGTTGCCAGTGTTGCGCTCCTCCCCAGAGCGGCTGTTGGCAGCTGAGGCTGGTCAGAGAGCCACTTTTGATGTATTCTTTGCCACAGGAGCAGCATGTCTGTGTTGTTCCTGAGTTTCTCGTGGAACAGGAACGGTCTAGACCTGACAGTGAGGTCGAGATCTTCTTGGTCATGTCATAGAATCAGGGAATCCCAGACTGGTTTGGGTTGGAAAGGACCTTAAAACCCATCCATTCCCACCCCTGCCATGGGCAGAGACACCTTCCACTATCCTAGGTTGCTCCAAGCCCCGTCCAGCCTGGCCTTGGACACTTCCAGGGATCCAGGGGCAGCCACAGCTTCTCTGGGCAACCTGTGCCAGGGCCTCCYCACCCTCACAGGGAACAATTCCTTCCTGAACGCTGGAGATCTTTCTAAAATGAGCTGATAATGTTTATTTCCTTTTTCTTTATCTGTTTTTCTCCCTTTGTACTCCCCAGCTGGACCCAGTGCCTTCCCTGAAGGGCTGCCCATGCTGGAATTGCCCAGGCCCCTGCTGTATCCCGGGATGGCATCGAGGTGAGGGCAGCTGAGGATGACCCTGACTGAAAGGCTGCGCGAGAGGATTTCGCGGGCGTTCTACAACCACGGGCTGCTCTGTGCTTCCTACCCCATCCCCATCATCCTCTTCACAGCCCTCTGCATCCTGGCCTGTTGGTAAGTGCCACCTGGCTTTGTGTCACACAGAACTGATGTTGGGGTTTCTTTGCCGCATTCTGTCTTCTGGGACCACCCAGAAGCTCTTTTTTTAATTTATACTTCATAGATTTTGTCATCTCCTTTTGTGGGACAAAAGAAATGACAGAGATGAAGCATCTTCATCTGGTTTAATAAGTAAGAACTAATTCAATAAGTGAAGTGAAGCAATAAATGAGGTGAAAGTAACCCCCAGGCACCTGGTGGTGGACTCCAAAATCATGAATTAAAAATAGGGAGAAGGAAAGCTGATCTTTCCCTGCACACCTGCCTGTCCTGTTCTCCCTGGAGCCCACACTCTTGTGTTTCATCCTTGGCACGCCTGTGTGCGGGTGTTGTAAATTCCCTACTCTCCTTATGGACCCTTATTTGGATCCAGGTTCCAGATGGATATAATCTCACTCCCAGGAATGTCACACAGACTCGGAATCATTCCCAGCAGGGCATTGTGGGGCTGAGCAAACCTTTGTGCCCAGAGCATGCACAGATGTGCATATACAGATTATACTTTTAAAGGTTTTAATTCTCTTGTCGGTTTTGGGCAAAATAAACCCGATATGATGATTAGCTCCTCTGTTCGTACRAAAGGTCCACGTGTGTTGACAGAGATGCAGGTTTCCCTTGGAGCTGTGATGGTAACAGGGGCTGCTTTCTCATCTCAGTTAAAACATTTTCAAAGGGAGGATTTTCACACGTTGAAAACCTCTGAGGTGGCTTCTCCTGGCTGGGGCCCTTTGTGGTTGTGAGCAGCAGTCAAGGCGTTGATTCCTGGTTTTTCACTGCTCCACATGAATCCTTGTAATGTCAGGGACAGTTTTATTCTCAGATCTCTTGTTCTGCAGAACATGAGGCTTCTACAAGGCCTAACCAAGTGGATCCTACATTTTCTCTATCTTTGATTGCAAGTAGCAGCTCCATCTTTTGGCTCCAGCTTTGCTGGGTGTAGCTTTCCAGTGGAATTTCTTCAGCTGAAAGCTGCACCCAGCAAAGCCAAACCAGAATTCTGTGTGTGTCACTGTGTCACCTCACTGCTGCTTGGGAATGGCTTCTCAGGGTGGGCTCGGGCTCCTCTTTCCAGCTCTCCCAGGAGGCAAATGCAAGACAACTGCTGCAGTGTGAAATGTGCAGCCACAAAATGTTGTGTTTTGGAAGGGATCAAATCAAAGCCTCCATGCTTGTTCCCTGCCTAAATTCTGTATTTCCAGGAGAAGATGAAATCTGGTTGGGGTCACCAGCAGCTGTCCTTGTGCTTGGGAACCTCATGCCTACTGATCAAGACTTGAACTTGCCCTGTCTTTGTTCAAAGCAGGGACTTGAGGTGTTCCCACTGTGTTCCCCGGGGCTCCAGACCAGGTGGTCTGTGGCAGCTGCGGATTTGTGGAAGTGTCTGCATTCCTGAGTGCCAGTGTTTGAGGATTCTGCAGTGACTGGCTGCAGAAATTCATCCTGGTTACCTCCAGGCTGTCGGAATTCGTCCAAGACACCATCAGGCATGAAGTGAAGAGTCTGTTTGCTTTGACGAGTTCCAGCAGCTCGTTAGCAAAGCAGGTCATGGCCCTGGGAGAGACAGGTGGGAAAAACATGGTGACACCCCTGGAGAGCAGGAGAACCTTGGCAAAAAATGGGGGCGTGGCTGAAGTTCTTGGTCCCTCTTTAGAAGCCGTTTTTGGGGGTGTCTCAGTTCCTGTTTTGAGATGCTCTGCAGTAACTGCTGATAACGAGGTGTTAATTGTGGCTTGAGAAGTGGCTTTGCTAATTAGGTCAGAACTGTTGCAGAGTGGGGTCCTACACCTGAGCAGTCAGTGTGTGAGAGTGGACTGATTCCTTCCTGGAAAGGAATGCATTTTGCCACGTGCTGAGGACTCAGGGATGGTCTTTGGCACGAGTTTATTGCCGGAATGGAATTGTTTGTGCTCTTCAGAAGCTCTGTTTTCCGGCATGGATTTCACTGATGCATCTCAGCCACCCCTCTGCGAAAACGAGTAAGGAACGAACTGAAACTGGGAGAAAGAAGCTGATGGGGAAACATCAAGGCCCAGCATTGAGGCAGAAGCTCATGTAGGCAATGTTTGTGTGCAGCTGGTCTGAGACCAGCATGGAGCAGGGAAGTCAGAGAATCGTGGAGTTATTAAGGTTGGGAAAGGCCTTTAAGATCCTCATGTCCAACCGTTCCCCAGCATTGCCAAGGTCACCACCAGCCCATGTCCCCAAGTGCCACATCCACACGGCTTTTAAATCCCTCCGTGGATGGGGACTCCACCACTGCCCTGGGCATCCCCTTCCAATGCCTGACCTCCCTTTCCCTGAAGGAATTTTCCCAATATCCAACCTGAACCTCTCCTGGCACAGCTTGAAGCCATTTCCTCTTGTCCTGTCCCTTGTTCCCTGGGAGCAGCACCTAATCCCCTCTGTCTGCACCCTCCTGTCAAGGATCTGTGGAGTGCAGCAGGTAAGAGTTACAGGTCTTTCTGATGAGGAAAGAAGATACCCAGTGATCCAGGGGGTTCATCCTGACTTCTGGGAACAGGGAAGGAGGTAGACACATCCTTGGAGCTGCTGAGTAGGTCAGTCCCTGTCCCTGGAGACATGGGTGGAAAGAGGAGAAGGGAGTAGAGCACAAAGAAATGTTCTGTGTTCCTCAGCCTGAAACGTGGTTAATGAAGACATTCCAGCAAACAAAGAGTGGATCTCGTATCCCGAGTTCTTCAGAGGGAGAGGGCTGAATCAGTCCTCTCTCCAGTACCTGGAATCAAGGAGAGCTTGTGGAATTCTGCTGCAGAGAAAATTATCTCAGTTGTGGTTTTTCTGCCCCTCACATCATGCAAACCTGACCATGTTTGTGTGCAGACAGTTTTTAAAAGCTGAAATGAAGCACATGATCCACAATTTATCCATCACTGATTCTGGCCTCAGGCAGGTGAGGGCAGTGACCATGCAGGGGATAAAGTCACCACAGAGTTTGAAGTGGGTGCTTTGAGTGTGTTTGTCTTTACCCTTGGAAGATGTGTGTGTAGACACTGTTTAATGTAACTGATAGACAAGACACAGCATCTCTGGGTTTGATAATAAATTCATACCCAAAGCAAAAAATCCTGTAACTCATTCTTACTCTGTAGTCTTAAAGTCTGAAAATCCAAGTTAGTCTCCACATCAAAGGGGGCGTTTCTTCTTTTACTATAAATCTCTTTCTGGTGACACTTATTTTCCTCATCCACTTGAATGGATCCACTGTGGGATCTGCATTTTTACCTCGAATGAGTGTCACTGACCCTGTTTGACTCCAGCCCAGAGAAGGACATGTGATACCTGGAAATGTGGCCCTGGGTAAATTTGAAATCCTGCTCTGAAGAACAGTTTTTAGTTCAAGTAAGGATTGCATATGACCCAAGTGACTCTGCAGCAGGATTAGGGCAATTTAACTAGAACAGGAGGTTCTGCTTCTAAAGAATTGCAGAACTGGCTGGGACCACAGCCCCTGGGGGGGGTTTGTGTGTGTGTGTATATATATATATAAATACTTTTTTCTTCCCTATAAGAATGTTTCACTCTTGCACAGGTTTGTACTATTTGTGGGGTAACCAGAGGAGCTGAGTTGCCCCTCAGACTCTTCATATTCCAGACTCCCAGAGAACATAGTCTCCTCTGGGATTTCACAGTGGCACTCGGAGCATGTTCTGCTGCACAGGAAAGGGGAATCTCCTTTCCCAGTGCAGGATTTTGGGGCCCTGTCTGGGGGAAGCAGGGTAAAGCCACCATCACTTATTCACAAGCAGGTACTGTTGATGCACTTGCCAAGGCTAAAAAGGAGCTGTTGCTGCCAGATATTGGCCTTCCCAACCCTCTGGCAAGACCCTGGTACCAGGTTCCCTCCCTCCTCAGCAGTGGTCTGTCTTGCCTGCAAACAGGCCAAAATCTTGTCCTGCAGCGAGCAAACAGAGCTGGGAGATATTTTAATTCCATGGATCAGCTGCTTTCCTGTCACCTGAGACCTGGCAGCTCCCTGCTTCCCTCCATCCTCAGTGTGTGGGGCTGCTCCAGGTGCTGAAGCTCTCTGTGGATCTGGGAAGGAGGAACATGCAGGGAGGGATTTGCCTGGAGCTCACCTGGCCCTGCTCCATCTTGGCCCCCTGAGCTGTCTTGAAAATATGTAAAGTACTTGGATGAGCACTTCTGCTTGCACCTCCCTCATGCTAGTGACTGAAATGCACTCTTGCTTCAGTTCACTGATGCCAGCTGGTTCCATGGTGTGGTTTTCCTTTATTCTGGGTTTCCACAAGGGTTTTGGGGTGCACAGGGACATAAGCATCTGAAAAGAGCCTTTCCCAAACCCAGAACTTCTTGAGCTTTCTTGTCATCTCTGTTAGATCCCAGGATCCCAGGGTGGTTGGGGTTGGAAGGGACCCCTGGAGAGCATCTGGTGCTACCCCTGCCCCGGCAGGGTCACCTGGAACCAGTGACACAGGAATGTGGCTTTGGAATGTCTCCAGAGAGGGAGACTCCAGGCTCTCCCTGGGTGGCTGTTCCAGGACTCTGCCACCTCCATGGAAAGAGGTTCTTCCTCATGCTGAGGTGGAGCTTGTTGTGTTTTAGTTTCTGGCCRTGTCAGATCCTCCTCTTCTTCCCTCCTCTCTCTGTGCTTTCCACTCTCGTGTTCACCTCTTTCCCCGGTGCTCCAAAAACTCCCTAACAAAGAGAAACGTCAGGAGCGTCAAACCCGAGTGCTGGAAATCCCTTCCCTGGAGCTCAGGTGGGGCAGTTCTCCCCTCTGGGCAGCTGTGCATGTGGAAATGACCCAGACCTGTCACATCCCAAGGCACCCAGAGAAGCTGTGGCTGCCCCATCCCTGGAAGTGTCCAAGGCCAGGTTGGACAGGGCTTGGGGCAACGTGGGATAGTGGAAGGTGTCCCTGGCCATGGCAGGGGTGGCACTGGATGGGCTTTAAGGTCCCTTCCAACTCAAACCATCCTGGGATCCCACAGTCCCTGCAGTGGCTGATACTCAGCAGCAGCTTTTGGTTTATGGTTTTGGTTTGATTGGTTTTTTTAAGTATCTCTTTACTTTAAAGGTGCTCCCAGGTGACACCTGAAGCAGTAGGAGCAGTGAAGCTCCATATCCTGGGGGTTCTTCCTCACTCTCCTGCCTTTATCTCACTCTGCCTCGGGTGTCACTGATGGGATCAGCCAGTGTCATGTGCCTTGGAAGGCTGAATAAATTCAAGAACTAAGGTTTTCTCTCCCTGAAAGAACTTGCAACATCATCTGGAATGTGTGCTTCCTGTGTTCTTCCATCAGCCATTCCCAAACCTTTCATAAACATGAACCCTCAAACATCCCAGAGATTTGAGTCAATACATGTTCCTGCTTCCTTTATGGGAACATCTTTATGTTCTTGGCTCAAGGTGAGGGAGCTTTGGAGAAGAATGACAGAATAGGCATGGAAGTGGTCTCTGGAGGTCAGCTAGTTCAACCCCCAAATCCCAAGGATAAGAATTCCAAGAGCAGGTCTTGTTCCTGAGCTCTGCTGGAAACCATACCATGAGCAGTCAAGGTATCATAGTAAGGGCTGTAGTAGCCACACGAGGTGTGTACAGACAACAGGGGCTGCTTCAGCCTTTGATTGAAGTAGTTTAAATGTGGGTTTCCTGAGGGACCATTTCTGTGAAAAGGGGGATTATAATAAAAAATAATGTCAGCTTTTTTTTTGGTCATGTGCCAAACAATGTGCTGGGATGTCCTGTCSTGGTGGGTGTGTGCCAGTGTCACCGCATTCCCCCTCCCCTGCTGCCCACGCTGGGGATCAGCCCAGGGCATCTCCAGCCTCTCACCCACCAGCAGCCCCAAATCCTTCTCCTCAGGGCTACTGTCCATCCATCCATCCATCCATCCGTCCATCCATCCGTCCRTCCATCCGTCCGTCCGTCCAGTGCTGATCCCAGGGCTGCCCCCTGTTGCTCCTGCAGGACTCTGGCTGTCCAGGTTCAGTCTCTGGTTTTAAATGATTCAAGTTCTACAAAAGATGTTTCTCGTGACTCCTCCAAACCTGCTGGTGACTCTCAGGGGGATCCCCCTCTGCAGAAGCACCTTGTGTGAATCTCAAGTGTTATCCTTGGATTTCTGGACACAGTCACCAACCCTGAAATCTGCAGGGAAAAAATAATTCCTTGACAATCATCTGTTCAACCTGTTCTCCTTTATCACTTACACTTGATTTTATTATTCTTTTTTGTCTTCCCTGCCCTTGCATAAGGAAATGATAATAATTAGATGTATTTCTGTCAGACTAATAAAAAGCAAATCTGACAAGCTTGACTTCTGATTTCATTGTTCTTTTTCAGCTGTTTGTTGTTCCCTCTGCACCCTTGTGTTTAGATATTGCCTGTTTCCTCCATGGCCTTTGGTGATCCAAGCTAATCCCTAATGAAGTGGGCAGAGCCTTGCATGAAAACAATTCCRAGGCCTTTATATTTTATTATGGCAATATTGCCACAAAATTCATCAACAAACAGGAAAATATATCAGGAATTGTAAGGCCACAAAAAGACCAAGGATCGATATTTCATCATTGGTGTGGTGTCTCATTGCTACTCTTAAAACTGCTTTGAGAACCGGTGAAGTTAATGACAAGTTTTGGAAACAGTTTCAGTCTAAATGAGAAAGAGGAGAGGATTATAAAGGGTTTGGGGCAGAGAAGCAGCCACTGGAATACCCGGAATGCCTCGGGTTTGTGTGTGATATGCACTAATTGAGCCATGGCCATACTCGGTGTTTTACCACAACTCGCTTGGATGGAGGAATTCAGGGGAGGCCCTGCAAGAACTTCCCTTCTTTCTCTCCAAGGACTTTTAGTTATCCCTTTCCAGGGGAGAAAGACTCTTGGATACCAATCAGTTCCCATGAAAGCCAAAGCCCTCTCGCTGTCCTGCACAGCTTGGCTTGTCCTGGAGGGGGCCCGGTCGTTTTTTCTCTCTTCTGTAAAAAGTCTRTTAACCCCAAAATGAGCGTGTTCCTGGTTCTGTCCCCACAGCTACCCCCTGCTGAAGCTGCCGCTGCCGGGGACGGGCCCGGTGGAGTTCAGCACTCCGGTGAAGGATTACGCTCCGCCCGCTCCGGGCGCGGGGCCGCAGCACGGGGACCCCAGCGAGCGTCCCGACTGGGTGAGTCCTGCTGGGGCTGGGGGCACGGGGCAGGGACAGCCCTGCTGAATTACCTCGGCTCGGGATGGCTCACAGCAGCCGTGGCTGCCCCATCCCTGGAGCGTTCCAGGCCGGGTTGGATGGGGCTTGAAGCAGCCTGGGATAGCGGAAGGTGTCCTTGCCGCTGGCAGGGGGTGGAACTGGGTGATCCTTAAGGACCTTACAACCCAAACAGAGGAACAGACTCCTCCTGTTCTTGCCTGGTTAGTTGTGTCATGTTCCACCTCTAATTTGGGAAGGGAAAACAGAGTCTGGCAAAGCCCTTCCGGCTCTGGTCCTGCTGAGACCTTCCCAGTGCCTTACCGTGCTGTGGTTTCCCCGCAGTACGTTGGTGCTCCCGTGGCCTACATCCAGCAGATCTTTGTGAAAGCCACCGTGTCCCCGTGGCAGAAGAACTTCCTGGCTGTGGATGTGTTCCGGTCGCCGCTGTCCCGCGTCTTCCAGCTGGTGGAGGAGATCAGGAACCATGCCCTGAGGGACGGGTAAGGCACGGGGAGCTGCTGCCATGCACACCTGGCTCCAAGTGGCTGCCTCCAGGGCTGGGCAGGAGCTCTGAGCTGGTMATGTCCCCAAAATTAAAGAAAAATCAGAGGTCAGTGCACATGAGTGACATGGGATCTGTCCTGCACACRGAGAAGTTCACATATGTGCTGGAGAACTTGCCTGTGCTCCAGGTAAGGCACTGGAAATCCTCAGCAGTCTTCTGGTCAGAGCCTGGAAGGGCCCTCCAAGGTGATACCTGTTACAGCAGGTGCAGTGTCACAGAATTCCTTTGTCACCACACCAGCTCCATATCACAGGGAGCTCCTGGGCCTCTGCTGGGATTTCCTGGTCCAGAACCTCCTGACTTCCACTCCAGATGGTTTTAGGACCAATTTATACCTGCTTGATTTTGTCTTGTCACAGCCTTTATACAACAACAGCTTTCCTCAACTTCCAGGTATTTCCAGGGAGAGCTCCCACTCCTCAGCCCAGACCCCTGTTTGTTCAAAGCCAAACGTAAAACTCTTGGCTCACTCTGGTGAGAGGCTCAATATTCCATGTGCCATCCTGGGTCCTCCTCTTGGCACAGTTGTCACCATGACRTTCCTGGAGGTGGGAGAGCAGAGCCGTGCACAGGTTGCCAGAGGAGTCTCACTTGAGTGGTATTTTCCATGGAAAGGCTTTTCCTGAAACACCTCAGAGATCACAGGACCCTTTTTCATGACCACGCACCAGTTTTGCACATTCAGAGGTGATTTATTAATGTCCCTKTGTCCATCTGTCCTTTCCAGATGACGAGCTGCCACCTCAGTTCTCCAACAGAAACTCTTTTTACCCTGTGAGTGGAGTCTTGCTCTTTGTRCTGTTAAAAGAAAGGGGATAAAATTTATCATTTTGAGTGTCCACCCTGCTCCTGTACTTGATGATTTGGCCTTTTTTTAGCCCCTCCCTTGTTCTCAACTGCTGCTCTCAGGGGTCATTTGTTAGATTTACTCAGTTTTTTCTCTCCCTGCCAGCTCCCCCAGCCTTGGCACTGACCTTCTGTGCGTGTGCTCAGTCCCTCTCCTYCCTTATCCTTATCCCCTTATCCTGTGGGACAATAATCTGTTGCCAGTTACAGTCAGAAACAACTTGCTCCAGGCCTGTGTTGTGCCCTCGTTATCTCCCTTGTCTTCTCGTTGTATTCCCATTATCTCCCCTTGGCATCGCCCTTGATGAGCATTGATGCAACATGGAAGCAAAACTATTACTTTTATTATTATTATTCATACCAGCAGAAGAATAACACTTCAGCATTTAGACCTAAACTTTGGGGTAAGGTCACCATTTTGGGGACGCACTGGGATATTTCAGGAAACATCTAATTTTGATAMGAATTCTGCAATTACCTCAGAAGTCATTAGGAAGTTCTGGTTGTTTGTTGCCAATAACAAAGTTGAGCACAGCTGATTTTCTTGGTATGCACACAGGCTTCTTTTTTATATTCTTTTATGTTAAAGGAGCTGAAGGTGTTAAGTGTACCTGGGCAGGAAACAGCCCTGGGTGTGTCTCCATCAGCTGCAGATCCAAGCACTCACCTCTGTAAAAGTCAGGAGTGACCTGGAATCTGTGGTTTGCCCCAGCTGTGGCTTTGGTGTCACCTTGCACCCACAATATCCCACAGGGACACGAGCTGGGAGCAGATAAGAACGTCCATGGGCTTATCTGCAGCATGAACTGTTATCAGTACCACATTTCAGAGTTGGATAAAGCTGGAATACAAGCCATGGTCATCTGGCTCTTCCTGGAGCCGTTACCAGAGGCATCACTGCATCAATTCCTTTAAATTTTCTTGCCCAAAGCTTTTGTCCCTATAAACACTGTCTTCTTGAGTGTATTTTCCAGTGTTTTCTTTTGATAGCTGTGACTTGTCCGGGTGTCCTGCCATAAAGACACAGGATACACATTCTGGAGGGAGTGTTCACAAAGGCAAATCTTCATTTATGAATTTCTGTGCTTATTCTTTGTAGTTCTTATAGAAAAAATCTCCTCTGGAGAGGGATTTTGCAAAGGCTCCGATTGATTTGTCATCTGGAAGCACCTTCCTGTGACCTGRGGCCAGAGCCAGGCAGGGTTGGTGTCTGTCTTTCACTTGGCCTTGGCTAAACACACCTTTCCTGAGCAGATCCCACCCGTTCCCCTATGCCATGGAGGGAAGTGTCTCTGTTGGAGCAGCAGCTCCTCCTTGTTGTCACAGGATGAGTGGGAGCTTTGGACAAGCCCTGCCTTAGCCTCAGATTTTGGCAACGGTTTAAATTTAAGGAGTCACTCTGCCCTGGAAGTTCTGGTGATGGCAAATGAGGTCTATTTATAAAATGAATTATTTATTAAACAGACAAGAGATAACAAATTAAAGCTCTTAATCAGAGTTACTGCACAGGATAAAACTAAACAACTCCTGGTAAGTTACAGCAGAACATCAACAGTGCAGGTATCAAGGTACTGTAACGAATGTGGTAAGAGTTCAAACCAGGCTTTTGTCTCTGCTCAGATTTGTGGCAGTAGACAGCAGTCCTGCTAAGGTGGCCTGCACCTTAGCATAAAGTAAAATCACTCTTGTTTGCAGGTTCTTAATGATGGCCAATCAGGCCTATTACAAGTGGATTATTTATTGAATAGACACAGAAACAACAGACATAAGATTCTAAACAAACTACTAACTACACAGGCTAAACCAGAAGAAATACTACTAGTAAGTTACAATATAAATATACAGTGCACGGTACAGGTACCAAAACTATAGCTAGCCAAGGAATAGTACGACTTTGAAGCCCATATGACTCACCAGACCGAATTACTGTGGTGTGGTGTGCTGAGGCTCCTTCCACCCAACTTCTAGGAGAGAAGTACTCAAGCCAGCATCCTGCAACTTGAGGGGTTTTCCCTCTTACATACTTTGGGGTGTGTAGAAGGTTTTCTCCAATTTGTGAGAGGTAAGGTAAATCTTCTATACTTGCAAAGTTTTAGTGTCTGTGAGTCATGAAATTGCAGCATAATCCCTTTCACAGCAGCTGTTTCTTGTCAGCTAATTATGTCAACAGTCAGGGGTCTGAATGTCTCACACGGCTGGGCTAGAAAGGGGAGATTCCCTGATTTATGCAAACAGATAAGCAGATAACCTTCTTCACCTGAGGAGGAAGGGGGAGGGAGGGTGTGAACGGCCTCGCCACAGGTACCTGTGGTAAAGCTGGCAAAAGAAAGCACTAGATTAGGAATCAAATGCAACTTCCCAAGGAAATGAGGAGAATGTTCAGATTCCTTCTCTCAACCTCTGGGAGTAACCYCAAAGCAGTGTCCCTGCTYAGGGGAGACTCCACGTATTTCCAGGGAATGTGCAGAAGATTTCTGCTGTGTGGAGGTTTGCGGTGGCTCTGATAGTTTGTGAAGGGAGGTGTCTGTCAGTCACAAATGCAGCTCTTCTTCAGCTCTCCCTTCAGCAGGGAGCTGTTCATGGGCAGCTGGGAGATGCCAGAGCAGTGTCAGCTCCACGGCACAGAATAACTCCCTGCAGGACACTTGTGCTGTTGGAGGCACCTGAGCAGGTGACAAACAGCAGAGCAGCTCCTGGAGGGGGTGRGATGCCCTGGTACATTCCCACACTTGGCTGCAGGCACTCCTTTTACCCCATGCAGTGGGAGTGCAGGGATCTCTTGCCTCCACGCCATAAAAGCATCTGCTGCATATGTGCACGTTAAGTGTGTTGAGATACATTGATCTCCTAAGCTTCACCATTTCCTTAACTCATGGAGTTAAAAAGATTTATCAGTAATAACTATATTATTGATTTTGGTAAGAAACACATGCTGTCGTTTCAGCTTCTGTATTTCCAGAATTGGTGATATTTTTGTGTTTTGGATTATGTAACACATACATATATAAAATGATTACTGATTTAAAATGTTACAATGACAGGGTATAACATTAAATCCAGAGTGTTCACGGCAACTGGGAAATCCAAACAAGTTACTTTACTTGTGTTGTTACCAGTCTGTGTACATCAGGATGTTCCCCATCCGCTGAGTCTTAAAAATCGTAGGAAAGATGAGATGCAAATCAGGATCAAAGAAAAGTTCACGGAGTTAATCTCTTGGTTGCAGTGATTGGATGGTCAGTGGCTCCCCTCACTCCCATTCATGGTTCTTAGTCCAGTGTTCTCTTCAGCTAATTCAGCATTTCACATATCCTTGCTCATCGTATCAAGTATTAGACAGTTCTGCAACAACCTGAACAAATATACATGTACTGTATTGTAGTCTGGTTGTCTCAGGGGAATCAAAGGTGTAATGAAACTCAAATTGGTCCTACCCACTCCAGGTGGGAATTATACACCTTACCCTGAGGAGGCAGGAAGAGGTGCACAAAACCGATTCCTTAATCATATGAAAATTCAAGTTACCTTCAGGGAGAAATCTTTTCCACCCACTGTGACAAGCAGAGTGAAGACAAGCATTTTAAGGCAATACTTGCAGAAAACTCATACACACTGCAAAACTGTTGGGACAGAATATATACAAATATTAATCAAAACAATTGAAAACTATCAAATTCTCTAGCACCTTGACAGTACTGACAAGATTTTTAGTACTGAGTAGATTTGGGCTGTCTTTCCTTCCAGAAGGAGCATCACTCCATGCTACAGAATTAAAGACATTGTTCTGTAAACATAAAGAGATAAACCATACAATGATTGTCATTTCAGAGCTTTTGGTTCTGTTGCAGCTGTAGCTACAGCAGATTCATCAGTTCCTGTGCTGTCCAGGATGGTCCCTCTGTGTCCAGAACTGGCTTTATTCCCTTACAGGAGTCCAGGAGTTTCCGTCAGTAATTTCCACTGCTCTGCAGGTGGTCACCAGCCCTTCCCACTGCTGCCTGAGCAGCTCCTTGTCTCACATCCGGATACACAGCCAGTTTTCTGAGGCTATACCTGACCATCCCTGGTTATTAGAGAAACTAAACGGACAGAAGTGTGCAGTGCTGAAGGTGTTGTGTGCAGAGTCGCTGCAGCAGCAGCTCCGTCCGCGGGCTCCAGCTGCGCTCGCAGCGCTGTTCCCGGTGCCGCCACACGGGGGCGGGCGGGGGCAGCGGGCCCGGCTCGCCGGAACGCGGGAGCGGGGAAGGCCTGCGCGGGGGCGGGAGCGGGGGAATATCCGTCGGGAGCTGCTGCCCGTCAGAACCAGCAGCCAGCCCGGCCATCGGTCCGCGAGTGTCTGTCAGAGTCTCAGGGATAATGCCGGTTTGGGCTAACTTGACCAGGACTGGTTGGCCCACCTTTAAATTGTCCCGAAAARCTTCAATTTTATCATTTGGAGCTGTTTCAAAAGACATAGGGCTCGAGAAAGCTCATGGAACAGGACTCCCCATTGGTCCATATTGGTTATTTATTATATTTATATATTTATATATATATACACATATATACACATACATATATGAAATAAATAGACAAATAAGTAAAATAAAGTAAAAATATATTTTTATTTATTATTTATTCCATTTATATATATACACACATATAAAAGAAATAAATTATGAATCTATATGCATTTATTATTTATTTTATTATATTTATTATGTCTCACATCAGCTATTTATTATATCTGATATAACACAGAGGGGAACCTTTTATCCCATCCAGATTCATGTAGTCTAAGGCAGCACTTTAGCAAACCATTGGCAGTCTCCACATGCTGCTTGCTTGAGGATAACAAGGTGTACAAAAAATCTATTTAATACCTTCCCTTTTGGCCCAGTCTTGCACCATCACACTGGTGAAGTGTGATCCATTGTCACTCTGTGTAGAGTCTGGGACAGCGAGACGGGAAAGCGAGTCACTGAGTCCTGAAATAGTAGCTTTGGCATCAGCATTCCTGCTTTTAGTGGCAACTAACAGTCCGGAGAGAGCACTTCCACACCTGTAAGTTTGTGCTTGTAACCGTTGGATGTCCTCAGAGGCCCAACATAATCTATTTGCCAAGTGCACCAGAGCATTGGTTACTTTTGATATGTAAAGGCGGTGCCAGGTCTGGGTGATTTTGTCCAAGTCTCAGCTGGCACTGGGGACACTGTGTGAGAATGCCTTGACACATCTTCCTGGTCAATGCCAGCCTCCGCTTTGTGCGGCAAAAAATTGAGTTTGTTGTCCAGTGTGCCCCAATTTACAGTGTAACCACTCAGCCAATYGATACCAGTCTTGTGGATCTTCCAGCTGATCCATTTCTATCCTGATTTTTGTCAGCTGATGCACGTTGTTGTTCGAGTAAGTCTGTAAAGCTTGGTCCTTCGCATGAGCTTTGACCCGTCCTATGGGGATTTTTCAAGATTGAGCCTGTAGCAAGAAGCATTTCCAATCTTCCTTCTGCCAAACCTCTTTTCCATTCACTTGCCAGTCCAACACTTCCCACTGACACAATCTCTGTGTGGCACCAGCTCAGAGTGCACAAGAATCAACACACACAGTCCTTGCTTTCTCCTTTACTGCCAGCAGTACAGCTTTTAACTCTCTTACCTGTCCACCTCCTATTCCTTCCTCTACTACTTCCACCCCTGTTTCAGTGTTGAGAGTGTCTTTACCTTCAGAGTGTGAAGTGAATGCAGGAGCATCCAGTACAGGACTAGGGTTATATGGCTGTTGTAAAGCTGACGTGTCTGGAGTCACAGCCATCTGTAATTTTGTAGGTTTTGTTGGCCCTTCAGTGACATTCACTGGATCTGTGACCCCTGGGACACATTCCCCCCCATTTGTGCACTGTTGGTTTTTGTGCAATTCCCTCTGGAGCACTGCCTTTCTTAACACAGGCTGACAGGTTGAAAGATCCTTGGATTTTCCCAGGCTGACACTGTTGAATTTTCTCTCCTTGTTCAAGAGCTCGGGTCAGAGATAATGATCCGTTTTCCCAGGCAGTTTATCTCTTCTCAGTATCTTTTAATGCTGTGGGACTGAACCCTAATTGTGCTTTGGATCTGTGTGGCCCTTCCTGGAACATATTACAGTCAGTCCCATGTTCAGCAAAGCCCCATTCAGCTGTTAGAGGATGACTGGGATGAACTGGCCCAAGTGATTGATAGGTTTTCAACTCTTCCATCAGTGTCTGCAAAGCCTGTTTGTGACTCTCATTCCCAGTTTTGGGTTTTCCTCATGAATGTGTACAAGGGTCTTGCTATTATAGAAAATCCAGGAACGTGGTTTCTCCAGTATCCCAAAGTACCGAATATCTTTTGAAGTTCCTTTTTAGTAGTGGGGGTAGATACAGCATCTATTTTTGTAATGATTTTATCTGGAATTACAGCTTGGCCTGCTATCCACCAGGTTCCCAGGAATTTTACCTCCTTAGAGGGACCTTGGCACTTGGCTGAAGGTACTTTTATTCCCTCCTCATTTCATCTATTCCACGTATCCTGTGCTGTTGTTCTTACTGCACTTTCCTCCTCACCTCCTACCAACACATCATCAATGTACTGACAGATTTGCACTCCTTCCTGGATTTTTATTTGTTGGAGGAGTTCAGCCAAAGCATGTGTGCTCTGGTGGGTGAGTCCTCACACCCTTAGGGCTGGTGATTGAAGGTGTGTTGTGCTCCTTCCCAAGAGAATGCAAACTTGGGCTTAGCTCCTTCCTGAATTGGGACCATAAAAACCATGTCTTTGCTATCCCAAAGTGCCATCCATTTATTGAGGTGCCTGCAGTGCAGCAGTGAGGTTTGCAGGAGTTGGGAGTGGTCCTGTGTTAGCTCTGAGCCTTTGATAATCGGTTGTTAAACACCAGCTCCCTCTGCTTTTGTCAGCAGCCAAGCAGGAGAACTGAGAGCAGAATGCATCCTAATTCATCCTCTTTATTCTAAATCTTTACTTACTTCATTTGTCCCTTGTTTGGCTGCAGGACGTGTAGGGTGCTGTTTAATGTTAATTCCAGCAGAAGGTAAAACTGGAATCATTTTTACAAGACTGATCTTTCTATTTTTTCCAGAAAGATTACTGTGTGGGGTTTTTGTGGGTCTGAAGGGCCAGACATCCCCACTGGGTAATTACCAAAGTTTCATTTTAAGGATGTCATATCCTAAAATGTTTCCTTCATGATCTGCAATCCCAAATATGTGTAAAGTCATTCACTTTTCCCCAGGTAACCATTAAAGGACCGTGGCAGTGTAACAGAAAATACTTTTTCCATTAAAGCCAGTTAAATGAGCTTTTTTAGTTTTAGAACTTAATCTTAGTTTTTTAGCATTCTTGGGAGTAATTAAAGAGATCTGAGCTCTGGTGTCAATTAAAAATTGTAAAGGTTGTCCAGGGAATGTGTAGAAGATTTTGCTTTGTGAAAGTTTGGTGTGGCTTTGATAGTTTGTGAAGTGAGGTGTCTGTCAGTCAGAAATGCAGCTCATCTTCAGCTCTCACTTCAGCAGGGAGCTGTTCATGGGCAGCTGGGAGATGCCAGAGCAGTGTCAACCCAAAATAACTCCCTACAGGACACTTGTGCTGTCCAAGTCACCTGAGCAGGTGACAAACAGCAGATCAGCTCCTGGTGGGGGTGAGATGTCCTGGTACGTGTCTGTCCCAACAGCTGGGTCTGCCACTGCCCCTGCCCACGAGCTCCTTCTGTAAACCCAAGGTGAGTCTGGAATTAGTGGTTGATAAGGACTATGTCAAACATAGGTCCCAGTTCAGACCAGTTACACCTGTGTGGATTTCTGAACCTCTGAGGAAATCCTCCTTTCCACACAGTGCGGAGGAATTGGGAAAACCCCGCACCCAGGTGCAGACACTGAATCCTGGGTGCATTTTAGAGCACTCTGTGCACCTCAGAGGATCCACCTTAGGCAGGCTGATCAGGATTCCTGTAAAACATCCCCTGGCATGTGTGGAGAGGGGTTTGAGGTCTGGAAGAATTCCAGAGAGAGAGTTTTTCTGTTGAGGGGAGATGTCTTAAATGTGGAAATGAAAATGTGGCACCTGAGATGGGTGAGAGTGAGAGCTGTGTGGTCAGGCAGCATCCTGTCCCTCAGCTGTGAGGGAGAGGAGCAGTGGCACCTGATGCAGGTCCTTGGGATGCTCCTCTCCAAAAGCTTTGCCTTTGCCTCGATTTGGTTCCACAGCCCTGTGTTTGCCTTTCAGCTCGGGGGTGAGGAGCTTGGAGGAGGTTTGTCTCCAGGTCACAGACCTGCTGCCTGGGCTCAGGAAGCTGCGGAATCTGCTCCCGGAGCACGGCTGCCTCTTGCTGTCTCCAGGGAACTTCTGGCAGAACGACCGGGAGCGCTTCAATGCCGACCCAGATATCATCAAAACCATCCACCAGCATGAACCAAAGGCCCTGCAGACGTCAGCCACGCTCAAAGGTGAGGGGCTGGAGAGCCAGGGAGGCTGAGAGTTGCCTGCAGCTTCATTGTTATTCCATCCTCACTAATTGCAGCACCTGCATTGCTGATGGTGCCAATTTGGGCATTATTTTGTCTCTCACAGCAGCTGAAGCTGCCCAACCTTTGTTGTCTCATTTTATATCTGCTTTTAAGCTCAGATCTGTATTTGTGGGAAGTGAACAATTCACTCAGTCAGGCTCCTTTCTGCAGGTAAAAATAGCAGGGTTTTGTTCCTCTCACTCTACACATGCTCCAGCCTGGCTTGTCCCTGTGTCACACTCTAAGGCTGCCTCATTGTCACAGATAAATGAACATTCATCCTGTTCCCCTGTGTGTTCTAATTCCTTGCACACAGCCCAAGTTGACAATGGATATCATAGAAGTATTTTTCTCTCTTAATTAAAAAAACCCTCTGACTGTGTGTGGGATCATCAGTGGTTCCATAATGCCAGAGGAAATGCTGCTTTAAATGCAGGTTTAATCCTTTTTAAAGGAACTTCAAAGTTCTGGAAGTGTATCATGTATTATATTACACATCTGAAAAGAGGGTTGTAACCCTAGAGGAAGTTTGCTTTAAAGGTTATTTTTGGGCATGCAGAGTGTGAGCTCGCTGTGGTTGGAGCACGTGGAGCCTCCATCAGGGATGGGGTCTCACCAGAGCACCGGGAAATGTGGGATATCCTATGGGATAAGAGCAGCCGTTGTCACTGCTGCTGTTCTCCAGGAACACCTCCTGCACCCCCTCTCTGTGTGCGTCCTGTTTCCCTGATGTGCTGTCCATCCCCTGTCTCTCCAGACCTGCTGTTCGGGCTGCCCGGGAAGTACAGCGGGGTGAACCTGTACAACCGGCGGCGCGTGGTGTCCTACACCGTCACCCTGGGGCTGCAGCGCTACGACTCCAGGTGAGGAGCTTACCCTGGGCACGTCTGCTGTTTTCTCCTCTCATGTTGGCATGGTTTTCTCTATGTCCATTTTCTTGTAGTGTTGAGTATTTTTGCATCTTCTGAAGGTGCTGTTTTGGAGAGAAAACTTGCTGTGTTTTAAGGAAATAAAATACCCTCAGTTCTCAGTTCCTCTTCAGAAATAGTGTCTATAACATCTAGAGCTGCCAGGGGGAGTTCCTGTGGCCTCCAGGGCCCTGCAGCTCTGGTTTGACCCAGTTACCTGTACAGAGATTGGTTTGCTTTCCAGTAAGCACTGGTTCAACTGCTGAAAACCCTTTGGCAGTGTTGGCCAAACTGGTGTGGGTCAAGTGGATCTGAGGACTCGGAGCTGCACAGAACTCCCGAAGGGATGCCTGGGATGGAATTGACAGCACAGGTGTCAAAACTTGCTCTGCCAGAGAGCTGAGCTCTCAGGGCTGTCGTGTGGCACCTTCCATCAGCTGCTTTACACAAAATTCCATAATTCTATGAAAATTCCGAGGGTGTTTGAGACCATGGCGTGTTCTGTTCCCCAGGGCTCAGATTGTGGTTAATGAGCCTTTAAGTAAAGTTTTGGTGATTCTGCACAGCAAACCTTTGTAGAAATCCAGGTCTGGGTGGTTTGGGCCAGTGAGGACCAGGTTTCGGAATGAGGCCTGGAGAGAACCACGTGACTCCACGGAGCTTCCTCCTGCTGCGCTCCTGTAGGAACTGCTCCTGGTTTTTGGGAAAGGGTGAGTGACCTGCTGCTCTCCCCCAGGTTCCTGAGCAGCCTCCGCTCCCGCCTGAAGCTGCTGCACCCCAGCCCCAACTGCAGCCTGCGGGAGGAGAGCGTGGTCCACGTGCACTTCAAGGAGGAGATCGGCATTGCCGAGCTCATCCCACTCGTCACCACCTACATCATCCTCTTCGCCTACATCTACTTCTCCACACGTAGGTCTGGGGGCACCTGCTCTCCAGGCACCTGGGGGTGGGCTCAGGGGTGCGGTCTCCTGTCCGTAACACCACTGCACTTCCCGCCTGTTTCAGCAGGAAAGGCAGTCTTGGAATTCTACCATGAACTGTCATAGAATTAGTAACTGTTAATCTGATTCCTGCTAATTTGTCCCTCTTAGCCAGTGTGGTGTTATTCCTGGAGATATACCTCCCCAGCCTGGGGGTGTTTCCCCATCCCTGGAAGTGTCCAAGGCCAGGCTGGACAGGGCTTGGAGCAACCTGGTCTAGTAGAAGGTGCCCCTGCCCATGGCAGGGAGTGAGACTGGATGATCCTTAAAGTGCTTTCCAACCYAAACAATTCCATGATTCTGTGATGTCTTCTAAGGTGTGTCCTGTCTTGGGCACCTTTAAATGCCACAGGAATGCCTTTTTTTCCCAGTTCATATCACTCGTTATTGGACAGGTCAGACACATGTTCTGAGCTGGTGAGTTTAGACCTCCCTGGCCCCATTTAAGTTCCTTTTTTCACACCTCAGTGCTGTGCTGGGACTGGTTTGAGCTGTAAACCAGCGTTGTCCCCTGTCCCACCCTTGTGCTGGGAGGCTCTGGGAGCTGCATTTCAGACACCACCTTCTGGGCTGAAGGGTGTTCCGTGACCTCCTGAAGCCAGTCAGAACGAACATCCCTTCCCCATCTGTGATAATCCTGTTTGCTTTCCCGGGCTGTGTTTTCCAGGGAAGATCGACATGGTGAAGTCCAAGTGGGGCCTGGCGCTGGCGGCGGTGGTGACGGTGCTCAGCTCGCTGCTCATGTCCGTGGGGCTCTGCACCCTGTTCGGCCTCACGCCCACACTCAACGGGGGGTACGTGCCAGCCCCTGCCAGGCTGGGGGCACAGGGAACGCTTGGAAGCAGCTGCTCAGTGCTCCCGGGGTGTATTTGACACACTGCTGGGCAGGATCACCATCAGGTGCTCTCTGGGGATGCAGATGTGTTCCTCTGCTGGCCAGTCCTCCTGGAGATTCCTTACTGCTGAGCAGTTGGCTCTGYGTGCCTAAAGCAGAAGGAATTGTTGGGATAACACATTGTTCCTGGAGCTGAGCAGGCTCTCCCACACCCTCCTCCTGCAGCAGCTGCATGCTCTTTGTTTAGAGTCCTATCCCTAAGGAGCTTTCCTCCCATCTGTGTCCTGTCCTGGTGCTGCCTGGAGGACTCACAGAGGTTATGAGCAGAAAATGCTTTAATTAAAGGCAGGCCTGAGTTGTTCTTGATGAACTTTGGTTTCTTGGACATGAACGGGAAGCTGCCCCTGAGAAGCTTATCTATAGTGGTGGTTTTTCACTCGCTATGGACATTCACTGACATTCCCCTCTTCCAGTGTCTGAGGGAGCCTGCAGGGAAGCTGGAGAGGGATTCTTCATCAGGAACTACAGTGATAGGACAAGGAACAATGGTTCAAACTAAACCAGGGGAAGTTTAGGTGATATAGACAGCAGAAATCCTTCCCTGTGAGGGCAGTGAGGCCCCGGCACAGGTTGCCCAGAGAAGCTGTGGCTGCCCCATCCCTGGAAGTGTCCAAGGCCAGGTTGGACAGGGCTTGGAGCCACATGGGATAGTGGAAGGTGTCCCTGCCCATGGCAGGGGTGGGATGAGATGATGCTTAAAGGAGGTGGGACACGCTCCCTGCCCCCTCCCAGATGACTGATTACACCCAGTCCCTCACAGGGTGTTCCAGGTCCATCTCTGTATTTACACCTCATTGTGTAGGTGCACAGGAGCACAGGGCTCTATCCCCACCCTGGGAAGCATCAAGACTAATTTAGTGGTGCTCCACAATGGGCATTTTCCAGGAATTCCTGCAGCTTTGCAAAAATGGTGATCTCTGCCCAAGGCAGATGAAACACAAACCCTTTCCCTGTCACAGAGTGACACTGAGAGAAGGGACTGGGCCGAGGGCATGGGGTGGTGTCTCCTCACCTCCACTCCCGGGTGTGTCTTTGCTCCAAACTTGCCTCTTTCTCTTCATTTTCCCCATGGATCTCCTCCTCAGCTGTGCTTCTATTTCCTCCAGAGAGATATTCCCATACCTGGTGGTGGTGATTGGCCTGGAGAACGTCCTGGTCCTCACCAAGTCCGTGGTGTCCACACCTGTGGACCTGGAAGTGAAGCTCCGCATTGCCCAAGGTAGGATCCTGCTCCAGGAGACTGCAGAGAGGGAAAATGGGGGAACCCAGATACTGGGAGAGGGGGAGCGGTTAATTCAGGTCTGTGAAAGAAACAACAAGGTGAGTTGTTCAACCTTTTGTCCTGATTTTAATTCCAGTTAATACAATGCTGTCATTGTGGGCACTGCTTTTGGGATTGTTGACTGAATCGTTGGCTAAGTAAATATAAAAAATTTTTGGTAAGGGAGAGCTGGATCTCCTAGTTTGGATACTGAGCATTGTGTCCTTATGTCAGGCATATCAGAAGTGCAGAACACAGGTCCTACAGAATACTCCTGAATGTGTGACAAAATTATCTKTTCCATTCTATGAACACTGTGCCTGCGTAAGGATTTGAGTGTGCTCACACCAGAGATAAATGGAATTTGCAAACTTCAAAGCTGTTTCTAAACATCAGGGAGAAAGGATTCTAGAGTGATGCTGATTTGAGTTTTAAAAATACAAGTGGTTTGGATCCTAGATGGGAAACAGGACTCAAAGCTTCAGTGGGCCTTTGCACTTTGGAATTATAGCCTGGAAAGAACTTTTTTGCCTGTTGTCTGGAAAGAAGGGAAATGCAGCTTCTTTTGCTGTGCTCATGTCTGGCACAGTGAGGAGGCTCTTCTGACCTGTCCTTGCCTTTCTCCAGGCCTGAGCAACGAGAGCTGGTCCATCATGAAGAACATGGCAACGGAGCTCGGGATCATCCTCATCGGATACTTCACCCTGGTCCCGGCCATCCAGGTGAGAGTGGCAGCACAGAGCCTCAGGCACTGCACAGAGGCAGTGGGCAGTAGGATCACAGAGTTAGGAAATTGTTTGCCTTGGAAAAGCCTCGGAGATCATCAGTTCTAACTGTTGCTCAGCACTGCCAAGGCCACCACAGACCTACGTCCCCAGCTGCCACATCCAAACAGCTTTTAAATTCCTTGAGGCATGGGGGCTCTACCATTGCCCTGGGCAGTTCCAATGCCTGACCATCCTTTTGGGGAAGAAATTCTCCCTAATTTCTAAGCTAAACCTCCTCTGGCCCAACCTGAGGCCATTTCCTCTCATCCTGTCCCTTGTCYCCTGGGAGCAGAGCCCCAGGGCTTTGATGGATTGTGGCTAAAAAGAACAAAGAATGTGAATCAGAATAAATACTCCTGGATTCTCACATGGACTCATCCAGCCCTAAACTGTCAGCCAATAGAAGAGATGGATAATGAGGTTTGTCAGTAAAACACTGCTGAGTGTCCCTTGTTCTGGAGTGAAATGGGAGCCAATCCCTGTGTCTCGTCCACAGGAGTTCTGCCTCTTCGCCGTGGTCGGGCTGGTGTCGGATTTCTTCCTGCAGATGTTCTTCTTCACCACAGTGCTGTCCATCGACATCCGCCGCATGGAGGTGGGGATGGGAGCATGGCCTTGGCCTGGGGGGGAGCAAGGAGAGCACAGCCCGTGCTTTCACTCCCTAAAGAGAAAAAAAACAGAGAATCATAAATTCTCTGAGGTTGGAAAAGGCCTCTAAGACCATCGAGTCCAACTATCCCCCAGCCACCACCATGTTCACCACTGACCGTGTCCCCAAGTGCCACATCCCCACAGCTGTTAAATCCCCACAGGGATGGGGACTCCACCCTGCCCTGGGCAGCCTGTGCCAAGACAGGACAGCCCTTTCCAGGAAGAAACTTCTGCAATATCCAATCTAAACCTCCTCTGGCACAACTTGAGGCCATTTCCTCTTGTCCTGAGCTGTTAAAGTTCTGGGGCCATACTTGCTTGGTTACACACACAAGGATTGGGAACAGGACACCTGAGGGAAAAGACACCCTCAGGAAGGACATGGAGCTGTTGGAGCAAGTCTGAGGAGGCCAACACGTTAACTAGCAGGGTGGAGCAGCTCTGCTGTAAGGAAAGGATGAGAGAGTTGGGATTATTCAGCATGGAGTGGAGAAGCCTCAGGGTGACCTAATTGTGGCCTGCCAGTACCTGAAGGACCTACAGGAAATATGGGGAGAGAGTTTGGACAAGGGCCTGGAGTGACAGGTCAAGGGGGAATGGGTTCACTCTGACAGAGAGGAGGTTTACATTGGGAAGAACTTCTCTGTGAGGGTGGTGAGCCCTGGCACGGGTTGCCCAGGGAACCTGTGGCTGCCCCATCCCTGGAAGTGTCCGAGGCCAGGGGCTTGCAGCAGCTTGGGATAGTGGAAGGTGTTCCTGCCCATGGCATGGATGAACTTTAAGGTCCCTTCCATCCCAACCATTCCATGATTCTATGAGTCTATAAATGTGCTGATTTGGGATAAATGGGCTGGAAGGAGACCCAGTCAGCACCATGACCATGGGGGAAGAATCCCTCACATGTCACCAGAGATCTCTCACACCTCCATCAGGGATCCTTCACCAGGGCCTCACACCTCACCATGGATCCCTCACCTCCCACCCCCTCATCCCCCAGCCCCTCATCCCTCACCATTCCCTGTCTGTTCCAGCTGGCCGACCTGAACAAGCGGCTGCCCCCCGAGTCGTGCCTGGCGCCGGCGAAGGCCCCGTGCCGTGCCCGCCCTCCCGCGCTGCGGCCGGCGGCGCCGCACACGCCGCACACCATCACCCTGCAGCCGTCCTCGCTGCGCAACCTGCGCCTGCCCAAGCGCCTGCGCGTCATCTACTTCTTCGCCCGCACGCGCCTGGCTCAGCGCCTCATCATGGTACGTGGGGGGGATTGGGACCCCTGCCCTCCCTCCCTGCTGGGCGCCGACCCTGCCAGCCTGGCGCCCCCTGCCCTCCTTGTTCGGGGGTGCCAGATGTGCTGCCAGCCTGGAGTCTGCTCCCTGTTGTGCATTTGGGGGGAGAAGCGAGGTTCTGACCATCACGTGGATCACAGGAAAGTGGTGTCCAGGGTCTGCGTGCTGGGCAGCACTCCCAGTCCTCCCCGAGGAGCAGTGCTGGGAGTAAGGCTGCAGAGAGTGCGGGGTTCCTGTGGTTGGGTGCCGTGGGTCAGCTCAGGCAGGGCACAGGGTGGTTGGTGGCACTGAAGGGACCCGTGTCTCTGCTCACCCCACGCAGGCCGGGACCGTGATCTGGATCGGAATCCTGGTTTACACGGATCCTGCTGGGCTTCGCACCTACCTCACGTCCCAGGTCACCGAGCAGAGTCCCCTGGGGGAAGCAGGGCTGCCTCCCGTGCCCGTTCCCGGAGGGGTCCTGCCTGCCGGGGACCCCAAGATCGACCTCTCAGTCTTCCCATCGGAGCCACTCCAGCTGTCAGAGAACCAGACACAGCAGCGGGAGCAGAAGTCGGGGCTGGAGCCCAACCAGCATAGCTGGGCCCAGGGAGCAGAGGGCAGAGGGAACGGGCAGGTGGAGCTGGGAACAGAAGCAGAGGTTACCTGGGGAGCAGAGGATGAAGAGATCTGGAGGAAGCTCTCCTTCAGGCACTGGCCGGCCCTCTTCAGCTACTACAACATCACCCTGGCCAAGAGGCAAGTGGGATGGCAGGGAGTACCAGAGGCACTGGGATTTAGGGAACTGACCCCAAGTATTTGTATTCCCTCTGTCCTTCGTCTTCCTGACTCACATAACCTGRTTCCGTGGGGCTCATTCCAGGCGTGTTCAGGAGGAGCTGCTGAGCAGGTCCCCCTAGGTAGGCAGAGCTCTCAAACCCTCCAGGGCTGTTCCTCTGGGAATCAGGGTTGCTTCTCTCCATGCTCTTGGGTATTTTATGTGCTTGGTGTCTTCCTTGACCCTGGAAGTGAAGTTTTGGATTTTGTAAAATAGTAAAAAGAGGCTCAGGGGAGACCTTCTGGCTCTCCTCAACTCCCTGACAGGAGAGTGCCGCTGGGGGTTGTCGGGCTCTGCTCTCCGGGAGTAAGGGACAGGACAAGAGGAAATGGCCTCAAGTTGTGCAGGAAAGGTTCACATTGAATATTGGGAATATACCTTCTTGAAAGGGCTGYCCAGCCCTGGCACAGCTGCCCAGGGCAGTGATGAGTCTCCATCCCTGGAGGGATTTAAAAGCCATGTGGATGTGACACTTGGGGACATGGGTTGGTGGTGGCCTTGGCAGTGCTGGGGGAGAGGGGGGACTCACGGGTCTCTGAGGGCTTTTCCAACCTCAACGATTCTGTGATTCAGTGATCTGATCATCTGTAAGTGATGGGGGTGGTACATGTGAGGAAGAGACACCTGAGCTGAAGAARGTTCTTGGTGAGATCTCCTGTTCTGCAGTGCACAGGAAACTAGACCAGATCTTTATATCCTTTCTTAAATCCATGGAATCCATGAGTTGATCACATCAGGACTTTGTTCCACTGTTGGCTCTTTGAAGAGTTAAAACCTGGGAAATACCTTTAGAGGAGAATATTTCCAAGGAGATCTTTAGTTTCAAACAGCTGAAGTTACCAACCAAAAGCACCCTGAGACCTGGCGTGGCTGCCCGGTCACCTGTCGGGATCCCAGCGTCCCCTCATGTCCTTCCTAAGCTGTTCTCCCTGTCCCCCCCTCAGGTACATCAGCATCCTGCCAGCCATCCCTGTCACGCTGTACCTGAACCCGCAGGAGGCCTTGGAGATGCGGCATCCCCAGGAGGCCTCGCGCTACCACCCCTTCCTGGCAGGCAGCGCTGGGAAGCTGGACACAGGATCCCAGCCGGACCACACAGCCCAGCCCCACGGCCACCAGGATGTCACCCTTTACAAGTAAAATGTCCTGTCACAGCCTCTTGACTCTGCCTCAGCTCTGGGGAGGCTCTGGGGCTGGTCCTCCTGCTGGGAGACTAAAAATACTCATGAAGCTCCAGTGCCAAAGCTTGGGATGCTTGAGATGCTCCAGTTGAAAATTAAATTAATCTCTCCTGGCAGTTTTCCATCAGCTGAGAGCTCTTAGTGTTCCTGATGTATTACAGGGTTGATCATTGGGTGACAGGGAGAGGAGGTCGATTTGGGGTATAAATGCTGTGATTTCATAGAATCCTGGAATGCACTGGGTTGGGAGGGACCTTAAAGCCCATCCAGTCCCACCCCCTGTCCTGGGCAGGGACACCTTCCACTAGGCCAGGTTGCTCCAAGCCCCATCCAGGCTGGCCTTGGACACTTTCAGAGATGGGCCAGCCACCATCTGGATATCATTTGATAATGATTTATTGGGTGTTAGATTAAATTCTGGTGCAAGGAGCTTCCCTCCTTCTGGATAGGACGGCTCACAGCCTGAATCTGCAACCTGAAGTGCTGAACACATGGTGTATTATCCCCATTGTCCCTATCTGGTGTTTTCTTAAAGTCTTAGCTGTTCTCTGCTTTCCTTACAGAAAAGCCTCAGAATCTTGCTGAAATGGTCATTTTCCCATTAAAAACCCCTTTAATTTCCAACAAATCTGTGCAATTTGTTGAAAACATTTCTCAGATGAGAAATTGAGACCAGCACACGAGTAATCCTAGCGCGGAATTTGTGGCACACGCAAATCTATCCACGGACTAGAAACTGGATTTTTTTGCTTACCTTCTCCTTGTCTTTGTGTGTGTCTCCCCCAGGGTGGCTGCTCTGGGCCTGGCCTCGGGCATCCTGCTGGTGCTGCTGCTGTTCTGCCTGTACCGGGTGCTGTGCCCCAAGAACTACGGGCAGAACGGGCYGGGCCGGCGCCGCAGGGGGGACCTGCCCTGCGACGACTACGGCTACTCCCCCCCCGAGACAGAGATCGTGCCCCTGGTGCTCCGGGGACACCTCATGGTATGTCCAGCTTAGAAATAAATACCTAAAGAAAGGATATAGCATGAAATTCCTGCAGCACTTTCCCATCTCCTCCTGGGACTTGCTTTCTGCAATTCCGGCTGTCACCGCCTCTGGCTTCCATTCCCTTCTTTGYCGGGATACTTCTACATTCCTGAGGTTTAAAGCCTACTGGGTCCCGTTTTCCTGCTTCCCAAAAGTTAGTGGGTGTTCATGTTTGTGGTGCTCAAAGCATCCGTGGGTTTGCTCAGAAGCGGCTGCTGCTGCTCACTTCACTCAGTGTTCCTGAAGGGAAAGATGTTTCTTCAGGAAGAATTTCTTCCTGGAAAGGGTGGTCAGGCTCTGGAAGGGGCTGCCCAGGTAGGTGGTGGAGTCTCCATCCCTGGAGGTGTCCAAGGAAGGCCTGAGCATGGCATGCAGTGCTCTGGGCTGGTGACAAGGTGGGCATCAGGCACAGCTTGGACTCCATGCTCTGGGAGGGCTTTTCCAACCTCAGTGATTCTGGGATTCTTCCCATTCTGAGATGAAACAAAGCTCTCGGGCATCCAGACAGATGAGTTTAAACTGCTGTGCTGAGTCTCCCAGAGMAGCTGCATGTCAGTTCCTGATCGTGCCATCAGTTTGGGACAGAATTTGTCAGGGAAAAGGAAGACAGATGGAGTCTGTTGGATTTGCAGCAGTCCAGTGCACACTGAGGCCTCTGGGCAGAAATCCTGGAATCCCAGAATGGCTTGGGTTGGAAGGGACCTTAAAGCCCATCCAGTCCCACCCCCTGCCATGGGCAGAGACACCTTCCACTATCCCAGGTTGCTCCAAGCCCCGTCCAACCTGGCCTTGGACACTTCCAGGCGTGTCCATGTCCTCAGTGTCCCTTGGTTCCTAAACCAGCCAGTTTTGACATAAAATCCATCATCTCTGCAGTTCCTCAGCCACACAAGGCTATTGTCGGGATTCAGAGGCCTCAGCGATGCCACACTGAGCTGTGCTTGTCCTTCCTTCCTCCCAGGACATCGAGTGCCTGGCCAGTGACGGGATGCTGCTGGTGAGCTGCTGCCTGGTGGGGCAGATCCGCGTGTGGGACGCGCAGACGGGCGACTGCCTCACCGTCATCCCCAAACCCAGGTACGGACCCGCCCGCAGCCCCACGTCCCTGTGCTCCCAGGGAACAACCTGCCAGTGGAGCGGGGCTGAGTTTTGTCCCTCCTTGCAGGCTGCGCAGGGACAGCAGCGGCATCTTCGATTACCAGGAGAGCTGGGATCACAGCCCAGACGGGAAGAACGGGCTGGAGGACTCCTTTGAGAGCAGCCACCAGCTCAAACGGCTGCTGGGCCCCCCCCAGCCCCCCCTGTTCTGTGACCAGCCCGACCTCACCTCCCTCATCGACACCAACTTCTCAGAGCACGCCAAGGCGGCCGAGTCGGAGCCGCGGCTCCGGGCCGTGGGCACTCGCCACAAGGACTCGGGATACGACTTCAGCAGCCTGGTTGGGAAGGTGTACGAGGAGCACGGCAGCTCCAGCTGCAGGAACGTGAACTTCCCAGGGCTGTCGGCCCCGCATGGCCCCGCCGGGTTCTGTGGGAGCAGCGGCCGCTCTCCGGGATGTGGCTCCGACGAGGGCGGATGCGGCAGCCGCCGGCGCAGCCTCGGGGACCGGAGCCTGGGGGACGAGGCCTGCGCAGGATGTGACAAATCCTCAGCCCTCCCGTCCTGGGGAGGGGACCTGGAGAGCTCCGTCTGGAGCCTGGAACTGCAGGGAAACCTGATCGTGGCCGGCCGGAGTAACGGGAAGCTGGAGGTGAGGAACAGGGACACAGTAAAGGGAAGGTGGAAGTGAGGAACAGGGATACAGTAACAGGAAGGTGAAGATGAACAGGGACACAGTAACAGAAAGCTGGAGATGAGGAACAGGGACACAGTAATGGAAAGCAGGAGGTGAGGAGCAGGGACACAGTAACGGGAAGCTGAAGGTGAGGAGCAGGGACACAGTAACGGGAAGCTGAAGGTGAGGAGCAGGGACACAGTAACGGGAAGCTGAAGGTGAGGAGCAGGGACACAGTAACGGGAAGCTGAAGGTGAGGAGCAGGGACACAGTAATGGGAAGCTGAGGGTGAGGAGCAGGGACACAGTAATGGGAAGCTGAGGGTGAGGAGCAGGGACACAGTAACGGGAAGCTGGAGGTGAGGAACAGGGACACAGTAAAGGGAAGGTGGAAGTGAGGAACAGGGATACAGTAACAGGAAGGTGAAGATGAACAGGGACACAGTAACAGAAAGCTGGAGATGAGGAGCAGGGACACAGTAATGGAAAGCAGGAGGTGAGGAGCAGGGACACAGTAATGGGAAGCTGAAGGTGAGGAGCAGGGACACAGTAATGGGAAGCTGGAGGTGAGGAACAGGGACAGGGTAGCGGGAAGCAGGAGGTCGCACAGCTCCAGGGCACAGCACAGGGAGCTGTCACCTGCTCACACAGCTCAGGGGCCAGGAGCAGAGCAGAGGGAGCTGTTCAGAATCCCAGACCCCTCCGTGTCTGGTGCTCCTCYGGCCAGTGTCACCACAGTGGCCCCTCCTCCCCCAGGTGTGGGATGCCATCGAGGGGACCCTGCGCAGCAGCAACGATGAAGGACAATCCGGCATCACGGCCCTCGTCTTCCTCAACAACAGGTAATTCCTTGAGCAGGTGCTGGGAGATGCCCAGCCCTGACCTCCATGGCAGCTCCAGGCAGCAGAGGTTCAGCTGGGAAGTCTCTTCCTTAGAATCATCATATCATGGAATATCCTGAGTTGGAAGGGACACCCAAGGATCATCAAGTCCAACTCCTGGCCCTGCACAGACACCCCAACAATCCCASCCTGTCCCTGAGAGCATTGCCCAAACACTCCTGGAGCTGTGGCAGCCTCGGGGCCATGACCATTCCCTGGGGAGCCTGTTCGGTGCCCGACCACTCTCTGKGGGAASAACCTTTTCCTGATATCCAGCTTAATATCCAGCCTAATCCTTCCACATATCCACCTCTCACCAGCTTTCCTGGATCCAAGTCTGCTCCAGCAGCCACTCCTTCAGTCTTCCCAGTAGCTGAATATCCAGAGGGTTTCAGGGCTGTGAGACCTTTGGATCATGGTTTCCGTGGCTGCTGTTCCAGAGGTGCTGCCATCAGCCAGTCTAGTCAGAGCTCTGTCTAATCTCCAAGCCCAGTTCATGCAGCCTCCTCCCGGGAGTGGGTGATTCATGCTCTGCCCCGGGGGGTGTCTGGTTTTGGGGCTCGGGGAGGGGCCTCTCCTCACGCCCCCCCCCTCCCTTTGTCCCTCAGGATCGTGGCTGCCCGGTTGAACGGTTCCTTGGATTTCTTCTCCCTGGAGACACACACGTCCTTGAACCACCTGCAGTTCCGAGGTGAGCAGGGGTTGGAATGTCTGTGCACTGCCCTGGGCTCCTCCCTCTTCCTCCTCCTGTCCCTCCTCACAGCTGAGTCTTCCTCACATCCACTTCAGCTCTGGTGGTAACGCTGCTCTGGAGAAGCTGTGCAGAGCTGAGGGGTGCTGTGGGAGCTCCCTGTGCTGGGACACCATTCCCATGCTGCTTTTCCCCAGGGCACAGGGCTGGAGGCTTCCATGGGCTTCCAGGGCCAGCTCTCCCATTACCTTGTTCCACTTCTTACTTGTTCCCACCCCAGGAACAGCACGAGGCCTCAGTACAACCACAGCACAGCCCAGTCTGGCGACTGGGGGTGACTGGTTATAGTGTAGGGGTTCCTTTGCTTCTGGAGCAGAACGGAGGGGACAATTTAGATGGGATATTGGGGAGAAGTTCTTCCCTGGGAGGGCAGTGAAGGACTGCGAGAAGCTGTGGCTGCCCCATCACTGGAAGCGTTGAAGGCCGGGATGGGACTTGGAGCACCCTCGGATAGTGGAAGGTGTCCCTGCCCATGGCAGGGGTGGCACTGGATGGGCTTTAAGGTCCCTTCCACTCCAAACCATTCTGGGATTCTTTGACCATGTTGAGACCCTCACTCTGGTTGTTCACTAGCGCAGAGGGTTGGCTGCAGTACCAGCTCCAAATTCCCTAAAGCCCAGCACGCAGGCACCCCTGAAGGACACATCCCGAGGTGCCCTTACCCCGGCTCGGGTGCGTGTGTCCCCGCAGGTGCCCCGGGCCGGAGCAGCCTGCCGCCGTCGCCGGAGCTGGGCCGCGGGGCCGCGGTGCGGTGCCAGCTCACCCACAGCGTGGCCTGCGCCCACCACAAACCCATCACCGCGCTGAAGGCCGCGGCCGGGCGGCTCGTCACCGGCAGCCAGGACCACACCCTCAGGGTGAGGGGACAGGGACACTGGGCTGGGGGGCACACAGGGAGGGGGGCTCAGGATGGGGCGAGTTCCAGAAGCTCCACGGGTCCTGTTGTTCATCTGCCTGGATGTGGCATCAGTGGAGTTGGAAGGACAGAGCCTGGTGAGTGTCACCCTGAGGTGAGTGTGGGCCCTCTGGCCTTAGGRGTGGGTGACTTCAGATAATTATGGAATCATTGAGGTTGGAAAAGCCCTCCAAGACCATGGAGTCCAGCATTCCCCAGCACTGCCAAGGCCACCACCAACCTATGTCCCCAAGTGCCACATCCGCACGGCTTTTAAATCCCCCCAGGGATGGGGACTCCACCACTGCCCTGGACAGCCTGTTCCAATGCCTGACCACCCCTTCTGTGAGGAAATTTTCCCGATGTCCAACCTGAACCTCCCCTGGCACAACTTTGAGGCCATTTCCTCTCATCCTGTCCCTTGTTCCCTGGGAGCAGAGCCCAACCCCTCCAGCAGGGAGTTGTGGAGAGCCAGAAGGTCCCCCCTGAACCTCCTTTTCTCCAGGCTGAGCCCCCCCAGCTCCCTCAGCCGCTCCTGGTGCTCCAGCCATTTCTCCAGCTCCGTTCCCTGGACACGCTGCAGCCCCTCCAGTCTCTCCTCTGGGGAGGACCCCAGACYTGCCCCCAGGATTCCAGGCGGTCCCTCAGCAGTGCCAGCACAGGGGGACAATCCCTGCCCTAATCTTGTGGCCACACTGGTTTTGATCCAACCCACGTGCCATTGGCCTCTTTGCCCACCTGAGCACACCTGGTCCCATCCGCCTGCTGTCCCCAGCACCCCCAGGGCCTTTCCCAGCTCTCCAGCCCCTCTGCCCCCAGTCTGGAGTGTTGTATGAGGTTGCTGTGATCCACCAGCATTAGTGGCAGGTCCAGGTTCCTGAGTGTCCCCTCTCCCCATCCCCTTCAGCCGTGCAGTCACTGCCCTGTCACCACCCACCAGCCATGCCTTACCTCTGCCCTCACAGCAGCCTCCCGTGGCCTCTGGAACCATGGGCGGGCTCCGGCTGTGCCGCAGTGGGATCAGGTGGGATCTCGGGTGGTATTCCCTGAGCCCAGCTGGCCCCGGAGCCTCAGTCCGGCCTCTCCTGCCCCAGGTGTTCCGGCTGGAGGACTCGTGCTGCCTGTTCACCCTGCAGGGCCACTCGGGAGCCATCACAGCCGTGTACATTGACCAGGTATGGGAGRGCCTGAGCCTGAGCCCTCTCCTGCCTTCACACCTGAGCCCTCACCTGGCTTCATACCTGGGCTCACACCTGAGCAGATACCTGAACCCATCCCTGAGTCAGTGGCTCAGCCAGAGGGATCCTCCATCTCTCACAGGCCAAGCCAGAGTTTTCCCTCAGCTCCCTGCAAACTCAGCGATCCCTTTGCCTGGAGATCTCCAGCCTCTCTGTCCTGTTGGAGCAGGGAATTGCTGTTCCTGCACTGCCAGGCTGGGGATGAGTGGGGCTGAAATGGGGCCTGAGCCCCTGGGGAGGCTGTGCCCCCCAACCCCTGGGAGGAGGAGGGGGAGCCCCCATGTGCTGTCCAGCCCCGTGTAAGTGAACTGGGGTGTCTCTGCACCTGGAGCTCTGTCCCGCCCAGCCTGCTCGAGCACAAGGAACAGGCAGGGAACCCCYGTCAGTCCCGGGCTCCAGCCCACACTCCTGTGACCTCCTGCTGCCGGGAGTGCCGGCAGCACTGGGAGTGCCGGCATGCGGAGCCCCCCGGTGTGGGTGGCACCGTGTTCCCCCGGTGCTGACATGGCCCTGGTGTCCCACAGACCATGGTGCTGGCCAGCGGCGGCCAGGACGGGGCCATCTGCCTGTGGGACGTGCTGACGGGCAGCCGCGTGAGCCACATGTTCGCCCACCGCGGGGACGTCACCTCCCTGACCTGCACCACGTCCTGCGTCATCAGCAGTGGCCTGGACGACGTCATCAGCATCTGGGACCGCAGCTCGGGCATCAAGCTCTACTCCATCCAGCAGGTGGGACCTGCGGGGCAGCTGGGCCGGGGCACCAGGGAACTGGGAATTGCTTGGGTTCAAAAAGCCCCTGGAGTCCAACCATCCCCCAGCACTGCCAGGGCCACCACTGACCATCCAGAAAGCTTTTAAATCCCTCCCAGGATGGGGACTCCACCACTGCCCTGGGCAGCCCATTCCAAGGTCTGTCAAGGAAGAAATTCCTCCTGATGTCCACCTTAAACCTCCTCTGGCACAGCTTGAGGCCGTTTCCTCTTGTCCTGTCCCTTGTTCCCTGGGAGCAGAGCCTGACTACCCCCCTGGCTGCCCCCTCCTGTCAGGGAGTTGTGGAGAGCCAGAAGGTACCCCCTGAGCCTCCTCTTCTCCAGACTGAGCCCCCGAGCTCCACCCCCCACCTTTAAGGTTCCTCCTGGGTTTTCCTGGCCTGTGCCAGACCCCACAGACAGCTCTGCTGTACTTGGAGGCTGAAGAGCCTCTATTCCAACTATGCTTGGAAAAGCTTCCCTGGCACATGCAAAGACTCAGAATAGGTCAGATCCATGGCTTGGCTACATGACTCAGTTCTGCTCCATTCCAACCCCTCGGGGCCCAGCTCTGTCTCGTCTCAAACCCCCGGAGCTCCGCTCTGTCCCATTCCACACCCTGGGAGCTCAGCTCTCTGCCCTCTGCCCCACAGGAGCTGGGCTGTGGCGCCAGCCTGGGCGTCATCTCCGACAACCTGCTGGTGACAGGGGGCCAGGGCTGCGTGTCCTTCTGGGACATCGGCTACGGGGACCTGCTGCAGACCGTGTACCTGGGCAAGAGCAACGAGTCGCAGCCGGCGCGGCAGATCCTGGTGCTGGAGAACGCCGCCATCGTCTGCAACTTCGGGAGCGAGCTCAGCCTGGTCTACGTGCCCTCCGTGCTGGAGAAGTTGGACTGAGCAGGAGGAGGGGCCGGCGGGACTGAGGGGGGGCTCGGGGCTGTGCCGGTGTGGGGCTGGGGCCGCCGGCTCCATGACTCCGTCCGTGCCTCCGCAGCGACTCCGGTCACCCAGCAGAGCAGGGCCGCCGCCCTCCTGCTCCCCTCCGTGGTCCAGCAACTTCCATGTGGTCCTGGGGGCTCCCCGGCAGCGCCGCGGTGCAGAGGGACGCGGGGGTGGGCAGGGTGGGAGCAGGGACAGTGTGGTAGCTCCCAGTGCTGGCCTGCCCAGGGTGGGCACCCAGCAGTGACTGTTCCAGCCCAGGGCACGGAACAGCCCTCGGACWGCCCCGGCCCCGGTTGGCAGCCGGGAGAAGGCCGGGACCGACCCCACCTGGGCGTGGCTTGGCCCCCACGTGCCTTAGGGCGCGGCAGGGCCCCGCCCAACCCCGCCCGGGGCCGCAGCAGCCCCCGCCCTATTTATTTATATGCTGTAAATAGTTATTTATTGGGGCAGGGGGAGCGGGGGTCCAGCCCCCGGCAGCGCTATCCTCGCCCTGCCCTGGCACAGCCACCCTGCCCAGCTCCCTCCTGCGCCCCGTCTGCAGCAATAGCACCTTCCTTTCCTTCCTTCCTTCCTTCCTTCCTTCCTTCCTTCCTTCCTTCCTTCTTTCCTTCCTTCCTTCCTTCCCCTCTTCTTCCTTCCCCTCCTTTTTTCCTCCTCCTCCCGCTGCGGGGCCAGAGGAGGCTTTTCTCAGGTTGGGAGTGGGCAGAGCCCTTGCCCCCCTTCCTGCAGGCGCTGGGGAGGGGCCCGAGCGGGGACACAGCGGGACCAACGTGCACAGCCAGGGATGGGGTAGCACCCGGGGCTCCCCCCAGAAACCACCACTGCGGGCCAGGGGCTCCGCTCCCCTCCCCAGCCGCACTACAGGCCCCGCTGCAGCCCCTCCCGCCCTGCCCCTGAACCGCCGATGACGTCTGTTATTGACCCCCGGTGATTGTAGAGGCGGCGCCGGCCGGGGGCGGGGGGGRCCCCGGCCCCGCCCCCGCGGGTGGCCTTCGCCCAGCTGTACCTTTGTGCTGTACAGGGGACGCTTTTTGTACCGATCGTGTTTTATAACGTGTGCAGGAACATCCATTAAACGGAACTAACCCGAGCCCRGCTCAGCCCTGACCCCCTGCCCGCGGCAGCATCGGGGCCCGGCCCTGCAGATAAACTCGCTTTATTTTAGTAGCAAAGAGCTGAAAAAGTCAGTTCTACCTGGAGTCGAACACAGAGGGGCTGGGGGCCAGGGGGCCCCCGCCCCTCTCACGCCTTGTTGAGGGTCCAGAGGGGGTCGAGCATGCTGAGGGGGTCGTCGCTGGGCCGGGGCCCCCGGAGCCCCTCACCCGGCTGCGCCTGCAGGAAGTTCTGCTTGTTCATGCGCTGCTTGCCCTTCTGGGAGGCGTCCAGGCTGAAGGCCTCAGGCGTCAGCGAGGCCAGGAGCTCCAGCGAGGAGGAGGAGGAGGCTGGYGGGGCGGCAGGGGGCTCTGGTGGCCCCCCCGGCCCTTCGGGGCTCTCCCCCCCCACGTGGTTGCTGCTCTCGGTGTCACCCGGCGGTGACCCCTCGGGGAGGGGCAGCCTTGGGGCAGGAGGCTCAGGGCTGGGGACACCAACACCATCCACAACACCGTCGGGAAGCACCGGCGGCACATCCAGATCCACGGGGTCCAGAGAGGGGGTGGGATCCACCCCCCAGCTCCCCCCAGGCTCCGTGTTGGGCCCCCCAGGTTTGATGCTGAGCTTGGCAATGGTGGCCTGGATGGAGCTGATGGGCACGTCCCCCCCCAGCACCAGGTCCTGGGGGTCCTGCTGGAAGTAGAGCTGGGGGAGAGCGGCCCCGTGAGCCCCAGGGGTGGCAGARACCCCCAAAACCCCCTGATACCCCCCTGCACCCACCTTGGGGGAGGTGCTGTTGGGGGGCTTGGCCAAGGCGGGGCCCCCCACGCCGTGGCGCAGCAGCACCTGCTCTGCGTGGAGCAGGACGGCCTCGAAGCAGAACTTGAGGTGCAGCTGCAGGGGAGGGGACACGGTGAGACCCGGGGAGGCTGCAGCCCCTGCCCCACGAGCCCGAGGGGCTGCAGCCCCCCCGCAGTACCTTCTCCTGCAGCATGTGCTTGCGCTGCTGCCGCATCCGCCTCACCAGCTGCGCCAGGTCCGGGATGCCGTTCCCGGCCTCCACCTCCTGCACGGCCGCGTAGAGCAGGCAGAAGGCGCCGGTGCGGCCCACGCCGGAGCTGCGGACAGAGCCCCGGCTGTGACGGCCCCGCGGGACAAGCGGGCAGCCCCTCTGTCCCCCCCGGGAGCCTCCGGCCCCGCTCACCTGCAGTGCACCACGACGGGGGTGTGCAGYGGGCGCTGGTGCAGGTAATGGCCGTGCACCTCCTGGATGAAGCGCAGGAGGCTCCCCTTGCTGTCAGGCAGGCCCCTGGGAGAGGGGGGAACGCATTCTCTGAGGGGTCCCTGTGCTCAGCCCCTCAAGAGGGGTCAGGGCTGCCCAAACACCCTCCCGCAGCCCAGAGCTGTGGGCCTGCAGCCCCTCCCCAGCAGATCAGGTCTCCCAGGACCTCCCACTCTCTCCACCGCAGGAGTACTCCCCCACCCCGTGACTGCCCCCGCCACATACAGCTCGGGCCAGGAGGTGAACTGGAGGTGGGCCACGGTGCGCTTGAGGCTCTGGTCGCGGTACTGCAGCGTCAGCATCCGCTCCACGTGCRTGGGGGTCACGCGCAGGCTGGTGAGCACCAGGGTCAGGGGGCCCTGCGCCACGGGCTGGCCCCGCTCCGACGGGAAGTACCGGAGCACCTTCTGCCGCGGGACGGGGGGTCAGGACAGCCCGGGGACCCTCGGGTCCCTCAGGGCCCGGTGACCCCAGCAATGGGCACCGCAGAGGGTGTCCTGTCCCCGAGAACCCCGCCCGGCTGCCCCTGCACCCAGGACAGGACGCACCTTGTCCAGCTCCTGCTCGGACACGAGCATGACGACCACGGAGACCTTCTGCTCGTAGATCATGAGCCAGAAGTCGGCGGCAGTGCCGAGCAGCGGGGCCTGGGTGGCGATGAGGGCGGGGCAGTACGGGGACAGGTCCTCCACCCGGCTGGCGTTGATGTAGTCGTCCTTGCCCGAGCGCAGCACGACGCGGTTGCGGTCGTACGGCATGATATCCTGGTGCCGGTTCTTCATGGAGTAGCAGCGGGCGATGGCGATGGAGCGCTGCCGGGCGTCGCGCTCCTGGGCCTCCTGCAGCTCCTTCCACAGCACATCCAGCTCAGAGCCGCCGCCGGGCGCGGGCTGCTCCAGCCGCTCGGCCAGGGCGCGGAACCGCTCCAGCTCCGCCAGCAGCCGCCGGACGCGCTCGGGCTCCGCGTATGGGTCGGCCTCGATGAGCTGCACGGCCCGGGGCCGCTGCCCCTCCTGCGCCCCCGCCTTAGTGGGCTGCAGCAGCCCCCCGGGCGCGGCTGAGCCGCCGAGCTGGCTCTCGGGGCTGGACGACAGCAGGTCGGCAGGGCAGGGGCTCTGCCGCGGGAACGGCGCGTCGCCGGCGCCCGGCGGGGGCAGCGCGGGCGGCGGTCGCGGCGTCGGAGGCTGCACGGGCAGGGCTGGGGACGGGGACGGGGAGGGGACCAGCGCGCCCTGGACCACTACGGAGCCCGGCACGGGGCCGGGAGAGGGGGCTTGGCTGGGCGGGGCGGGCGCGGGGGGGCCCAGGGCCATGGTCCCGGGAGGCAGCTGAGCGCTGGCAGGGGCCGGGCTGGGGCAGAAAGGCAGCGCGGGGGACGCGGGGGGCACCGGCGGGAGCCCCCCTAGGGTCGGGGGGCCGCTCTGGGCAGGGGTCCTGGGAAAGGACACGGCCCCCGGGTGGGGGGTGAGTCCCGGGGGGGGCAGCTGGTCCTGCCCCGGCAGCTGGTAGAGCTGGGGGGGCAGCGGGGGCTGCCCCGGGGCTGGGGGGGGCAGGTGCCCCCCGGGACCGGTGAAGGGCTGCTGAGGGAACTGGGCTGGGGGGGCCAGGGGGGCTCGGGGGGCGGGCTGGAAGGGCAGCGGGGCCTGGGCTCGGCCCGGGGGCAAGAAGGGCCCCGGGGGGAAGTGCTGGGGGCCCTGGGTGAAGGTGGGCGGGGGCTGTGCCGGAGGGAAGGGGGGCTGAGCTGGTGCCCCGAAGGGCTGAACCCCCGCTGCAGTGTAGGGGTAGGGGGCTGGGGCCCCCCCCGGGCGCTGCGGGGGCAGGAACGGGCCCGGGGGTCCTCGGGGGGGCACGGAGCAGCTGGAGATGGGGGCCTGGATACTGTCCACCGTGGTGGTGGCCGGGCGAGTGCCCGGGGGCTCAGGACCACCCACCCCTGGCTGGGCACCCACGGGTGCTGCCCCAGGCATGGGGGGCCGGAGCGGGCCAGGGGCCCCCCCAGGCTGGCCCAGGCCATAGGCGGGGGCAGGCAGGGGCCCGTGCTGGGGGGATGAGCGCGGAGGCAGCACATGGGGCCCCCCGAAGCCCGGCTGTGCTGGGGCGCGGATCAGGGGGGCAGCCGGGAAGAGCTGGGGGGCGGCCGAGCTGGGAGCAGGCCCGGCCGGCGCCGAGGGCTGCAGGAGCGGCCCCGGGACCGCCCCGGCGGGGGGAAAGGGGCTGGGGCCGGCGGGGGGCCCAGGCAGGCGGTAGTGCCCCGGGAAGGCGGGTGCGGGGGCCAGGGGGGGCAGCGGGGCGCTGGCCACCCCCCCTGGCAGCACGTAGGAATCGGGGGGCCGCAGCCCCCCCGCCAGGGCGGCCAGCGCTGGGGGGGGCAGCTGGGCCAGGGGCCCGGGCAGCAGCTCCGGGGGGAGGCTCCGCAGCTCCTCCGGCAGCTCCGACAGCACCAGCGAGCCCAACTCGGCGGCCTCGGGGCCCCCGGCCTCCAGCTCCGCTGGCTTCTTCTGCAGGGGGGGCTTGGGGGCTGTGGGCCGGGGGGGTGGCTGCTTCTTCAGCTCCCTGAGGGGACAGCAGGGCAGCTCAGTGTGGGGCCGGGCACCAGCAGCCCCCGAGCCACCCCCCAGAGCAGCCAAAGGCCCTTCTCACCCCCCCAGGTGTCACTGGCCCCCCGGCGCTGTGCCCACCCACCTCTCCAGCAGCTGCTGGCGGTGAGCCTCGCTGGCCTGGCACGCCGCCCGCGCCCGCTCCAGCAGCTTGGCCACCTTCCCCTCCAGGTCCGTGTAGAAATCCTTCCCCTCCTGCGACTTCTTCATCAGGTCCTCATACGCCTCATAGGAGGCCACCAGGGTCTGCACGGTCGTGTTCCACCTGGGAGAGGGGCACGGAGGGGCTGCTCTAGGCACCTGGGGGACCCTCCAGCTCCCATGGGGATGGGGACAGCGGCAGGACAAACRCTGTCCTGGGGAGGGTGAGGGCTATTCTTGGGCACAGAGACTCCCCCACACTCACTTGTGCTCCACCTCGGCCAGGGCCTTGCGCACGGCTGCGTACTTGACGTTAGCGTCTGTCAGGGCCTTGAGCACGTTCTCCTGGGCTGCCAAGTTCTGCTCCAGGTACACCTTGAGCTGGTCGTACTTCTTCAGCTGCTCCTCGAAGAGCTTCTGCCGGGACACGGGAGGGGACATGGGAGGGTCTGTGGGGCTTGGGGACGGGGCGGTCCCTGAGGGGGACACAGGGGATGACCCCAAGCCCACCTTCATCTCRGAGCGGTCGGTGGTGACCAGCGAGGTGGTGATGTCGTCCTTCTGGATCATCTCCCGCAGCTGCTGCTCCAGGGACATGCGCTGGTCCCGCATCTCCTGCACCTTGGCCAGGATCCGCTTCAGGTTCTGCAGCACCTGTTTGTCGTCTGGGGGAGGGCGGGGTCAGGGGCTGGGCTGCATCCCAAGGAACTCGTGGGGTGGGATCCAGGGGGGCGAGGAACCAGGCCTTGGCTGGGACAGTCTCTGTCCCCTCTGTCCCCGAACAGGACCCACTTCGCACATTTTCGGGAGAACATCCGTTCACACGGATGGTGTCAGTGCCAAGTGACACATGGGGACCCCTGGGGGGGGCACAGGGAGGGGCAGCCCTGCCTCCCCCAGCCCAGGGGGCATGGCCAGTCCCCAGAGGGGGGCACGGGGTAAGGGGCAACAGCCCTGCCTCCCCCACCCTGGGGCACAATGGGGACACATCCAGCATCCCCAGGGGGACACAAGTTGTATAGCTCTGGCTCCCCCAGCCAGGGGTGTGATGGGGACATGGCCAGCACCCCCAGGGAGACACAAGGTGTACAGTCCTGCCTCCTCCACCCCGGGGGGGCACTTCAGTCCCCCGGGCCAGGCCTCACCTTCGGAGAGGGCAGGGGTGGGCAGCGCGGCCCGGACCTGCTCCAGGGGCCCGCYGAGCAGGCGCAGGTTGCCCAGGTGCAGGTTCATGGCGCGGTGCAGCTCGGTGTTGGTGAAGCTGGCCTTCTCGTGCAGCTCCAGGTACTTGGAGCACTCCTTGCTCACCTCAGCCAGCCCCGGGGGGGACCCTGGCGCCGGCGGGACCCTCCCCAGCAGCTCCTGCAGCTTCCGCTCCTGCACCTCGTCCTCCTCCAGCAGGTCCCGGATCTCCTTCAGCGACGCCTCCACGTCGGTGAAGACCCCGGAGAGCACTGGGGGACACAAGGGGGCTGGTGAGGGGCTGGGCCACCTCCCGCCTGCTCCAGGCCTGAAGCCAGGCATGGACACAGCAGCTCCGGGAATAAACCTGGCTATGGGCAGCCAGAGGCAGAGACACGGCAGCCCAGACGCCTGGGTGGTGGTGGGCTCCTGGGCACTCAACCCCTTGGGGTCATCCCCCTCCCATCCGACAGGGAATATGCTTTGGGATTCAGAAATTGATATCCAGCCATCGGTGAGAACATTCCCAACACCAAGCCCTGGGCAGGGAGCGGTGCCAGCACCCAGGACTTCCAGCCCTGAGCAGGGAGCAGTGCCAGCCCCCAAGCCCCCCCAGCCCCCCGGGATCCCAGAGCCCTCACCCTGCATGGACTGGACGAGGTTCCGGACGGTGTCCGGGCGCACGCTGAGCGCGGCGCATTTCTCCATCAGCACAGGTGGGATGTGGTTGTACATGTCCAGGTTGTCCACAGTCTCGGGGTCCAGCTGCATGGAGTCCATGAACTGGCTGTGGGACACAGAGGGGCCCCTGAGGGGTGGCAGAGTCCCCCCTCCCAGGGGCTCGGGAGCACCAGGACCCCGTGGGGCGGCAGGGCCGGGACCCTCACGTACTCCAGCACTTCGTTCTTGGCTTCGATCTTGGCCATCACATCCCGCAGCAGTTTGGCCTTTTCCTCACTAGGACAGGACAGAACATTCCATGAGTGCAGAGAAACCCATGTCAGGCTCCACACCTTTCCCAGTTCCATCCCATCTCATCCCACTCCAGGCGGAGCCCAGACACACCTGTACAGGGACGAGGCCTCGTGGGCAGCCATGGGCACCAACTTGGCAAAGATGTCGGGGCCGGTGACCGCGGGGTCCGTGGGGTTGACGGGCAGAGCCTTCACCAAGGGGGCACCTGGGGGACACACCCCGGGTTGGGATCGCTCCCAAACGGATCCTCCCGCTCAATCCCAGCGGATCCCTGTTCCCAGGGGTCCCAAAGCCCTCCTGACCTTTGACAGACTGCAGAGTGTCCAGCGCGGGCACGGCCTCATGGTAGATGAAGTCATTGTCCTTTTTGGCTGAATTGTACCTGGAAGYGGGAAGTGATGCTGGAAGGGAAGGAGCGAGCAGCATTCCCGGCTCCCTGAGCTCGCTCCCAATGGGACCAGCCCCCCTGGGTCTCCCAGGATCACTCCAGCAATTTGCACAGCAGCCGTCTGCCCCCAGGGCCTGGGGCAGCGCTAGGCTCTGCATGTCAGGACACCAGGGATGCTCCCCCTCAACATTCCCAACCCCTGGAGAAGGATGGATACACCCCAGAGTGCCCCATCCATGGACTCACTTCCCACCAATGACATCCATGGTGAACCTCAGGGCTTCCTGCACGGTTTCGGGCTGGCCCTGTGGAATTGAGAGAGGGAATCGCTGTCCGAGCATTCCCGGAGCCTCCCAGGCACCTCCTGCCGCACTCTGGACAGGAATGGAGAGGCCTGGAGGCAGCTGGGGCTCCTCAAACAAATCCCACTCCTCCTTCTCCCAGCCTGGCAGCCCAGGTCCAGCTCTGGAGGGAAGCCGCCAATGCCAAGCAGCAGGAACGCACCTTTGCCAGCTTGATGGCTTCATTGAGCTTATCCAGAGCACTCTGGAAATAGATGACCTGTGGGAGAGCRGGAATCGGGGTCGGCACGGGAGGCAATGTCTTGGCTCTGCACAGGGACATCAGTCCCCAAGGGCCAGAGCTTCCCACAGCTCTCCCAGAGCACCTAGGCCCTGGCAGCACACAGGACATGGGTGACAGTCATGTCCCAAAGGCCGTGGGTACCCAATCTCTTCCAGGACCCAACCTCCTTCCCAGGACCATGATCCAGGGGCTGGAGCAGATGAAATGGGATGACACAACCCACTCACCCTTTCCCCAAATTTCTGCTGCTCCTCGGCCTGTTTCCCCATGTGCAGCTGCAAGAAAACAGGAATCAGAGCTCTGTAACTCCAGCGACAGCTTTGAGGGGCAGGAAAACCCCAGGGAACAGCCAGAACTGCTCCAGGGCCAGCAGGAGCATCCCACGGTGGGATGGGAGCATTGGGAGAGCCCCCCCAGCCCCCAGTTCCCCCCCACTCACGTGTGCCACAGCAGCAAAGTAATAGATCTTCATCTGAACCAGTTTCTTCCAGTCCTTCTGGATCTTGCCCAGCAGTGAGGCCGTGTCCGAGTTTTCCAGCGCCCGGCAGGCCTCCTTGTAGTAATCCACCACCTACGGACAGGGACAGCGTGGGGACAGCCCCAGAATGCCACATCCCAGGGGGAACGAGAGACAGGGCAGGGAAGGCAAAACCCGCAGTACCAGCACAAGGACTCAGATCACCAGGAAAAATGGTTGGGGGGAACTCAGGGATGTGTTTGGGATAGAGCCAGAGCGTTGGACACTTCCAGGGATGGAGCAGTCACAGCTTCTCTGGGAAATCCATTCCAGTCCATCACCCCCTCACAGCCAAGAATTCCTTCCCAATATCCCACCCAAATCTCCCCTCTGGCAGTGGGAAGCCATTCCCTGTGTCCTGTCCCTCCATCCCTTGTCCAAAGTCCCTCTCCACCTCCCAACACCCAGAGCAGTGGGAGCAGGGCCACGCTGGGAGCAGCTCCTGGAGCTCACCTGGGCACTGATCCGGGCCACGAGGAAGCTCTTCCTGTTGTCCAGCATGGACTTCTCCAGGAGACACTCCTGTGCCTGGCCCTGCCAGGGACAAGAGGGAAATGTTCAGTGCCCCCAACCTTCCCTGACCCCCCAGTGCCCCCTGAAACCTCCTTCCCCCCACAGGGAGGGAGTCCAGCCCCCATAGACAACCCCCTGTGGGACACTGGGGTCCTGTCTCCTTGGATCCCCAGGGAACACCAACCCTATGGACACACTGGAGGAGTTCCAGTAGGACCAGTGCCCCCGTCCCTACCAGCATGAGGTTGATGTTGAGGCTGAGGATCTGGTGGCTCATGTCCACGCTGTAGGAATGTGGGAAGTGATCCCGCAGGTACGTGAAGGCGCCAGCGGCACATTGGAAGTGGGTGCAGGAAACCTTCATGCCCTGAGCGGATGGAATTGTTGGGCTTGGAAAAGACTTCTCAGATCACGGAGTCCAGCCAGCCCCCAGCACYGCCAATGCCACCACTGACCATGTCCCCAAGTGCCACATCCACAGGGCTTTTAAATCCCTCCCGGGATGGGGACTCCAGCTGTGCCAGAGCTGGACAGCTCTTTTGGGGAAGGAATTTTCCCAATATCCAACCTGACCCTCCCCTGGCACAGCCTGAGGCAGTTTYCTCTTGTCCTGTCCCTTGTTTCCTGGGAGCAGAGCCTGAAGCCCTCCCCGCGGCTGCACCCTCCTGTCCCCCTGACATCCCCCCTGAGTCCCCTCATCCCTCAGTCCCTCTTGGTGCTCCAGGCCCTTCCCCAGCTCCACTCCTATCTCCGGACGTGCTCCAGCCCCTCAGTAAACTGTACCTGGAGACCCCAAACCTGTCTCCAGATGCCAGGTTCCTCGCAGCACAGGGACAGTCCCTGCCCCACCCTGTCACACTCTGGCGACACTGCCCAGGTGCCCCCTGCCCCCRCCCGTGGGACAGAGCTGGCACTGGGGGCTCTGGGGGCTGTTACCTCCTCAGACACTCGCTTGTCCATGGCTCCCAGCATGGAATGCAGCGCTCCTGTGGGGACAGAGAGGGACTCAGCAGAGGAGGGGCACCCCAGCACCCCTGGGAATGGGGGCTGGGGCCTGGAAGGCCCAAATTCCAGGGAATCCAGGAGCTGGCAGCTCACCCAGGTTGTAGAGGACACAGGCCTGCTCATACTTGATGTCTTCGTGTGTCACCGCCTTGCCCGAGAAGATCTCGGTCCTGGGGGAAAAGGACACAGGACAGGGAACAACCAGGGATTCTTACAGGAGAAGGATTTATTGGAGTCCCATTCCCCAAGGGATCCCCAGGACCGCCCTGTGCCAGGGCACTGTTCCCCAAAGGTTCCCTGGGGTCCCCCTGTGCCACCCCAGGACAGGATCCCATCCCTCAAGGGGTCCCCAGACCAGCCCCCCGCCAGGTGCCAGGCACAGCCACATTCTGCCCAGCTCAGCCCCCCATCCCAGTCCCCCATCCCAGTCCCCCTCACCAGGTGACAGGCACGGCTGCATCCTGCCCGTTTCCCATGGGGATGCGGCTCTGCAGGAAGTGCAGCTGCCCCAGGTACTTGCGCAAGGTGCTGCAGCCCTCGAAGTCCCGGGGAACACTGACGGCGCTCTGGGAATGGGACAGGAGCAGGAGGGAGAGGCTCTGGGGACACGTTCCAGGCAGGAACGGGAGCTGCCGTGCAGGGGAGGCCAGAGCCAGCACCATCCGGCTGCTCGGGATGAGGCAGGAGCTCACGGAAAGCCTCGGGAACAGGTGTGTTCTCCCAAAAACGAGGCTGGAGGAGCCATGTTATGGATCCAGAGGGACCAGTGTGGGAAAAGGAGGCTCTGCACTCCCAGCATAGCTCCCAGGGGTGGGAGAACCACAGGGATTTGGAGAGATGGAACGGGGTGTCCTGGGATGTGCTGGGAGAGAAGGGAAGAGCAGGAGCACCCAGAAAGGTTTCCCACCCTCCCATTTCAGGATAAATCCCAGTGCCGGGCTGGGGGTGTCTGAGCCCTCCCACTCTGGGCCTGCTGAGATCACCCTGGGGCCACCACCAGGAGTTCTCCCTGCTCCCCCCACCTGGCAGCCCCCAGATCATTGGGATCATCCATAGGCTGTTCCATGGGACAGCTCACGGCCCACGGGGTTTGGCAGAGCCATCCCGGAGCCCCCCAGGGCGGCTCCCGAGGGTCTCCCCGGGGCAGGTCCCCCTCACCTGCCGGAGCAGCTCCAGCTTCCGCAGCTCCTCGTTGTAGTTCTCTGGGTTCTCCCCATAGTTCTTCAGGACAAACTGGAAAAGAGGAGGGGGGTGAGGGGCCCGGAGCCCCCACAGCCCCCGGAGGAGCCAGCGGGGAGGGGTGACCCTGGGCCAGGCAGGGGGGATCCCGAGGGAGGAATTCCATCYCCACTGGCAGCTCGGGGGAAGGAATCAGGGAATGGCTGAGGTTGGAAAAGAGTTATGGGGAGGGAGAAGGTCCTCCCCCAACCCCCAAGGTGAGGCAGGTTGGGGACATTCCCAGGGGCCGCCTGTGCCACCCCAAAATTCGCGGGGGGAGTGACACAAACGCTGGAAGAACCCCCCAAACCTTCCCCATCCATACGTCCCGTGGCACGGGAAGTGCCGGGCAGGGGTGGAGCTTGTTTACAGCTGTTAATTAAGTGACTAATTAATCGGGTCCCCACGGGAGTGGCAGGGAGAGGTCGTGCCCCCCCCGGCCCTCGGTGCGATCCGGGAAGGGCCCCGGGAAGGGGGGTCCCGTCGTCTCTCTCTGTCCTGATCCAAAGCTCGCCCAGCTCCAACTGCCGATTGCTCCAGGGACCCCCCCAAACATCCCGATCGCTGATCTTCCCTTTCCCTGGGCACCCCAAAAGCTCCCAGATCCCGCCGGCTCCCTCCCGTCCCTTCCCAACTGTCCCCCCGCCCCACCCCGGCCCCTCCTGGCCTCCCGYAGGCCCCGCCGGCACTTCCCGGCTCCACCTTCTTGACGGCGGCGTTAAAGGCGAACTCCCCGGCCTCCTTGAGGTCGAGCCAGATCATGGGCATGCGGGGCACGGCCTCCATTCCGGCCCGGCCCCGATCCCGATCCCGGCGCCGCTCCCGATCCCGGCCCGGCCCGGCCCGCCGGAACCGCGCGCGGGGGCTCACGGGACACCGAGTCCACGCGACACTTCCGGCCCGTTGCCACGGAGACGCCTCTCCCCTCGGGCGGGACAAGCGCTGTTGCCATGGGGACGCCCCGCTCGCTGATTGGAGCAAACGGCGCTGTCATGGCGGAGCCCCGCCCACGGAGAGGCGGTGGTTGCTATGGCAACCAGCGACGCCCGGCCCCCCCCCCCCCCCCCCCCCCCCCCCGCCCTTCCAAGGCCTCCCCTGACTGGGCGCCGTCAATTAATTACCCCGTTGATTACCCTCTTCCCCACCTGCCGCGGTCTCCCCAATGTCCTGATGTGTATTTAGGGCTCCAGGACCCCTCGGTGGTCCCAGGGACACCTCGTTCTCCCCCCAGGGCTGTTCCAACAACGTGGATCAATCAGAATAATGGGGGCTTTATCCTACAATATTCCATTAACGTATTTAACCCGCTAATGCGATTATCTGCTCAACTAATTAACTGACCCATTAATTTAATTATTTGACTCATTAACTGAACTATTTGACGGGTTCTGGTACAGGAGCAGCTCCTTGGCAGATTCCCAGATCCTAGTGGGACCAGACCAGAGCCACCTTCTTCCAGCTGGGAGTTGCACCCCCTTCCAGCTTTCCCAGCAAGCCTGTTCCGGCTCATCCGGCACACGGACACCAGGGACTGGCGACACTGGGACACAGGACGTGAGCACAGGGACATGGGGACATCAGGACCTGGGAGAAGGGGACATCAAGGCCCAAGGATATCAGGACATCAGGACACAGGGACATTGGGACTCTGGTTATCTTGGACACTGGGGATCAGAGACATTTGGGGCTTGGGGACAACAGGGCAGACAGGCACTCGAACCATCACGATCTGGGACATGGGAACGCCAGGACCCATGGACACTGGGACAGCAAGTCCAGGTGACCCCGGGACACTGCCTGTCAGGGACACTGGGATCTGGGACACAGGGACATGGGGATAGAGGGTGGGACCTTCCTCCCTTGGGGAATCTCTGCTCCAGCATCTGGAGTACCTTTTTCCCCTCCCACTGAATCCCTATTTTTATCCCTTTTTACCTAAAATGGAAAGAAAAAAGGTTTGGAATCATAACGTGGAAAAACTACAGGTTCATGTTTAATTCCCTGATTTTGGTGTTGCTGAATCCTCATTCTTCCACTGGGAATTTGCCACGCTGCTCCAGCTCCTCCTTGCATCCACGGCCACTGGATAAATCCCTGTGGGATAACAGAACCTGGGAACGGTGGGACAGCCTACAGGGCCTTGGCTGGTGACACCCTGCACCTGGACAGGTGGTGACACCGAATAAATGCCACCAGGACGACAGGATGGGGCTGTGTGTCCCAGGTCATGGCATTTCCACGAGATTTCAGCCCCAGGAGATGAGGTGTTGATGCCTTGTGCTGGGTTTGCCAGCATTAATTAACCAGAATTGGGTTAGTTACGGTGGTGTTGCACTCGCTTTCTCCTTCCTGGTGGCTTCCTGAAGCCCTCTGGATCGCCGGAGCCTGGAATTGAGAAGGGCAGAAATGTCACCGGCCCCACTGCGCTGGGTGCAGCCCCTGGCCCCACCACGTTTTCCCCAAATCCCACCTGGGCCCAGGGATGTCCGGGGTTTCCATAACCGCTCCCGGGAAGCGCCGGGAAAGGCCTCAAACGGMCCCGGGATACTCTGGCAGCACTGCAGGAATGGCGGGAGCCACGCCAGGCCCCCCCATGCTGGAGCCTGCGACAGGAAGAGCCGTGGGCAGCCAGACCTGGCGGATCCCAGACTCTCAAGAAGCCCCGGGCAACACTGGCAGGTTGGCATCACCTGGGAATGCCTGGTTGGAGCGAGGGGTGACATGGTGACAGCCCGGGAACCTGGTCCCGCAGCCCGTGGTGACACCAGGACCTGCCCCGGCTCCCAGGAGCCAAAGTCCCCAACATTCCCACAGCATTCCAGCCCTGGAGATTCCCGCTGGGCAGCCAAGGAGCACTGCCAGAGCTGTGGATGACCCCTCACCTTGGCAGGTGGTGTTGATCAACAAATCCCGCCACGATGGAGCTCCATGTCCCAGCTCACAGTATTGCCACAGGATTTCAGCCCCGGTAGCCGAGGAACAGAGGCCTTGGTAGCATTAATTAACCAAAATTAGGCTAATTACGGTGAGAAGTCCCTTGAATCCACTTCCTTCTTCCTGGTGGCTTCTTGAATCTCTCTGGATCCTCGGAGCAGGAGCCTGGAATAGGAAAAGGCAGGAATGTCCCCGGTCTCGCCGCCGGGCCCTGCCCGGGGGCTTCGGGCTCCCCCATGTGCCCCCCAGCTCCCTCCCCAGCCCGGTGTGTCCGGTGATTCTATGACCGCCCCCGGGAAGCGCCGGGAGAGGCCTCAAACGGCCCCGGGATGCTCTGGCAGCGCTACAGGAATGGCGGAGGCCACGCCAGGCCCCCCCATGCTGGAGCCTGCGGCGGAAAACCGCTCCCAGGGGAGCCTCGATCCCCCGGGATCCCCTCCGAGATACCGCCAGCCGCCCGTCCCAGCCACGGCGGAGGCCGATGGTGGGGAAAGCGCCGCAGCCCGCGCGGCCCCGGGAGCCACGGGTGCAGCCCGAGGAGCCAACGGTGCGGCCCCGGGCAGCCATCGGTGGTCCCGCGGCCCGGGGGGGTGGTCCCGCGCGCGGATGGCGGCGGATACACCCGGGGCCGCCATCCCGCCCTCACCTGCTGCTGCGACCGCCATGGCTGAGAGAATGGGCACCACGTGATGACATCACCGCGCTGCGCAGGGGAGGGATGAGCGCATGTAGGGCATAGACTGGGCGGGGTCACAGCGAGGGGCGGAGTCAGAGGGCGGTGGGTGTGACCACAGAGGCGTCATCGCGATGGAGGCGGTGCTATGATGGGGCGCGGTCTCGCGGTGGTGGGCGTGACCGACAGATTTCACCAATGGAGGGCGTCGGTTCAGAGGAGGTGGGCGCGGTTTATGGTGAGGACGGTTTGGCGCAGGCGCACTGCTCTCGTGTCCCCCCGGCGGCGAGACGATGACGTCACGGGAAGGCGCCGCCCAAGATGGCGGCGGGGCCGAGCCGGGGGCGCTGAGGCGGTGCCGGGACCGGGAGCGGGGCCGGGAACGGGAGCGGGAGGCGGGGCTGRAGCGGGAACCGGGCGGGCCATGGCCGCCGCCGCCGCGCGCTGAGGTCCCGCCGCTCACCCGGGCCGGGATGCCCCGGGGGGGGCCCGGGCCGCCGCCGGAGCCATGGAGGAGGAGGGCAAGAAAGGCAAGAAGGTGAGAGCGGGGGACCCGGGGACAGAGGGACAGCCGAGGGTCCCGCTGTGCCCCCCCGAGGGTCGCTCAGCCCGGGCGGGGATCGCCCCCTCCGCCGGCCCAGAGCCCTCCCGGGGGTCCCGGATCCTCCCCCCAGGGCTTTTCCAGAGCCCCTTCCCGGGAGRATCTGCCCAGATCCCCTTCCCGGGGGTCTACCCCACCCCAAAACCTCCCGCTGTTCGTGGGGGCTTTGAGGGCGTTGTTAATTGATGGGGTTATTAATGATGGGGCGATTAATTTATGTGCTTGCTAATTTATTTAAATTAATTCTTATTGATGCAAATTAATTTAATTTATACRTCTATTAATTTATGCCTTTATCATGTCTCCGGGGCTCAGCAGCTCCAGCCGTGCCCGTGTTGTCCTAATTTCCCTCTTTTCAACCCATTTCTGTGTCCTCTGGGAGAGGCTCAGCCAGAGCCGGAGCTGCTCTGCACTCCTGGAGCAGAGGGATGGATTTAATCCCGTAATTCTGGGGAGAACTTGGATATTTTGGGAGTCTCTGGCCTCGCAAGGACCCCGGGAGGTGGCAGCAGGTTCCTGCTTAAGCTCTGCCAGGAGCTGAGCAAAGCATTCCTAGGAGGAGTAAAATGGAATGGGATTTTTTTAGGAATTGCGATCCAGGCTTCCCAGAGAGTCAGATTGGGGAATTAAACGCCCCTGATGCAATGAAGTGACCCCGGAGGTGTTGCAGGAGCAGCAGCACCAGTGAGGCAGGAATTTTCCACCTGGAGACAAATGATGCTGCTTYGGGGAAAGAATCAGCTCCCGAGGTTCCAGGGGATTTTAGGCTGAGCTCAGGGGTGTCTCACCTGTTCCTGGGGCATCCCATTTTGTTTCCTTGCACTGGGAAGAGTCTGGATCCTTCCCTCTGGATCCCTAAACCTTCCTCATGGCCCTTTCCCGGGGCTGATCCTACATTTCCCAGTCTCTCCTGTACTGGTGATCCCAGGCCGGGCCTCTCCAATCCCCCCAACTCCACAGCCTTGCTGCTTTGGGTGATCCCTATGGATGAAGAGGATTCCCAGGCCATGATTCCACATTTCCCAGTCGGTCGCGCACTGGTGACTCTCAGTGTGGCCACTCCAGTCCCCCCGCTCCGGTCCTGATCCCGATGGATTAGGAACTTCCCAACTCCCTCCAGAGCGAGGCTGAGCTGGGGACTTGGGAGTGGCCTAGCTGCGGCATCTCCTGGGCTGATCCRTGGCCTTATGGAGCTTCCTCGGAGGAAGTTTTCCATCATTTTGATGGTTAATTAACCCTTGGAGCTGCTGCCTGTGGATCACAGATCCATCTTTGTATTCCTCACCTGTKCCAGCTGCAGGGATAACTCTTCCCATTTTTCCCACTCTGTGGATTGTTCCAGTGGAATTCTGGGCTGAAATGAGGGAATTGAGTTCCTTCAGTGCTGATCCAAAGGGATTGTGGAGCAAGTTGGGTCGGGATGAGGAGGAAAATCCCAGCTTGGCTTTGGGGCCGAGTCCAGCTTTGGGTAAAGCCTGAAACAGTTTAAACTGGAGCCCTGGAATTCCTGCCAGGAGCTCACATTCCATGGATCTCACTGGGGTTGCCCCAGCGGGAATGTGGAGCTGTCCTGAGCAGGTTTGGGATAAAACACCCATTTCCCACAGGTTTTGTGAGGCAGGATGGATCCATCTGGAATTCCAGTTGGGCCATGGGAACCTGCCCAGGTCTGGGAGCAGTTGGTGTCACACCTGGGGCCCTCAGGTGACAATGAATGCTCCTGCTCTGTTATTCCTGGGAAGAAAAGTGGGTGGATTTGGATTTTCTGGAAATGATTTCCCTGCTGGTCTGACTCCGAAATCCATACGATGGCTGCGGGTGATCAAAGCTTGCACAGTTTCCCTGAGGGAATTCTCTGTGTAATCAGCTGTTAGCATGAAATTCCCAGTTTTTCCTGCTCAGGAGTGCCCTGGATCACTGCAGTTGGTGCCATTTGCCTCTTCCAGCAACTGCTTCAGCATTTCTGTCCTAAAACACGGAGGGGCTGAGCTTGGAGTCATATCTTTGAGGGAATTTCTTCTTGAGATTCCCTTGTTATCCCGAATATCCATCCCCATGCCCTGGGCTGATCCCAGTGTGGGCAGCAGAAAAGGGGGGAATTCTGCCCCGCTCAGGTGAGACCTCACCTGCAGAGCTGCTCCAGCCCTGGGGCCAACAGCAGGAAGACCTGGAGCTGCAGGAGAGAGGCCAGAGGAGGCCAYGGAGCTGCAGCCCCTCTGCTCCTTGGGGGGGCCAAATAAAGTGGATTTTGGAGTGTCTGTGCTGGGGGATGCTGGAGGAGCACAGAGGTGCCAGTGTTTACTGGGAGGTTGGGAATTGGAGTGGTGGAGGAACTTCCACTATCCCAGGTTGCTCCAAGCCTGGCCAACCTGGCCTTAGACACTTCCAGGGATGGGGCAGCCACAGCTTCTCTGGGCAACCTGTGCCAGGGCCTCACCACCCTGGCCTCACCAAGCCAGGAATTCCTTCCCAGTATCCCATATAACCCTGTGCTCTGACAGGGGAAAGCCATTCCCTGTGTCCTGTCCCTCCATGCCTTGTCCCAAGTCCCTCTCTAGCTCTCCTGGAGCCCCTTTAGGCACTGGAAGGGGCTCTGAGGTCTCGCTGGAGCCTTCTCTTCTCTAGGTGAACACCCCCAGCTCTCCCAGCCTGGCTGCAGCTCTCAGAGCAGCTCTGTGGCCTCCTTTGGACTTGCTCCAGCAGCTCCTGTGGGAATGACTCCTGGCTCCCACTCCGAGGATGGCCCCATCCTTCCCAAGCCCACCAGCAGGTCTTGGGGTGCTGCTTCTCCAACCACCCTCCATCTTCAGGGAGTTGTAGCCTCATTCCCAGCGTTGCTTTGCAAATGGGAAACCTAAAACTCAAAACAGAATAATGGAATCCTGGAATGGTTGGGGTTGGAAGGGACCATAAGGATCATCCAGTTCCAGTCCCTGCCATGGGCAGAGACACCTTCCACTATCCCAGATGACTCCAAGCCCTGTCCAGCCTGGCCTTGGACACTTCCAGGGGTGGGGCAGCCACAACTTCTCCGGGCAGGAAAAAGCTTTACAGCCCATGGACTCAATGGATCATGGCATCATTAAGATCGAAAAAGCCTCTGGATGGAGCACCTGGGATCCAAACAGATGTTGGAACAAAACAACTCCGAACTTGGAAGAGAAACCAAGGCTCACCCTCCCTTGGAATGGGGATATTTCCCTCCTGGGTGTGGTAGTGGCAAAGGATGAAGGATTTGGGGTGTTTCCAGGGATTTAGGGGCGCGGGAGGCGGGATGGGAGCTAGGACTGGGCTTGTGCCCTGGCCCTGGTTCCCCACGCCCCAGCTCGCTCAGTCACGTGGGACAGAGGAAGCAGTGGCCRTGGCACTTCCTGGCCCCGAGCGCCTCGATTCCGGCACCCCCAAAACAAGGGGAACGTTCCCTGCTCCCCCCCAGACCCCCACAGCTCCCTCGGCACGGCTCCATCCTGCTCCCCTGGGAATGCCATGGAAGACGAGGTGGGTGCTGGGATTGGGGCAGCCCCAAAAAGCAGAAGCTGTTGCAGGCTGCGTCACAGCCGGAGGTGCCTCGGGCTTGGATTTGGGGTCCCCAATTCCTCCCCCAGGGGAGCCGGGGGGCGCGGRATCATCCCAGCCCCACGAATGCAGTCACAGCCTTGAGGGAAAAGAGGGTTTCTATGGATTGGAATGGATCTGGATCCTGTCTGGTGGAGGGGAAAGTGTCTGGGTACGGCCTCGATCCTGGTGGCACATTCCTGCATCACTGCTTTGGGTTCCTAAAAGATTCCTGTGGAATTGGAGCCTTAGGCATCACCAGGCAAGATTTGGGATGGAACATCCCTGGAGTTGGAGAGTCTCCAAACCTCTGCTCTTGTCAAACAGACCTGTTGTGTCCAGGATTTCCTTCCCTCCGAGTCCCAGTGCCTCGGCAGGATTATGGARTATCCCAGTCGAGGATCGTAGAGTCCTTCTCCTGGATGCTCTGTGGTGGGAGGGATGCTTCCCAAAAATCCACACTGCTGTTACTGGGGCAGGGCTGTGGAGCTGTTTCCTGTCCCCTTTGTTCTATAAGATCCCTTTATTTTTATCTCCCTGATCCAAGGGATGTTTTTCCAGCCTGGACTGTCTCCCATGTCCTAGTGGCTCACACTGGGAACTGGTAATTCCCATTGTCCCAGGAGCTTTTCCTTGGTTTATATATTCAATTAATTCACTGTTTGAAGCACTTTCTTTGCCTCTTTGGATCCCATGTTCCTGTCTCTTGCCCATGAGGATCAGGAAAGCCAGGATGTGGTTATCCTGAGGGGTGGGAAGCAGAGGCCATGTTGAGATCCAAGATCCAGCCATGGATCTGTCTGCTCCAGACATCCACTTCACCTGGTAAACCTGGAAGTGGGGCAGTTTGGGGATGTTGCCAGCTGTTTATCTGGTGTGGAGCTTGGTGGGATCCACATGGCATTCCYGTGCCAATGCCGAAGGACAGCTGGGAGCCCATGTGTTGGCTCCAGTGGTTTTCCGAACTTGGCACTTCGGGAACCACCAAGACCCATTTTTCCCAGGGAAATCCACTTTCTGGGTCATTTCTCGTGATTTGGGGTCTCCTTGGAACATTCCTGCCTGTTCCTTTGGCATTCCTCATTGAGTTGCCATGGCAGGTCCTTGGGGAGGTGCAAATCCATGGAGGATCCCTCCAGATCTGCTCTTCACCTGGAATATATTGTTGTGTATAACAGTTCTATTTCTCTTACCTGAAAGGGTGGACGTGGTGACCTTGGGGGAAAAACACCATATTCTGGTAGYGGGAATGTTCAGCCCTTGCATTGTGTCCCAGGAAAAGCCTTTTCTGTGGAAAAATGTGGATTTATAGCTCCAAACCCGGCACGCCCATGGGCAAAACCGGCAGGATGRGATTGAGGGGTGCCGGGCAGGGTTGTCTGCCGGACCCCGGAGTTCCGACGCCAATCCTATCCCTGTGTTCCCGTTCCTTCCCCCAGCCTGGAATTGTGTCTCCGTTCAAGCGAGTGTTCCTGAAGGGGGAGAAGGGCCGGGATAAGAAGGCACAGGAGAAGGTGACGGAGCGGCGGCCGCTGCACACGGTGGTGGTGGCACTTCCCGACCGCGTGGAGCCCGACCTGCTGCTCCACGACTACATCGAGAAGGAAGTCAAGGTATCCACAAGGGAATGTTCGTTGGGAATTCCTGTCCAATATCCCAGCTGGCAGTGGGAAGCCATTCCTTGTGTCCTGTCCCTCCATCCCTTGTCCCAAGTCCCTCTTCAGCTCTCCTGGAGCCCCTTTAGGCACTGGAAGGGGCTCTGGGGTCTCCCCAGCACCTTCTCTTCTCCAGGTGAACATTCCCACCTCTCACCTGTCTCCAGGTTTTCCTTGGAGCATCTCCATGACCCATTCCACCATGTCCAGGGCTGTGTCTGTGCTGTGGTAACAGTTTGGCTCCTCTCTCCCAGTATTTAGGGCAGCTCACCTCCATCCCAGGGTACCTGAACCCTTCCAGCCGCACGGAGATCCTGCACTTGATCGACAACGCCAAGGTGAGCGCTCAGCTGCTCCAGGATTCCCAGCAGGGAAACATCCAGGCTCACGGAGCTTCCTCAGGGCTAATCCAGCTGGTGCCCTCCATCCTGCTGTTCCGGGGGTGGGAGGGAAACCTGTTCCCAAAAGGGAAACCCCTGGGAGGGCGGTGAGGGACTGGAATGCATTTCCCAAAGAAGCTGTGGCTCCCCCATCCCTGGAAGTGTCCAAGGCCAGGTTGGATGGGGTGGTGGGCTGGGATAGTGGAAGGTGTCCCTGCCCATGGCATAGAGCTTGCTAATCCTTAAGGTCCTTCCAACCAAAACCTTTCCATGACTAAATCCACGTGAATCCCTGTGTTGCAGAGAGCCCACCAGCTCCCGGGACAGCTGACCCCGGAGCATGACGCTGTCATCAGCCTCTCTGCCTACAACATCAAACTGGTGTGGAGGGACGGGGAGGACCTGATCCTGCGGGTGCCCATCCACGACATCGCCTCCGTGTCCTACATCCGGGATGACTCCGCACACCTGGTCGTGCTCAAGACAGGTAAGTTGGGATTGTCCCCATGTGGGCCTGGCTGGAATGGGCACAGAGCCACCTGGGCTGGTGGAAGGTGTTCCTGCCCATGGCAGGAGTTGGGACTGGATGGGCTTCAAGGTCTTTCCAACCCAAACCATTCCATGAGGATTCCATGACACTTCATTCCCTGTCCCTGCAGCTCAGCACTGCGTGGTTTGGGGACAGGGGGCTGGGAGGGCTCAGGCAGGGATTTATGGGATTACAAACCCCATGGACAGGGTGTGGAATAAAGGAGTAAATGCCTCAGGGGCTGGAATTCTGCTGATGGAATTCTGAGCTGTGAAAACAGACAGAGATTTACAGAGCTCCAAAACCAGCTCCACATGGGAGGCTTTTCATCCCATTCTCCTGCTTGGGGGCTCTTCCTCACCTCCAGGGCTCCTTCCTGTCCCCTCTCTGCCCCGCCTTTCCCTCACCTCTCCTCTCCCCTCAGCTCAGGATCCCGGGATCTCGCCGAGCCAGAGCCTGTGTGCCGAGGGCTCCAAGGCGCTGACGTCGGGCTCGCTGTCGGAGAGCGCCGGGGGGCCCCTGGAGTCCTGCTGCCTGGTGGTCCTGGCCACAGAGAACAAGGTATGGCTCGCTCCGCTCCATGGAAACCCTGCGAACCACTTGTCACAGTCTCAGAGTCACCGGGAATGCTGGGAGGTTTCTGGCTCTTGGATCATGGTAGTGCTGGAGCCACAGACTCCACAGTGGCCGTGTCCTGTGGTGTGTCCGGATCCTTCCCTGCTCCCACGCCTTGTGGGACATACACAGGCCTGGATTTAGGGATGCCAGGTGTGGTTGGGCATTGCTGGAGCACCTGGAGAGGGAATCCTGATCCCTCTCCCAAGCCTAGGACACATCTGGGACACGAGAGGGTCTCCAAGGATGGTTTCCCTTGGTCCCTGTCACCCAGAGCCTTCTTCAGCAGCACAAAATCCATGAGGACAATCCCACAAAGGGGTTTTGCTGATGGGGGCATTTTCCCTGTGCTGACCTGGGAATTTGTTTCATCCAGTGTGTGAATCCAGGGATTCCAGTCTCAGCCTCTCCAATCTCTACTCAGGGTGGAGTTTCACTCCCGTTGTTCCCAGCTCTGACACTCCCTGGGGCACCTGCACCTCTCTGGGATGAGCCAAAATCCCAGGGAGCTGCATGGAGGAGCCTCAGCATGGAATGTGGGGGCTCCTGAGCTGAGGCTGGAGCATCCCAGCTCCCGCTGCTGGGTGGAAGAAGACTGGGATGCTGGGAGGGTGACAGACCTARTAAGGTCTGTGCGTTTCCTGTCCTCGTGGGGGGACAACACCCATCCCACAGAGCTGGAGATGGAGATCTCCCTCTCCATCCCCGGGTTCTGCCACGCTCCCTGCTCGTTCCCAGGTGGGTGCCGAGGAGTTGTGCTCCCTGCTCAGCCAAGTCTTCCAGATCGTTTACACCGAGTCCACCATCGACTTCCTGGACCGCGCCATCTTCGACGGCGCCTCGACGCCCACGCGGCACCTGTCCCTGCACAGCGGTGCGTCCCTCCCGCCGCCCTGCCCGGGGCACGCACGGCCGCAGCCAGGGAATGCTCGAGGCTGGAAAAGCCTCCCAGAGCCCCGAGCTCACCCAGTGTCCAGCACTGCCAAGGCCACCGCTGACCACGTCCCCAAGTGCCACATCCACTGGGATTGTTAAATCCCCCAGGGATGGGGATTCCACACCTCCCCTGGGCAGCCTGTGCCAATGCCTGACCTCTCTTTCCCAAGATCCAACCTCAACCTGCCCTGGCACAACCTGAGGCCATTTCCTCGTGTCCTGTTGCTCATTCCTGGCCTCTCCCCGTCCAGCCGAGTCAGGAATCACTTTGTGTCTCTCTGGGGCTGGGAAATCACCAAGTTTGTGCCTCTCACATTCCATATCCCAAATTTTTTCCTTCCAGATGACTCTTCCACCAAAGTGGACGTGAAGGAGCCCTTCGAGGCAGACACCAGCACTTTGTGAGTGATCCATGGCCATGGAGCCAGGATTAACCCAGATCCGCTGCCGTCGGCACGTCGGGAAGCTCAGCTGAGCCCAGCCAGGCCGGGGGGGGTTGGCATGGATCCTGTCCAGGCCTGGATTGTTCTGCCCTCAGCATTCCAGGGAAAGTCACGTCCACAGCGAGCACTCTCTGTGTCAGCACAGTGCAGGATCACCAGCTGGAGCCTGGAGAGGGGTTTTCCCCAAAAACCCATTATTTGGGAAACTTTTCCCTCCTAGATTGCTGAAAACATCAACAGTGTTTGTGGGATGAGTTTCCAACAAACAATCCATTGGTTAACATGGAGGGGGTGCTCCTGGAATGTCCAACACTGAGGGTTGTTCTTGGAATATCCAACATGGAGGTCATTCTTGGAGTAACCAGTATAGAGGAATACTCTTGAAACGTTTAACATGGAGGAGTTATGAACATTATTGGGAAATTCCACATTTAGGCACAAAATACAGAGTTTGGGGATTTTTCCCTGTGCTGTTCCCAACAACGAAGCAGCCAGAGGGATAATTGCCCACACAGGGCTCCATTGTCACTGGGTTACCAAACCAGGGTTCAGTTCATGGGAGTCTTGGGGTGCCCTCAGGAGCTGGGGGCTTCCAGAATCATGGAATATCCTGGCTTGGGAGGAACCCCAGGGATCAGAGTCCAACTCCTGGYCCTGCACAGGCCACCCAAAAATCCCCCCACCCCTCTGYGCCTGAGGAATTCCCGAGAACTCACCGCTGTTCCGCGTCAGTTCCTTCGCAGACACTCTGGAAGCAGGGGACACGTCCCCGTCGTCCTTCTCGGCGCGCCCGTCCCCGCACGTGACCACGGCCAGCGAGAGCGAGCTCAGCACCACGGCCACCGAGCTGCTCCAGGACTACATGATGACGGTGGGATTGGGATCACAGCCCTGGAGTGAGGGATGGGGGGAGGAACAGCTCGTCCTCTTCCTTCCCAGGCAGACTGGGCTTGGAGGGTCTGACTGTGGGATCAGGTCATGGAGTCGTGGAATGGGCTGGGTGGGAAGGGGCCATTAAGGATCATCCAGTTCYGTGCCCTGCAGGGACACCATCCACTATCCCAGGTTGCTCCAAGCCCCATCCAGCCTGGCCTTAGACACTTCCAGGGATGGGGCAGCCACAGCTTCTCTGGGAAATCCATTCCAGTCCCTCACAGCCAAGAATTTCTTCCCAGCATCCCATCTAAATCTCCACTTTTCCAGTGGGAAGCCATTCCCTGTGTCCTCTCCCTCCATGCCTTGTCCCAAGTCCCTCTCCAGCACTCCTGGAGCCCCTTTAGACACTGGAGGGGGCTCCGAGGTCTCCCTGGAGCCTTCTCCAGCTGAACACCCCCAGCTCTCCCAGCCCAGCTCCAGAGCAGAGGGGCTCCAGCCCTGGGAGCAGCTCCATGGCCTCCTCCGGATTGGCTCCTTCTCCCACAGGAGCATCCCCCCCTTTTCCCCCTTCCTACTGTCCCAAGCCCCTCAKGCCACAAGACTCCACGAGTCCCAGCGACCCCCACAGCTCATCCCTGCTTTCCCATCGGGCTGAGCTGGTTGCTAGCCATTCCAGCACCATTCCCAAGCCTCCCAGCGCCCCTTCCCAAGCACCGTGTGCCATGAGGGCCGTGTCCCCGCAGCTCCGGACGAAGCTGTCGTCGCAGGAGATCCAGCAGTTCGCCATGCTGCTGCACGAGTAYCGCAACGGGGCCTCCATCCACGAGTTCTGCATCAACCTCAAGCAGCTCTACGGGGACAGCAGGAAATTCCTGCTCCTGGGTGAGTGCCGGAACGCCTCCGGAGCCAGGAACCCGGCGCTGAGGGATGGGATCCAGGGGGAAGGGGTGGGAGGCACAGAGGGGCCTTGGGGTGTCACCACAAGAGGAGAAACATCTCAATCCATCTCTCCTGTGGAGATTCCTCATTCCTGAGGGCAGCTGATCCATCCAGCCCAGCTTATCACCGGCTTGAGTCTCCCCCTGGAGCTGCTCCCATCTGGCTGTGAAGCACCTGGGAACCTCTCCGAAACCTGGGAACTTATTTCAGAATCAGGGAACCTCCCCCTAGCAGATCCGCAAATTTCTCCCAAACCTGGGAATCTCCTGCAGACCAGGGAATCTTTTCCAGACCAAAAAACCTCGTCCAGAACCAGGGAACTTAATCCAGACCTGGGCCAGAGAACCTGCTCCAGACCAGGGACATTTAAACAACCTGGGCTTAAACACTTGGGACCTCCCACCTGGCCTCTAATATCCCGGGAATACGGGTCAGGGATTTGGAACCCTCACAGGACAGGAGCAGTGTGTCTCACGTGAGCCCTGCTGGCCCCTGGGGGCACCGAGGGGACAGGACAGATGTCCCTGATGGGACAAGTTATTGGGATAAGCTCAGCAAAGCCGAACAAGATGCTGGGTGAGGAATTAGATCCTTTGGAGCTCAGAAAATCCCCCTTGAGCCGGATTTTGCCCTCAGTGGGAGCGGCCGTAGGTCTCAGGTGTGAAGGGATGGGAGCCCCTGGAGGTCCCCATCCCTCCCAGAGAGGCTCCTGGGCTCCCCTGGAAGGCTCGGGAGCCTCGGGAACRCCATCCAGGTGAGGAATCCAGGGATACCTGTCCAGGTGTGCTGTGTGCATCCAACCCTGTCCGTGCTGTGTCCTGGCTCCAGGCCTGCGTCCCTTCATCCCAGAGAAGGACAGCCAGCACTTCGAGAACTTYCTGGAGACCATCGGGGTGAAGGACGGCCGCGGGATCATCACGGACAGCTTCGGCCGCTACCGCCGCTCCCTGGGCGCCGCCTCCGCCTCCAACGGCACCGGCGCCGCCGGCAGCTCCGACGAGCAGTCGGTGCCCTCGGAGGAGGACGAGTGGGACCGCATGATCTCCCACATCAGCAGCGACATCGAGGCCCTGGGCTGCAGCCTGGACCGGGACTCGTCCTGAGGGAGCCCGGGAATCGCAGCCGCTCCCAAGCGGAACGCAGGGCTGTCCTCGGGGGGACCCTGGGACGCGGAGTTACCCCCAGGGGGAGCGTGGGGTGTCCCCGTGGGGGCGTGGAACACGGAGCTGATCCCAAGGGGGATCCTAGAGCTCCCCTCGGGGGGTTCTGGGACATGGAGCTGCCCCTGGGGGGATCCTGGAGCTGCCCTTGGGGGATTCCAGGACATGGAGCTGACCCCGGAACACGGAGCCGCCCTCGAAGGGGACGTGGAACATGGACCTACTCCGGGGGCACSCTGGAGCTGCCCTTGGAGGGACCCAAGAACACCAACCTGTGCCCTCGTGGGGATCCCGGAACATGGAGCCGCCCTTGGAGGGATCCCAGACCCCTTCCTGCAGGATGTGGGGGCTCTGGCAGGATATCCTCGCTGTCTCAGCTCCAGGGGTTCCCTCCGGATGCCGGGGCTCCGGCTGGGACTTGGGGGACAGATCTCTTCCCAAGCATCAGGATCTCCCTCCAAGGAGACAGAGCTCCTCCCAAAGGGGCAGATCTGGTCCCGAGTGTCCCGATCTCCTGAGCATTGGGATCTGTTCCCGAGGGGCTGGATCCGCTCCCTCCCCCGTTTACAGTTTGCACAGCGGGTCCCCCAGAACTGCCCCCCCACAATGAAGTTTTACCACAATGTGAATTTTTTTCACCCTCTGGTCTGCGGTGTCAGAACATTCCAGAACATCCCGGTTCCCCCAGTCTGAGATTCCCCACAGTCACCCCCCACCCATCCCAAGGGTCCTGGTGGGGGGCAGGAGCTCCAGGGGAGCTGTTGGGGCTGAGCCAGGGTGGGGGGTCCCCAGTTACCCCACAGCCACACCCGGGGGGGGGGGGGGGGGGGGGGGAGCCTCTGTCCCATCCCCACTTCCAGAGCCAGATGCTGACTCAGCAGTCTGGGGATCTGGCACCTCCAGCACATTCCAGAGGTTTTGGCCCCAAGTCCTCCGGTAACTGTAACCCTTCTGCCCCCAGTGGCGTGCCCAGTTCACCAGTGGCCTTACTGGGGTGTCCCCCCGACACCATTACCCTTGCTGGTGTTTCCTTTCACCCTTACTGGTGACACCCCCCCYCCCCCTTCTCTCAGGGGTTTCCAAACCCCTCCTCCCTCTGGAATTCGGGTGTCCCGGGAGCTGAGTCACCCTGGGGACACGGAAGGGTGTCCTCTCCCCCAGCCCTTCCCATTCCAAGGCCAAGAAACTGGGGAGCAGGAGGGGCAGCAAGAAGCGGGACCCCAGGATCCCTGGGAACTGGGGATCAGGAGTTCCCTCCCTCCCCAGCCCTCAGAGCTGGGGGGGCTTTGTTCCCATCATTAAATACTGCAAAAAATGGGGAATTTCAGGAAAAGCCCCGTTTTTTACAGGATTCCAGAGAGCTCCAAACGTGGGGGTTGTTTCTATATTTCCCTGAGAAATGGGATTTAATTCTGGGAATAACCCAGCATTGGGGTGGGGGAAGGGGAGAAGGCAAATCCCTGATCCCCAATGATGTTGGGAGCACCTTGGGGTGCTGCCACCCCCCCCAAAACCTGCCCTTCCACCTCCCCTATCCCGGTTACACCCCCAGGCGCTGCCCCACATCCCACTGCTGGAAAAGAGGCTCCCCAACCCCCCCAGAATCAGCCATGGGAAGGCAGGGTGCGATCCAAGGGGTGCAGAAGGCCTTTATTGAGCGGTTCAGGGGGGCAGGGGGAGGATGGGGGGGCAGGAGGAAGGACTGGGGGGGCTCTGTGCATCTATACAGGGGGGCCGGGGTAGCCCCGGCCGCTACATGGTCAGTTCCTGCGGGAGAGAGCAGAGAGTCAGGAATGCTGGGGTCACCCCCCGTTCCCGCTGGGAAARGGGCGCCCCAACCCCAGTGCAGCCCCCCCCCATGGCACTCACCATGATGGCGTTGACGATGTCGTTGTTGTTGTGCCGCAGCGCCCGCACGGCTTTGGGACGGGACACGTTGGCCTGGGCCATCACCAGCTCGATGTCCCGCACCTCCAGCCCCGTCTCGTCCACCTGGGGAGGGCATAGCGCTGTCAAACCCCCCCATGGCACTCACCCAGCCCCCCACGGCACCCTCCCAGCCCAGAACCCCAGGGGTCCCTCTGCACCCGCTCCCAGGGCTGAAGACCTTGACCTGGGGTCATTCCCAGCTCCACGTCCTGCACCTCCGGCCCCATCCCATCCACCCGAGAGGGGCACAGCACTGTCAGCCCCCCATAAGACCCCCGCGAGGGTCCTTGGGAACCCCCCGCACCCACCTCCTCCTCCTCCTCGCTCTCCTCCTTGATGGCCAGGGCGGGCGCGGCATCGGTCACGAGCGCCGAGTGCTCCAGGGGCACCTTGAACTTCTCAGCCGCCGCCTTGTGCACTTGCTGGGACAGGTCCTCGATCTGGGGGACACACGGGGTCAGCACGGCCACCCCTGCGCCGGGACACCCCCCCCCGCCCCCGAGCCCACCTTGGCCTCCCCGAAGACGATGTAGATGTCGGAGGCGGGGCTCTTGAAGACGTCGGGTTTGGAGATGACGAACAGGATGTTCTTGGACTTGCGGATGGTGATGCGGGTGACGCCGTGGATCTGCCGCAGCCCCAGCTTGGACATGGCCTGGGAGCCGGGGGGGCACGGGGTGACCCCCTGCACCCGGCACAGCAGCCCGGGGGGCTTCGGGCACCCCCACAACACCCCAAATTCCCGGGGTTACTGGGAAACCAGGGATGGGGGATGCTGTTCCCCCACATGGCCAGGATGGGACCCCCAACCCGGGGTGGCCCAGAGACTCTCCAGAGCGGGGACCTGACCCTCAACATYCCAGGACTGGCCCCTCTCCCCAGACCTTGGGATGGGATGGGGCCCCCAGCCCCATGGAGACCCCCAGGGCCCCCCCACCTTCCGGGCCTTCTTCTCGCTGCGGCTCTGCTTGGCTTTGCTGAGTGGTTCCTCGCCGGGGCCGAGGGCGTGGCCGAGGGGCACCTGCCGAGAGGGGGGGTCAGGGGGTCCCCCACACCTCGGGGGGGTCCCCCCCACCCCCGACCCCCCCAAACCCCACCTGGGGCTGGGCGGGGGGCTGCTCCGAGCCCTCGGGCTCCTCCAGCTCCGGGATGGACTCGTCGTTGCTCTCGGACTCGTTCCCGGACCCTGCACAAAGGTGGGGGGTGAGAGGGGCCCCCACGGACTCCCCAAAGGCGGGGGTACCCCAGGGGCCCCCCCTCACCTCGGTGGTTGGGCTGGCAGCGCTGGGGGCCCGCGGGGGGCTGGGGGGCCTCGGCCTCGCTGGACGAGCTCGACTCTGACTGCAGAGACCCCCGGGGGGGCCCCCGGCCGCCCCCAGCCCCCGGGGCCCCCGCCCGGCCCCGCGGCTCCGGCTCCTTCTGCGGGGAGGGCTGGGGGGCTGCGGGGGCAGGCGGCTGAGCTGGGGGGTCCCCAAAACCTCTCTGGGGGTTCAGTCCCCCCGTTCACCCCCATCATCACCCAAGGACCCTCCCCCCCCAAAGGCACCTCCAGCCCCCATACAAGCCCACCCTGGTCCCATTTAATCCCCCGTAGTTGAGGGGCTGAGCTGGAGGAGCTCCCCCAATCCCTTTTGGGGGGTGAACCTCCCCCACTCACCCCCATCGCCACCCTGCCACCCCCCCCCAAAGTCCCCGCCAGGCCCCCCAGGTGCCCACCTTGGTCCCATGCAACACCTCATGGCAGTGGGGAGGCTGAGCTGTGGGAGAGCCCCCAAAATCCCTCATGGGGTTGACCCCGGCCCTCTCAAAAGGGACCCCCAGGAGCCCATGGTGGGGGGCTGAGCTGGTGGTGCTCCCCAAAACCCTCCCGTCGGGCTGAACCCACCCAGGGTTACCCCCCAAAGTCCCCCCCCACAGGCGATGCCCACCCTGGTCCCACAGCCCCGAGGGTTTGGGGGTCTCTTACCTTCGAGGTGCTTCCTGGAGGGGGGCAGCCCCGGGKGGGGCTCCTGGGCGGGGAGGGGCCCGGGAGGGGCCGGGGCAGCGGGAGGAGGCACTTGGCTGAGTTTGGGGGGCGCGGGGCAGAGGGGCTCGGGGGGGGGCCCCGGCTGAGCCCCCGCAGCGGGCAAGGGGCTGGGTGCGACCCCCGCCATGGCCTCCTCTTCCTCCTGCTGCTCGAGGGGGSCCTCGGGGGGGCCGGGGCGACTTGGGGGGACTTTGGCATCGGTGCCCCCCGCAGCGTGGCCGGGGGGCTCGGGGCCCGGCCGGGGGGTGGGGGGCTCCTGCAGGGGCGGGGGCAGCTCCCCCAGGGCCCCCCGGGGCGGGGCGGTGACACCCGAAAAGGCACCGGGTGGTGGGAGCAGTTCGGGGGGGGCCGGGGGGGTCCCCACAAACACCTCCCGCTCCGAGGCCGTGAACTGCGGCGGGGGGGGCGCGGGGGCCGCATCCTCCTCCTTATCCTCTTCCTCCTCCTCCTCCTCGGCTTCTCCAGGGGTCTCGGGGGGCCCTGGGGGGCGCGGGGTGGCCTCTCCAGCGCTGTCCTCGGGGGCGGTGAAGAAGCTGCAGTCGGGGCGGGAGCGCGACGTGTCCGGCAGCTCCGGGGACGAGGCCTCGGACGAGGCGGTGGCCGCGTCCTCCCACTCCTCGGGGACATCCCTGGGGGGCTGCGACAGCGTCCCCTGCGCCGGGGGACACGGGGGGGCGGCCGGGGACTCGCGGGACGGGGCCACCCCGGCTGCCAGCGCCACGGGGGACACGGCCCGGGGAGGGGCACACGGGGCAGGGACAGCAGCCGGGGGGCTGGGGGACACTGGGTCGGTGGCKGTGCTGTCCATCGGGCTGGGGGTCACCAGGTCGATGGTCACGGTGGCCGTCTCATCCAGGGGGGTTGGTGTCACCGATGTCACCRGTTTGGTATCCGTGGTGTCCATCACGCTCAGGGTCGCTGGTGTCACTGGGGCCATGTCCGTGCTGTCCATCAGGGTGTGTGTCACCGATGTCGCCAGGTCAGTGGCCGCAGTGTCCCTCTCATCTGGGGGGGTTGGTGTCACTGATGTCACCAGGCTGGTGGCTGCAGTGGCCATCTCGTCCAGGCGGGTTGGTGTCACCGATGTCATCAGGTTGGTGGCCGCAGTGTCCATCAGGGTGGGTGTCACTGATGTCACCAAGTCAGTGGCCACGGCATCCTTCAGGGTGGATGTCACTGGTGTCACCAGGTCAATGGCCGTGATGTCCAGCTCATGGGGTGGGCTTGCAGTCACTGGTGTCACCAGGTCAGTGGCCACAGTGTCCATCTCATCCAGCTGGGTTGGTGTCACAGGTGTCACCAGGTCAGTGGCCACAGTGTCCAGCTCATCGGCCACAGTGTCCAGCTCATCTTGTGGGCTTGGTGTCATCGGTATCACCAGGCTGGTGGCCGTAGTGTCCGGTTCCTCTGGGGGGCTGGGTGTCACCAGGCTGGTGGCTGTAGTGTCCGGTTCCTCTGGGGGGCTGGGTGTCACCAGTGTCACCAGGCTGGTGGCCATAGTGTCCGGCTCATCCGGGGGGCTGGGCATCACCAGTGTCACCAGATCAGTGGCTGCAGCGTCTGACGGGCTGGTAGCCATGTTGTCCATCAGGTTGGGTGTCACCAGGTCAGCGTCTGGTGGGCTGGATGTCACCACTGTCACCAGGTCAGTGTCCACGGTGTCCGGCTCATCCAATGGGGTTGGTGTCCCTGGTGTCACCATGTCAGTGGCCACAGTGTCCGGCTCATCAGGTGGGCTGGGTGTCACTGGGCTGGTGGCTGCAGTGTCCGTCTCGTCCAGTGGTGTTGGCATTGCAGGTGTCACCAGGTCAGTGTCCACTGTGTCCACCAAGCTGGGTGTCACTGATGTCACCTCATCAGTGTCCAGACTGGGTGTCACTGATGTTCCCAGGCCAGTGTCTGCAGTGTCCATCACGCTGGGTGTCACTGGTGTCACCACATCAGTGGCTGCAGTGTCCATCTCAT